>JAUPFT010000015.1:5642896-6242896 GCA_036936625.1 Parnassius smintheus behrii | reverse complement strand
TTGTCTTTCTCAAACAATAATTTTCAATTTGAAAACCAAGTTAAAACATTGACGACGAATTGTTCTCGTGTAGAATAAGACGAGTTGATTTTGAAAGCTGTCGTCTAATGTCTCAAAATAAGTTATGTCATAATTAATTATATTTATTCCAGTTTATGACAATACTGATTAATATAATGTGGCTGTATTAGGTACGTCAAACCAAATAACAACCTGACGGCTGACATTATGCACTCCATACATTTCTTATATCTAATTACAGCCCCATTAAAATACTTATAAATTTATTGAAAAAATCCTGCAGTATTATGCCTATAGTCATATTCATGCAAATCACAAATCTTAAAGGTGGGATAATATAAAATAAACCTAATTTTATCAGGAAAAATGTGTGTTTTCCGTCGTGTATGTGTTTTGATATTGGATTTAATACTCATAGGTTTATAATTCTGTGGTAATGTTGAAAATGTACTTTTGTCCAACTACGAAGAATTTTATAGTAGAACAATATTTTCATTTAAGTTAGGACCACTAGAACTAGAAACCTTATTTTTGAAGTAAAAAGCCGAAATGGCTGGTATAGGGGCGGGGCAGGTATTAAGGGCATCCACCCTACTAATGGGCCGGCTCGACCGAGGATGGACCACGCTCTCACAGAATACCAGCGTAAAACAGTAGCTTAATGTTGCTGTATTTCTTATGGTGAGCGTAGAGAACAGGAGACCCTTTTCACTGGAAACGAGTCATTACATCTTAGTCCTCACGGGTGACAACGCATCTGCATTTTGATTTGTAATCGAGGATAGATGTAGACGTCTATGGGCCTCAGCAACCACTTACCATCAGGTGGACTGTGTGCTCGTTTGTCACCCTAACCTATAAAAAAAGAATACCCGTATAAAGAAGCAGGTCAATGCTGCTGTGTTTCGTATGGTGCGTAATCGAAGACCCTTTTTACAGAGGTGACAAAGGCGTTTTGATTCTCAATCGAGAATGGATGGAGATGTCTATAGGCCACATCGTCCATTTGCACATTTATAAATATAAATAAAAATGAAAGTGTCTGTCTGTAATATTGAATAGAAGGACCCCTTGTCGTTATTATGTTTGTAGAACAACAAGTTTGTAGGTCTAATAGATTTTGAGGGCGATGTTCAAAAGTGGCTTAAAATGTTTCACGTAGATATAAAAAGCCAGTAGTCCTCTTTTCTTTTCCGAACTAACACTGCTTTCGAGATCAATCTATCAATGATTTAAATTAACTCCAAATCATGTTTACGCGTTTTGAAAACTGTAATTGCGAATTTCGTAAAGGGCAGAATGAATACAAAGTCAACCCTAATAAAGGCGCCTATATAATTTCCGCGCCTCCCCGCCGCGCTCTCGGCGTGTTCTCAACTTCATTATGAAAGTCGAGAGCGCCCCCAAGCGGTCGTTGCGCAAATTAGACGGCGTAAAAATTGATGCTCGAGTTTGCTTTCTTTAAAAAATAAAACATGAAGACAGTCTACTTCATTTTCGTGTTATTTTGGGTTTGGATGTGTTAGCCTTTTGAAATGTTTCTTTTTCCTTATTTAGATGAACAGGTTCAAAATGTAAGGAGAAAATTATATCTTCCTATTTAATAAAGTATACAACCCTTTTAAATGAATGGGATAATTAGAAACTAAATTAAAAGTTTCAGGTGAATGTTTACTTAGAGTGAGCGTTTTAAGGATGAATTCATTCATTAAAATAATTGTTTCATATAATTATATATGTGTTTGTTTGTAGTTATTACATTAGCTGTCTAACAATTCTTGTTAATTGTAAAACAATTTTTTGAATTATTCAAGAAAATATATGTATATGTCCTCTGTGGAAGGTTTTTGATTTTTACTAGTTAGAGTGTAGAACGAGCACGTAGTTCCCTAATGGTAAGTGAATGCTGTGATTTACAGACAGACCTAACCTCCATTAGGAATGAAAATGCACATAATTTGTCACCCTGCGGCCTAAAATGGAATACTTGCTTACCAGTAAAAAGGGTCTCCGGTTTTCCTTACTAACCACAGTAAATAATATATTTTCCCAGTCAAGCCGACCCATTCGATACACAGCTGCAGCAAGTCTCTAATATAATATATAAAGTAATTGTCTCGATTAAAAAACTAATACCGGAGATAGTAACGAAACCTATTTTCCTTCAGAGCGAGATGCTTTTAAATTATTATGGTTTTAAAAATGGTTAAAATCAAACAAGAAAATGAGAACTTATCTTATATTCTGGTGGGCTGTTTTATATTTTTCAGAGAAGCAAATTTTGCTAATGATATTTACCGTTACAGCCTATTAAAGTCCGCTCCTAAGCATAGGCCTCTGGGATATTTGCCATAGTTATCACCTTAGCAGGCAGTTTTTTTAGTCGTAATTAAGAAGTGCCTGCTGCCCATCTACTGATTTGTTTCCCTCTGTCGGCTCTCACGACACCCTCGGGATGATATGGGGTGGTGGATATTTTACACCGCCACTACACGGTTAAAAACTATAATATAAAACATAATATAAAGAAAACAAGACGGATTCTCTATCCATAATATCAATGAATATAAGAAGAGCGTACTGGATAACCTTTTTTACCGTCTGGAAAAAAATACAATGTAGGTAACATGTGAACCGAGTCAAGCCTATGGCACTGAAATTTTACAAAAATAAAAACAAATATTTTGAATTAAACGTTTGAATTTTTTTTGAACACTTACTTTGCCCTTGAGTCTGTGACCCTGCGAAATGACAAGATCAAAGATGGCTAATAAATTTCTTGTTTTATTGCCGTTCGTAAAGTATGCTGGATATGATTTGAACTTCGATAGATTTAAATTAATTAGTTTATTCAATTCACAATTTTTGTTTTTATTTTTTGTTAAATATTAGTGCCACAGGCTTCTACTCTGTTTACCTGTTACACCCTTTTTTCCAGACGGTAAAAAAGGACATACTTATAGCATATTGCAACCTTAACCTTTTCTTAGCTTTTATTGCTAACATTAATACAAGAATAGATTTTTTAGTCCTTTCAGAATGTTGGACCAACGCAAATAATACCCCGCCCACGTTGAATAATTATAAGATTTTCGTACCAAGCAAAGCATCAAACGAAACGACGGTGTGGTAGTGTATGAAAGTCAGACTTACAATGGACCCGGTCTGAAAGATGGAAACTGCCTAATCCTAACTCTGCGCAATTTTATCACTATTGTATGTTTCTACAGGCTACCCTGTTTAAGAAATCCTTCGGATTATATTGACTCACTAGATCATTTATTACGCAACATAAAATCCAATAATAACATCTTTACTGGAGATATTAATTTAGATGTTTCACCGGATAACCTTGGGTGAGACGATAATAAATAAGTATCTGAAAGCAGTGTACCGGCTTGCTCAAGGTGTCAACCTTCCAAAGAGGGGTTACTCTGGTATTGATCATTTTATGATAAAATGCCGCAGTAAATGGAATACTATTATCTATAATGAACTAACAGACCACTCACCTATTTTACTATTTATAGAAAATACGCCCATGAACAATAACAAAATGCTTTGTTATAAAATAACCATCGACTTTGAAAACATGAACCATGAGGAACTCTATAAAATAAATGATATCAATTTAGCTACGGAATTAGTAATTACTAGGCTGCTTGGAGATATTAATACTAATACCTTACTTAAAGTATATAGAAGAAATACACCCTTAAAGCCCTGGATAACCATTTCTATAGTTAGAATGCTGAGAAAAAGCGATGTTTACTACAAACAGAGTTAATTAGCACTCGGGAATGTCAACTCAATGGCAGGTATATTTCCTATAGAAACTGGTGCGATAAGATAGATTACTAAAAACAGAACATTTTCAAAACCCTCTAGAAAAATGAGCTTAAAATGTAGCTTATAATGTTTGCAGAGGATACGTTTCTATTTTTGCAAGATTCATCGTGGAAGCAAGCTTTTGATAAATCAGAAGCAGGATTAAGTAAGATCACCACAATGATAGTTTATTATTGCACAATACTGCTAAGACCAAATATATATGTTTTTCTAAAACTGCCGCGACAAGCCTGCATAACGACTTAAAATTAAAAATACATAAATTTCCATGCAATCGACAGGGTTCTCGTGTTTGTTCTCGTCATCAATTAACTCGTGAAACGGTGAAAAAATACGTAGGTGTTCTCGTTGAGAAATGGCTAAATTAGAAGGAATATAAAGTGTACTGGCGAACAGAGTAAGAAAGAGGATTTTATATATTTAAGGACTTACGTAGAGTTGCAACATTTAAGCTAATTATACAGGCCTACAAAGCATTATGCGAAAATATAATTATCTATTGCATATTATGTGCCCAGAGAGGATTAGCTAAGACGTTCCTCCTTGATACAGAAAGTGCACAATGAGCGGTTTTATAGGTTGCCAAATTTGCCAATAACTATGAAAATAATAGATAGATGCCTTATCATAACAGCTAAAGGTGCTTATGCTAAAAAGAAGCACAAATACTTAGCACCATATTTATACAAATTTAATAATGCTCGTAAAGCAAAAAAATATTACAACTATGATATCAAAAAGAAAATAATATTGTAGCTTGATACTTCTGGCTACTATGAAATACAATCACTTTTGCCCTACAATTAATCTACAGAATAACATATCCATGTTTGTACACAAACACTCTCTCTCTCTCTCTCTCTCAAACACATACACGCACACACACGCACACACACACACACGCACGCACGCACGCACGCACGCACGCACGCACTCACACACACACACACACACACACACACACACACACACTCGCGCGCTTACCAAACGCTGTTATTTTCACAATTTTTTAAAATTAATTACTTAACAAATTGTCTCCTCATAATTTGTTTGTTTAAAAATTGTGTAACTTCTTAGACGTGCCAACGTAAGTTTTAACCAAGTCACGCAGGCAATACTGGTACTCGCTTTATGAACCCACAATGACGGTCAACTTACATCAAGAAAGGGAAACACATTCGAATTAACAGTCTTCTTCATTTCGGAGTTGGTAAAAGGCATCTTGACGAGTAGATATATCTGAACATATTACTTCGTTTTATTAAGAATTTATTGCTCCCCTACAGATGTGGCGACGAAAATAATGGGAATCTTTATTGCTCGAGTATTAATGAATTTCCTACTTTTCCCCGAAGTGCGTCGTAAAATATAACTTTAACCATTTATAATAAAATGAGACGCCTGTCAGAATAAATACAGCATCATAAATTTTATGTTAACGAAGCTATTTTATTTTGACAGGCGCTAATAAGCAAGTTTTTTATAGAAGAAGGGGGCAAAGGAGCATGTGGCTCACCTGATGGTAAATGACTATCGCCACTCATGAAAAACCGCACCGCCAGAGGAATGGCAGGTGTGTTGGCAGTCCTTTAGAAAGAAGTAAACTCTTTTCTTGATGGTCCTTAAAATTTATCGACCCGAAAATTCGCCGGTGGTATACGGTAATAAGCGAGTTTGCGTTATTATTCTAAATTAAAACGAAAAACGCTTGGTCTGTAACAAGCCATGCATTATTAGGAGAAATAAGGATTGATAATTTACTTTATTTGTGCGCCACTTATAACTTATATCGAAAGATCAAAGTAATGTAATTCTTAGTGGTATGGACGCTTGAATAGTGCTCGTTCAAGCAAGCGCTCTCGTAGATATAATATTTGAGATTGCAACTGATGCAGAGAAGTGCTTAGTTTCGTTCCACCTTTTATATACTATAACGTTTAAATATATGATGTATTATTCATTCGTTTATTCTTTACAGTCTTAGCTCTTAGATTGCCTTGTAGGGGGGGGGGGGGGGGATGGATTTGCCATAGTTGCCACGCTTCACAGGCGAGTTAAGAATCGCAGTTTTTCTTTACTATTTTCAGTTGTTAATCGTAATTAGGAGGATGCTGCTGCTCGTCTCTTGTTTCAGATTCCCTCTGTCGCCTATTACGACACCTCCGGCTCGTTTTGTTGGGGTTTGTTTTAATGTTTGTTGAGTTGAAAATTGTTTTAATGGCCTTTTAATGAGAGTACGTTTTAATTAAGACAGTGTGTTCGTTTTCGTACGTTTTCGTGTCGCAGCTCTAACATTAATGACGATATCGTTTCTAAACTAAAAAAGAGGATTTACTGCATATTCAGTACCTAATTAAATTGCATTCGAACCGATTCTGTTAAAAATAAAATTTTAAATAAATCATAAAATTGGAAGTTGATAGTAAATTACTCTTACATAAATTTTAAAATTTAGATTATTTTTAATCAATTTATTAAATTCTAAGAAAATATATATTACGAACAATTATTTACCTAATGTTGTCTCTGTACTTTCTGGGGAAATCAAGTTTTGGCATGGCATGACATTAATTTTGACAACGGGAGCCCAATGTTTTGTGTAAATATTGAGTTGATTAAAACTTTTTTAAATAGCACAATATTTAGTATTTTCATAACTAAATCATAACTAAAATAAGTATATAACCCAATTCTAACCAAAAAAAAAAACAACCATTTTTTAACAATGATCGGGCGCCGAAACAGTTAAGCGTGGGTCCCTCGGAAAGAAAGTCTCCACCACAAATTGTATAGAAACGGAGTCATCTCTCAGAGACTCCTCCTCCTTGCACCACCAATTACTTGGTCTGTTTGCCTCTGATGCTGCCGTGGTCATAATCCCGATACTCTTGATATAACGAGCATCATAAATAAGAGATTTACTTTTCTTCAAAGAAATTATCTGAAAATAGCGAAAGGTTCTAAAACTGAGTAAATATTTATAGTTATTAAAGACCCAGATTACCCCAATCTGTGATTAAAGAACTGTGATAGGACTATCTGCCAGTATTTTTGTTACATGAAATCCCATATATATCAGCCTCTTGGATACCCAAAAAACGCCAATGATCAATTACCAACTTATTTGATTAAATATTGACAACCTAATTCCTAGATGGATATTCCCATGACTTCTTAAACGCAAGCTTTCATCCATAAGTAATATGCTGAGATTGCTTGATTTGAAGCGTGTAACAAGTTACTAGATTTGTACTAACATTAGAAACTAGTAAAGTCAGCAATGCATTTCTAGAAAATTTCCAAAACCAATTAAGCCAAATCTAATAGTTTAAGGCTGTATAGTTATAATATTATTCAAAGGTTTTGATAATTGATATTTTAATACTTTTTAAATAGTGAAAGGACTTTATCCTGGCCTTCTCAACTTTTGTACTGGAACAGAGTAGTGGATGCATAGGAATATGTCTGAGGTGGTAGTGATATTAACTCAGACAAACTCCTTGGCAGAAAAGTTGCTATACTTAAATATTGTTTCGTTTATTTATCATACGTAAACACGTAACATAGCAATTTAATCATAACATATCACCGAGACACCTCCACAACGATATCATTTTTCAATTTAAGTTATTTCCTATATGTATTGTAGTTTATAAATTGATTGTTAGGAGCAATTCAATAAGTTATTGTTATAAATAATATTTCAGGGGAGCGAATGTTCCCCCTACTCTCTCAATCATAAGCAGCAGTAAGACAGCGTTAGAAACCATACATGTGGCCATATAGAATGGGCCGATCATAATCACATGTTCTTTGTAGAAAAAGTGTGACATACGAACACCTGAAGAGTCCACTTGATGGTAAGTGAAAATACTGCGTACCACAGAAATTGACACACACACACATGAAACTCTACCGAGGTACACGTGGTATCCATGCTCCAAAAACATTGCTTTAGAATCATCACATTCGTAGCTCCAAGAGATTCATGTTGAAGGTTGTTCCCCAGATATAACTTACTAACTGTAACGTGCATGTACATTTTTGAATTATGCCGATTTGTTAGGAAAAATTCTCATTATTTTCAGCGATTTGAAGATAGACCCAGTCGATACGGTTATAATCTGGTTGCTCCTGCCACACATCTCACATTATATAAAAATGATCCCTACTACATGGCTATAAGGGTAAGAATAATATAAAATAATAATATTTACAACCATTTACCTAATACAATAAAAGCCCTCCAGTGTCGTAAATTTGAAATAGTACTTAAGAAAATGCTTATTGTAAAAACATATTATATAATGATTCATTATATTTACGCGAACACTATTACATTGATTAAAACTACTTTTACGGATTTTATCGCGTTTTATTTATTTTATTTTTAATACCTGACGTTTCGGGTCAGATCATATCCTAGATGGCCCCAACCATTACATCAGATTTGATAGACCACAAATCCTCGCGAAAGAACACCGATTCCTACTAAGGATGATACGTGACACTATTGAAATTAAAAAACATTCTAATTTCAATAGAGAAGGAGGCTGGGTACTACCACCTGCTTGGGACTTTATAGTTAATAAAATTAAAACTAAACCCAAGCATACCACTGCAAGACTTCAAAACACAGTTAGTTCATTCTGCGTAGATCGGACCAAAGACAATAAATAAAAAGCTGAAGGTACTCCGGGTTAACTTTGACATCGGGACGTCAGTAACCTCAGTCCCCCGTGACCATGGGTGCTGGAAAGCACCCGAAACGTCGGGTATTAAAAATAAAATAAATAAAACGCGATAAAATCCGTAAAAGTAGTTTTAATCAATACATATTATAGTTTGAATGAATATTTGAATGATAAATTATAAATCAATTTTAATTATTTGACAATTTTCTTTATTTCTATTTACATATTTGATATTGTTAATATTTTTCATCAAAATTTTTAAATTTTATTTACATAATATAAATTATAAAAGACGAATGATCAATAGTTGACATATAATATTTATTGAAATTTAATTTTTAAAATAAATTTGTGAGTATTATTTAGTCTGACATTTCATAAATTAATTAATAATAATTTATATATTGTGTACTATTAATACTGTAATTGAATTGAATTCCATATTAATTAATATTTAAACTCTGTCTTAATATGCTACGCCCGTACGGGGTGTCACATGTTCTATAAATATATTGTTCTAACTTTATATTTTGTGACATGCAATAAAGAATTATGAATTATGAAAATATTCATCCATGAAACGTAGATGCGTTGTCACGCCTGAGGTTTAAAATGAAATGCCTCGTTTCTAGTAAAAATACAGCTGCATTAGACTGCTATTTCGTGCAAGTGTTCTGTGAGAGCGAGGTGCTCCGGGCGTGCCAACTCGTTCCTGCTGCAGCTATGTAAAGCCAGCATAGCTGCAGCGTAGCTCAACCAGGTGTAGTGAAACGTCATTTACATCACCACATTATAACACCAACATAGATTAAATATGTAAATAGAAAGCAACTTTGTTTTAACAAGATATAAACCTGGTCAGCTTTATAAGAACAGAATCATGAGCTTAATCCTTTTTAAAAGGCCGGTGGTATTCACTTATCAACAGGTAGGTCTCACGTTGGTTTGCCCACTCTAATAAAAGTGGAAAGTTTATCTAGGCTTACGTTGATCCATTTTGAGTTCAAAATCCGATCTAAAGGGCCATAATTCAACACACATTTTCCGATGTATAAAGTTTAAGTAAACTTCACCACATTTTAATATATTTTTCGTCACATGATCTTCACATTGTAGAAAACTCTAGCTTGTGGTTTTCATATACAAAAATGCTTTAGTAATCTTAAATGAAAGTTTCGGTAATGTACTTGCACTCTTTGGTGTTATGGTGTTATCACCTACCATGGTTTATAACTGTGCGGTCCTTTGCTCGTTTGCTTGTAAAAAATAATTTCAAATTTCGAACAAAATTCGGCCTTACCTCGTAACCGAAACTATTAAACGACCTATAAAAAAGTTGAAACGGATAACAAAACCTTAAAACCTCTTTTAAATTATAGCGAAATGTAGATGTCGAAATTGAGCCTAGCAGATCTTTTTATCACACCTTTGACAAATCCCTGAAGAAAGTAGCACTTACACGCCTTTTCTCGTATATCGCTTTTAAATAAAATGTCGATAGTGGTTTTTCGTAAAGGCCTTTTATCTAGGAAGACAGACAATATATTGATACTTTAATACCGCCTCTTTATAAGTGGCATGTATACTCTTTAGTAGCACCGTAAGGGACTCCATAATCTAACTTTATTTAGTAGATTTTAGGCGACAGTAGGAAATGCCAGTAAGACTAATAGGTCCGGCTAGGTTATTTCCACACTATTTCTAGCCGGTTTGAAAGATATAGAGAGCCACTTTAATTACAGTGGCCCATTTTCAATATATCGTCAATTTGGTCGATTAACCTTCGTCTAGGTCGTCTCTTCCAAACTCTGACATCTGCTATATAAATTGGCCTTGTCACTCTTTCCTCGTTCATTCATTCTACATGACCAAACCAACACCTTTCTTAATCCTGGTCACAACATCATCTTGAACACCACATTTTTCTCTCATCACACAATTTCTTACCCTGTTATTCAGATTCAGCCCTATAGACTGCATATCTACAGCATTTATTCTACTTTCGAGTTTCTTCTACCACACCCAACTTTCACCAGGAGTGAATGTTGGGTGTGGGTGGGCGTACCCTTACCCGAGCATGTGTGCGTAGATATATGGGTGTAAGGCCTCTGCCTCGAATCTTGCGGGCAGCGGAGCGACGGCGACGACGGCGCGGGAGCGGGGCGGGCAACGCAGACCCGTTCATAAACTAAAACTATCATAAACTGAAACTAGCGGGCAGATCACAGAGTACCTTTGTATAAACTGAAAGGGCAAATCGCGCGACACTATAGCGGCGTAGTGATGTGTTCATGGTTGTGTTGTCAAGATGTTTGTTTTTATTTGCGAACGAAATGTCTGAACAACGGTGACAACATCTTTTTGATTCGAATTTATTTCTAACGCTCGATTTACTGTGGGTAAAAGCAGAAGTGAATCCCTACTACTTATAGGGCAAGGAAAAGAAAAGGCGAGTTTTATCGAAATTACAAAGAACAGAG
This sequence comes from Parnassius smintheus behrii, assembly GCA_036936625.1. Taxonomy (NCBI): domain Eukaryota; kingdom Metazoa; phylum Arthropoda; class Insecta; order Lepidoptera; family Papilionidae; genus Parnassius; species Parnassius smintheus. The sequence goes on along the minus strand of JAUPFT010000015.1, from coordinate 6,231,852 downwards.
ACAACGTCCCGACTAATTCTACGACTACACCAGAATGAGCGTAGAAACTTTTGACTATATTCTTGAAGCTATCAAGGGCGATTTAGAGTCTGTATTCAGTTCGTTTTTAATTTCTTCCCATAACTGGTTAATTACTCTTCTATTTTTATGGTTCACATCTTTGCTGTTCCATATCGGTGCTCTCTCAAAAATTGCTGAAATAATTTACTCTTGCACGTCCGAGGACATTTCGAAACGTCATAAAAATTAATTGCACAGCACTGCAATGCAGACGCGCGGGCGGTCACCGCTTGACTGGAGTACACCGCTCGTTGCCCGCCCCCGCGCCGCCGCCAAGCCGCTGTTTTCGAGAGTCGGTCCATTTGATTTTACGCATAAGATCCTGCCGCTCCCGCACCGCCGCCGCTGCCGTCCCGCTGCCCGCAAGATTCGAGGCAGAGGCCTAAAGGAAGCTAGAGAGGTGTGTCAGGATCGTGCCAAATGGTACGGTCAGTAGCCAGTCCGTAGTCTCTGCCTACCCATCTGGGTGAAAGGCGTGAGTGTTTATGTTATATTTTTTAATAACAGTTTATAAAGCATTTCGTCTTAGTCATCAAATCCTTCCTTGTTTGAAGTTAGTTGCAGGTGTATATAGGCTTTTTTTTATTGAACATTGGGCAAACGAGCGTGCGGCTCACCTGATGGAAAGTGACTACCAGGAGAATTACAGATGCGTTGCTGGCCTTTTAGAAAGGAGTAAGCTCTTTTCTTGAAGGACCCTAAGTCGTATCGGTCCGGAAAAGTCGCCGGTGGTAAACAATTCCACAGAGAAGTTGGTAAGCAGGCTGCAGTAGCCACTTAAAAACTAGACTGTTAGTTTGTTTTACACGTCAATTTTATAAAAAATTATCTTATGATTTATACAGATAGCAGTATAATCATCACATTTACTCTTATGCTAGAAGCAAAATACTCATATCGGTAATGTGAAGCAGCGAAAAAGTTCAAGACGTCTGGTACTGGGATAACCAATCCAAATGCCAAGCGTTATGATTGTGGCAAATCCTTCTTACAACGGTAGAGGCCCAGATCTAGCAGTGGACTTTAAGAAGCTGACTATGATGAAGAAGGAATATATATTGATCTTTTTCTTTCCAGGTCTGTCCAGGTTGTATTTGGTCTGCTGTATTGGATTTCCCCTACTCTCAGCCACTCTGGGCCCTTCCACCACAGTTCATCATTTTTTAGCTCTTGCAATGATTGCCCTCGTGAAGCGGAGTCAGCTGGGTTTTCTGGCGATTTGACATGATACCAATTATGATTGCCGATTGTGTCAAGTATTTCAACGACCCTGTTTCTCACATAAGTGCTCCATCTTGCAGGATCACCAAACAACCATGAGAGTACAATGGTTGAGTCAGTCCAAGCAAATATCTGACAGGCAGGCACGTTCATTGATTCCTTTATCTGTTTTAAAAGACTAGCAAGCAATACAGCGCCACTTAGTTCCAGACGAGGTAGGGATTGTGGTTTTGTAGGTGCGACCTTGGTTTTAGCAGCGATGATTGATGTCTTCACTTCACCACTTTCTGTTCTTACTCTTAGGTAGGCTACTGCAGCGTAAGCTCGAGATGATGCATCACAGAATCCGTGGATAGTAACATTGTTTAGTGTGGCTTCAGTAGTATTTAACCATCTGTTTACTTCGATATCAGGTAGGTACATATGAAACGAATCTCGTATATTGTTCCATTCTGCGGCAATCGTTTCGTCCACCTCCTCATCCCATGCTACTCCTTGCAGCCATAATCTTTGGATTAGAAGTTTGGCAGGTAAGACAGAAGGTGCCAACCAGCCCAGTGGATCAAATAATCTTTGTAGGTCACCCAGAATTGTTCTCTTTGTAATTATATTTACGGTAGTAGGTAGATTTAAGCTGTATTGAAATAAATCTTTGCCCATGTTCCAGTGTAGTGCTAACGCTCGTGTAATCCCGTCTAATGTTATGTCCAGTTTTACATGAGAACTTCTTTCTGACTCTTCAAATTCCTTTAAGAAGTCTGCATCATTAGAACACCATTTTTTTAATTTGAAGCCTCCCTTCTCTAGTATGCTGTCTACGTCTTTGGCTAGTCTGATAGCATCGGCGAGGTTGTCCTTTCCAGACATCATATCATCCATGAAGTAATCCCTCTTTATTATTTCTGCTGCTTCGGGATGGTTTTGGCCTTCGTCATGAGCTACTTGGTGCAAGGTCCTTACTGCCAAGTAAGGAGCAGAAGCAGTTCCGAACGTAACTCTGGTAAGTCGGTAGTCCTTGACAGGATCTTGATCATCATATCTCCAAAGTACTCGTTGCAGATCCCTGTCTTCTTTCGTGACCATGATTTGGAGATACATTTTTTGTATATCCGCTACAAAGCAGATCCTTTTCATCCGCCATCTCGTTATAAGACTTCTCATGTCTCCTTGTAGCGGTGGTCCCACCAACAGCTCGTCGTTGAGTGAGATGTTGTTGGTTCCTCTTTGTGATGCATCAAATACTGTTCTAATTTTTGTAGTTTCCTTTTCTTCCTTAACAACAGCATGATGTGGTAAGTAAACCGATGGATTGTTCATTTCGTTTCTGGGTACCTCTTCCATGTAATTTGATTCGTAGTCTTTCATCACCGTAGCATAATCGTTTTTTAGTTTTGGGTTTTTCTTGAATCTTTGTTCTAATTGATAAAGTCTCTGCAGAGCTATTGTTCGCATGTTTCCTTGGGTTGATAATAACATTTTAGGTTTCCTGGGTAGTGTCACAATATAACGTCCGTCATTATTTCTGACAGTTGTGGTTTCGTAGATTTCCTCGCACCTTCGTTCATCTGCTGTAGGTATAATCTTATCGTACGCGTCTTGTTCCCACATTCGTTTAAGCACGTCGTTTTAGATCAAGATTATGGTGCATAACAATCAATTTATCGACGGGTTTGTCTTCCACGCTCCCAAACAGAATCCAACCCAGGGTCGTATTTTGAGCACAAGGTGTTCCTGGGGGTCCCTTGATAACTTCGCTTTTCATTATTTGAGCACACACGTCGACTCCTAGTAATAGGTCTACTCGTCCTGGTTGATTATAGCTTGGGTAAGCCAATACAAGTCCTTGCAAGTGCGGCCAGGTGCTTGTAGAGATAGTTTGAGTCGGCAGTTGGGTAGTCAGTTGCGTTGACATTATGTACGTTCTGATTCTTATGTTGAAGCTTGGGTCGTGCCTTGAGAGAAGTTCAATTTCTGCAGCATATTTAACGTTTGTTTTAGTAGAGCCAACGCCAGTGATAGTGCCATTGATAGGCGTTCTCCTTAATCGTAACATCTGGGCTGCTCTTTCACTCATAAACGTAGCCTGGGAGCCGAGGTCAATCAACGCGCGTAACACTGTCACTTCTTTTGAATCGTAACTTCTTACTGGTATGAGTGCTGTGGCTAGCAATGCAGTGGACACCTTAGAAGCGACATGTGATGAAAGTGTGACATTGGATTCGGCTGATTGTGCAGAAGATTGATGATCTTCAACATCGTTATGTTTGTCTTGATTTTTGTAATTGTCTGGCTGGCTTGATGACGTCACAGGCGTGAAATGGTGCGTGAGCGTGTGATGACGTTTGTGACATGTTCTACAGGACATCTTCAGGCGACATCGTCGTGCAGAGTGACCAGGGGCCAGACAATTAAAGCACAGATTATGTTTCTTTATGTAATCACATCTCTCTGTTGGGCTTAGCTTGATGAATTGTTCACAGTGACACAATGTATGATTTTCGTTACACATAGCACAAACTCTTAGTTTCGTAGAAGTCGCAGTATTCGTAGATAAGTGAACAGCGTATTCCCTTCCTCTAGGTGTTGGTCTTTCTCTGGTTGGCGGCGTGCAAAGCTCAAGAGTGCGGAATTTTAACTGTAAAAATTTATTGAGTGCGTCCCATGTAGGTAAGGTTTCAGCATTATCCTTGTAAGCATCTTCTTCCCAATCATGGTGCGTCTCTGGGTCCAATTTTTGTACAACTAAAAATATAATGAGTGGATCCCAGGAGCTTGTTGACAGCCCAAGGTTTTTTAATGCATTCAGGCATTCTGTTGTAGTATCCAAAATAGATTTGAGGTTACTTGCCGTTTGTACACTTATTTTTCATTGGGTAAACAATCTTTTTAATATTGAATTAATGATAATCCGCTTGTTGCCAAAACGCTCTTTGAGCATGTTCCACGACATTTCATAGTTAGCATCGATGACTTGGACGTGTTTCAAAAGTGACAGGGCTTCTCCCGTAAGACTTCCTTTCAAATAATGCAACCTTTGTACGTTACTTAATGATGTGTTATTATGCACTAATGATGTAAACAAATCTTGATAAGCAGGCCACTCATCGTAAATTCCCGAAAAAGTTGGAAGTTGAATCCTTGGTAACTTGACATGCATTTCTTTAGAAGAACCCGAATTATTATTATCAACTTGCGTAGGTATCGAAGACGATAACTAGTTAAGCGAAAATAATAAATCATTAAGATCGGCTAGTATACAAATATATAAATCTTCCTGAATAAAATATTCTTCATTAACGAAATACGGAATATCTTGTCGTTTCGGTTTTGGAACACACTTCACTAATTCTTCATGTGCCTTTTTATATGTAGACCAGTATTCTTCAACGGTTTTAATACGTGTTTCTACGTAACCCTTCGTTAGGCGTTGTTTTGGACATTTCTTTAAATTTGCTTGAGTTTTTCCTAACAGTATAGCTGTATCTTCCAACACATTTAGTATTTGTTCCGGTGTACTAGCCATTTTCGGTATAAGTATATAAAACTATCTTCAAATCGTGTATAAACTCGAATGTTGTTTCTTAGGTATTTCCGTGTTATAATAATTTATTTCTTTCCAATCCACAACTCGATGCCATATGTTGCATTAAGCGTGCATAGAAACTTGTTTACGCAAACGTCTTCTTTTGTTCTAAGCTCGTCGCTCGACCAGTCCTTTTGTATTATCGCGCGGCGCGGGAACGTCGTAAGTCGAATTGAAATCCGGCTCGAAGGACCACTATGTAATAGGTATTAGGGTTCACTTTGGTTTGTAAGAGTTTGTGCTCACAGAAAGACGTGTTTACTACGTGATGATTTATTTGCGACTGTTTTACAAATTATGCCTTTAAATATTGAACCTATTCACACATGCATACGTATTCACAGTTACGCTCACTCTTACACTCGTATAGATCATTATATCCAAACATACCGCCCACCAAAGGACCTATGAGCCCTTTAACAATTTTATTACACGTTACAACGTTTTGATTACAATAGATTTAAAGATAACACAAAAGAAAAAATAAAGACACAAAATCTGTACACAATTAAACATATAAAATATAGATAAACACAATTTTCCTTAGTTATAAATAAAATAAATCATGATTCAATGTCTATTGGTAAGTAACACAGCTTATTTACAGATCTTTGCACGACACTAGCACCACTTTTTACACTGTATACACGAGTGACACCGTCAGAACCCGGATGTTTTTTTACAATGCGTCCCATCATCCATTTACCTGGGGGCAAACTATCTGATTTTATGAGGACAATGTGACCAATGTCAAATTCCTTGACCTTCCTTTGCCATTTCGGACACTGTTGCAGTCTCAACAGGTATTCTTGTTGCCATCGACGCCAAAAGTCCATCAACAATCTTTGTTGGTACTGCCATATCGATAAGTGACTTGTTGGGAAGTTTTGGAAGTCTGGTGTCGGAACCGTAATAGGTGTCTCACCGACAAGGAAATGGCCAGGCGTTAACGGTTGGATGTTGTCTGTGTCCGTGTCTCTTAATATGTTAAGCGGTCGTGAGTTGAGGCAAGCTTCAATTTGACATAACAAGGTGCTCATCTCTTCGTACGTTACGTGAGAGGTCATTATTCGTTTCAAATGGTTTTTCATCGATTTGATTCCGGCTTCCCACAGTCCACCCATGTGTGGGCTATAGGCGGGAATGAAATGTCACTCAGTTCCATCCATTGCTAGCATCTCAGTAATTGGACCGTCGAATTTAAGTTTGGCTTCAGCCCATTCTGCAGCTAGTATCCTGTTCGCCCCAACAAAATTACGTCCTTGGTCACTCCAGACGTGAGCGCATCTTCCACGTCTAGCTACGAACCTTCTGAAGGCTCCGATGAAGGCATCTGAGGTAAGATCTCCCACTAATTCTAAGTGAATCGCCTTCGTCGACATACAGACAAAGAGAGCAACGTATGCTTTGTTTGTCCTTGCTCCTCTTCCTCTATACATCAAGATATGAAACGGGCCAGCAAAATCCATGCCCGTATTTAAAAAGGGTTTAGCTGGTGTAACTCGAACTCGAGGTAAGTCCCCCATTAGTTGCGACCTTGCTGTGGCGTTAAGTTTTGCACAAATGAGACATTTTCTTATCCTTGATTTTACTAATATTCTAGCTCTTAGGATCCAGAATCTTGTTCGCAGAAAGCAGAGCATTACTTGAACTCCACCGTGTAGCGTTTTAGAGTGTGCATCAGCGACGAGAAGAGAGGTAAGATAGGTGTCATGATCAAGGATAATTGGATTTTTGCTGTCTTCATTTAGGTCTGAGTGACGCAGTCGGCCGCCCACCCTGAGGATATTATCATCGTCCAGGTAAGGTTTTAAACTCTTTAGTTTACTGGCTCTTTTAATGTGTTCCCTTGATTTTAGATGCTGTATTTCCTCTTCGAAGCTGTCCCTCTGAGTTATTTTTATGCATGTTTTAAGCGCATCATTAAGTTCCGTCGTGGTCACAGGTAAGTCTTTGTATTCCATTTTCTTTCCCTTCAAGAATCTTTTAGAATATATAATCACCTTAAGCAATTCTTGCAACTTGTCACAATCCTCAAATTTTGTACTAATACTCTTCTCTTTGTCTAATTTCAAATTTACATGTATTGATCTTTTTCTTTCCAGGTCTGTCCAGGTTGTATTTGGTCTGCTGTATTGGATTTCCCCTACTCTCAGCCACTCTGGGCCCTTCCACCACAGTTCATCATTTTTTAGCTCTTGCAATGATTGCCCTCGTGAAGCGGAGTCAGCTGGGTTTTCTGGCGATTTGACATGATACCAATTATGATTGCCGATTGTGTCAAGTATTTCAACGACCCTGTTTCTCACATAAGTGCTCCATCTTGCAGGATCACCAAACAACCATGAGAGTACAATGGTTGAGTCAGTCCAAGCAAATATCTGACAGGCAGGCACGTTCATTGATTCCTTTATCTGTTTTAAAAGACTAGCAAGCAATACAGCGCCACTTAGTTCCAGACGAGGTAGGGATTGTGGTTTTGTAGGTGCGACCTTGGTTTTAGCAGCGATGATTGATGTCTTCACTTCACCACTTTCTGTTCTTACTCTTAGGTAGGCTACTGCAGCGTAAGCTCGAGATGATGCATCACAGAATCCGTGGATAGTAACATTGTTTAGTGTGGCTTCAGTAGTATTTAACCATCTGTTTACTTCGATATCAGGTAGGTACATATGAAACGAATCTCGTATATTGTTCCATTCTGCGGCAATCGTTTCGTCCACCTCCTCATCCCATGCTACTCCTTGCAGCCATAATCTTTGGATTAGAAGTTTGGCAGGTAAGACAGAAGGTGCCAACCAGCCCAGTGGATCAAATAATCTTTGTAGGTCACCCAGAATTGTTCTCTTTGTAATTATATTTACGGTAGTAGGTAGATTTAAGCTGTATTGAAATAAATCTTTGCCCATGTTCCAGTGTAGTCCTAACGCTCGTGTAAACCCGTCTAATGTTATGTCCAGTTTTACATGAGAACTTCTTTCTGACTCTTCAAATTCCTTTAAGAAGTCTGCATCATTAGAACACCATTTTTTTAATTTGAAGCCTCCCTTCTCTAGTATGCTGTCTACGTCTTTGGCTAGTATGATAGCATCGGCGAGGTTGTCCTTTCCAGACATCATATCATCCATGAAGTAATCCCTCTTTATTATTTCTGCTGCTTCGGGATGGTTTTGGCCTTCGTCATGAGCTACTTGGTGCAAGGTCCTTACTGCTAAGTAAGGAGCAGAAGCAGTTCCGAACGTAACTCTGGTAAGTCGGTAGTCCTTGACAGGATCTTGATCATCATATCTCCAAAGTACTCGTTGCAGATCCCTGTCTTCTTTCGTGACCATGATTTGGAGATACATTTTTTGTATATCCGCTACAAAGCAGATCCTTTTCATCCGCCATCTCGTTATAAGACTTCTCATGTCTCCTTGTAGCGGTGGTCCCACCAACAGCTCGTCGTTGAGTGAGATGTTGTTGGTTCCTCTTTGTGATGCATCAAATACTGTTCTAATTTTTGTAGTTTCCTTTTCTTCCTTAACAACAGCATGATGTGGTAAGTAAACCGATGGATTGTTCATTTCGTTTCTGGGTACCTCTTCCATGTAATTTGATTCGTAGTCCTTCATCACCGTAGCATAATCGTTTTTTAGTTTTGGGTTTTTCTTGAATCTTTGTTCTAATTGATAAAGTCTCTGCAGAGCTATTGTTCGCATGTTTCCTTGGGTTGATAATAACATTTTAGGTTTCCTGGGTAGTGTCACAATATAACGTCCGTCATTATTTCTGACAGTTGTGGTTTCGTAGATTTCCTCGCACCTTCGTTCATCTGCTGTAGGTATAATCTTATCGTACGCGTCTTGTTCCCACATTCGTTTAAGCATGTCGTTTTAGATCAAGATTATGGTGCATAACAATCAATTTATCGACGGGTTTGTCTTCCACGCTCCCAAACAGAATCCAACCCAGGGTCGTATTTTGAGCACAAGGTGTTCCTGGGGGTCCCTTGATAACTTCGCTTTTCATTATTTGAGCACACACGTCGACTCCTAGTAATAGGTCTACTCGTCCTGGTTGATTATGGCTTGGGTCAGCCAATACAAGTCCTTGCAAGTGCGGCCAGGTGCTTGTAGAGATAGTTTGAGTCGGCAGTTGGGTAGTCAGTTGCGTTGACATTATGTACGTTCTGATTCTTATGTTGAAGCTTGGGTCGTGCCTTGAGAGAAGTTCAATTTCTGCAGCATATTTAACGTTTGTTTTAGTAGAGCCAACGCCAGTGATAGTGCCATTGATAGGCGTTCTCCTTAATCGTAACATCTGGGCTGCTCTTTCACTCATAAACGTAGCCTGGGAGCCGAGGTCAATCAACGCGCGTAACACTGTCACTTCTTTTGAATCGTAACTTCTTACTGGTATGAGTGCTGTGGCTAGCAATGCAGTGGACACCTTAGAAGCGACATGTGATGAAAGTGTGACATTGGATTCGGCTGATTGTGCAGAAGATTGATGATCTTCAACATCGTTATGTTTGTCTTGATTTTTGTAATTGTCTGGCTGGCTTGATGACGTCACAGGCGTGAAATGGTGCGTGAGCGTGTGATGACGTTTGTGACATGTTCTACAGGACATCTTCAGGCGACATCGTCGTGCAGAGTGACCAGGGGCCAGACAATTAAAGCACAGATTATGTTTCTTTATGTAATCACATCTCTCTGTTGGGCTTAGCTTGATGAATTGTTCACAGTGACACAATGTATGATTTTCGTTACACATAACACAAACTCTTAGTTTCGTAGAAGTCGCAGTATTCGTAGATAAGTGAACAGCGTATTCCCTTCCTCTAGGTGTTGGTCTTTCTCTGGTTGGCGGCGTGCAAAGCTCAAGAGTGCGGAATTTTAACTGTAAAAATTTATTGAGTGCGTCCCATGTAGGTAAGGTTTCAGCATTATCCTTGTAAGCATCTTCTTCCCAATCATGGTGCGTCTCTGGGTCCAATTTTTGTACAACTAAAAATATAATGAGTGGATCCCAGGAGCAAAGATGTTTTATAGGTACAGATACCGTGTACGCGCACCTAAAACGCTTCCATTTAAAAGGCGCCAATATTGGCGTATTCATTCAATCGTTCCGCCATTACGCCAGCGACGTTCACTGCGAACATACATCATGCACCAGTGTTTTTAAATTTCGGAAAATGACTGTTTGTGCTGTGAAATCATGTAAAAATTACTCTTAGAAAAAAGATAAGGATAAGAACATCACTTTTCATAAGTAAATATACAATTTTCTGGTGTATTTCTTAATAAAATAATACGAAAGCTGAATGTCAATACAAGTAATAATACTGCGCAATAATATTCGAGTGTTGCCTACCGTATGAAATGTCTTTCCCTATTGTAATGTCATTTATAGACGTAATGCAACTGTTGACAACGGATATTTATCCAAAGCAGCCGATACGCAACCGTGGTGAACCGGTTGTTTATCCGACTACAAACGAAAAAGGATGGTTATGTTTTCACTGTGTGTGCGGTTGGCTAAGCTGAATCGCTTTTTGGAATGGTGCTCAAAAACTACATGTCATATTTAAAAAATACTTTCACCATTAGAATGCTATTATGACTGTTAAACGTAGGATGTATTTTAACATAGAGGGCACTACCATCAACGAATATGTTTTTTAGCTAAACACGTACAGTTGTTGACCGATTTTGAAAATTGTTTTACCACTAGAATGTTATGTATAATTAAAGATGTCTAATGTAGGATGTATTTTATTATAGATGGCACTACTTTCTATGAATATGTTTCATTTGGCTTATCTCGAAAATTACTTGACTGATTTTGAAAATTATTTTACCATTACATTACTAATGAGGGCTTTAGTTGTGTGATTAAATTATATTATTATAATAATTATGTTATATTGTTATTTGTTATATTATTATTTGTTATATTTTTATTTATTTACTTACAGGTTTTACAGTACAAAATGTAGCCTTTAAACACACAATCTTTTATCGTCTTCCAGTGGCAGGATTTAATTGATTTCACGCAATGATTTTATCTAGTCATGAAATGATGAATTTTAAAAAAATAAACATTTGCTATCTCTTGGCCAAAGTTTACACTTAACCGAACTTACTTTTGTACGTCATTTTACTTAAGATTAAAAATAATTAATGTCTTCGCGGCAATATTTTGGGTTTTAAGGTACGAAAGTGTGAAGTGTGAAGATTAGTTCAATATATGTTAGATACATAAATATCTTATGTGATTTTTGATTTATTTTTAACTGTTACATTAATTATATCTAGTTTTTATTACTTATCTTCACTATTTTAGTGCGATTTTCGTACCTACATAAAACATAGCCATATCCCTTGTGTGTGTATACATATTTCACACAAGGGATCGCACACATATTTTATACTCAGGTATGTCAATATGAATGAAATATAAAATCTCCCAAATTTTTGGGCAATCGATTCGCACTATTATTACCGAAGTCACGCACACTAATGCAGGCATGGTACGTAAGATATGCGCGTCATGTGGTACTCACGCACACATGAATCAAAGACTGGCGTCACTGTGAACGGTGCGATGTGTTAGCAACACGCTATCTGTACCTATAAAACATCTTTGCCCAGGAGCTTGTTGACAGCCCAAGGTTTTTTAATGCATTCAGGCATTCTGTTGTAGTATCCAAAATAGATTTGAGGTTACTTGCCGTTTGTACACTTATTTTTCTTTGGGTAAACAATCTTTTTAATATTGAATTAATGATAATCCGCTTGTTGCCAAAACGCTCTTTGAGCATGTTCCACGACATTTCATAGTTAGCATCGATGACTTGGACGTGTTTCAAAAGTGACAGGGCTTCTCCCGTAAGACTTCCTTTCAAATAATGCAACCTTTGTACGTTACTTAATGATGTGTTATTATGCACTAATGATGTAAACAAATCTTGATAAGCAGGCCACTCATCGTAAATTCCCGAAAAAGTTGGAAGTTGAATCCTTGGTAACTTGACATGCATTTCTTTAGAAGAACCCGAATTATTATTATCAACTTGCGTAGGTGTCGAAGACGATAACTTGTTAAGCGAAAATAATAAATCATTAAGATCGGCTGGTATACAAATATATAAATCTTCCTGAATAAAATATTCTTCATTAACGAAATACGGAATATCTTGTCGTTTCGGTTTTGGAACACACTTCACTAATTCTTCATGTGCCTTTTTATATGTAGACCAGTATTCTTCAACGGTTTTAATACGTGTTTCTACGTAACCCTTCGTTAGGCGTTGTTTTGGACATTTCTTTAAATTTGCTTGAGTTTTTCCTAACAGTATAGCTGTATCTTCCAACACATTTAGTATTTGTTCCGGTGTACTAGCCATTTTCGGTATAAGTATATAAAACTATCTTCAAATCGTGTATAAACTCGAATGTTGTTTCTTAGGTATTTCCGTGTTATAATAATTTATTTCTTTCCAATCCACAACTCGATGCCATATGTTGCATTAAGCGTGCATAAAAACTTGTTTACGCAAACGTCTTCTTTTGTTCTAAGCTCGTCGCTCGACCAGTCCTTTTGTATTATCGCGCGGCGCGGGAACGTCGTAAGTCGAATTGAAATCCGGCTCGAAGGACCACTATGTAATAGGTATTAGGGTTCACTTTGGTTTGTAAGAGTTTGTGCTCACAGAAAGACGTGTTTACTACGTGATGATTTATTTGCGAGTTGCGACTGTTTTACAAATTATGCCTTTAAATATTGAACCTATTCACACATGCATACGTATTCACAGTTACGCTCACTCTTACACTCGTATAGATCATTATATCCAAACACATAGCCTTTTGTAAAAGCTATTTTTATAGAACACGGATGAGAAACGAGCACACAGTCCACCTGATGGTAAGTGTATGCTGTGGCCCATAGACATCTACATCTATCCTGAATTAAGAATCTAAATGCAGATGCGTTGTCACCCCTGACGACTGAGATTGTTTGCCTCGTTTCCAGTAAAATGCATCTCCGGTTCTCTACACTCACCAACAGAACAGTATTCTGTGACAACGTGGTCCTACCCCAGTCCAGTGAACCCATTAGTGTTACAACCATAATAAATCTACAGCGTGGCTCTACCACGTGTACAATACCAAAAACTAATTATAACAAAACTGCCAGCCTTTTTAATATAAAGTAACTTATTTTCTATCGAATTTCGCTCGCTAACTTCGTGTTAGGCAAATATGTATGCGGGAGCGCTAAAGCCTTTTAACGTAGGAATCCTCGCCTTAAAGCTATATCCAAAATTGCTTGGGGTGTATATTAATTACTTAACTATCGCCGAGTAATATTGTTTTATATTTTTTATTTATTGAGCAGAAACACGCAACGTTGAGCAATTTAATGATGACGAAGCCGCGAGACACAGCAATATTATTTAACAGAGTAATGTAATCTATACTAGCGGTCCGCACGGGTGATTCCTGGATCTCGGCAGAAGCGCCACCTACCAGGCCAATTGTGAATCTGAACCACCCAGTAATCCCACTCAAACACCCATAAAGGATCAAAATCAGTCCAGAAGCTTAGAAAGAATTCAGTGACACATACAGAAATATTTTACATAAAAAATAATAATATAATAATGTTCTCCAGATCGAATTTCGACCATGGCGGCCTGCCTCGACGGAGGCTAGCCATCGTCGCAGGACAGGATAGTAGTGCCCAAGTGTACGAGCAAGCACAGGTGCACTCTTTATTTCTCACTCTCGTACTCCGATGGGACGGTAAACCGACATGACCGAGAGAGAGATCAGGCGCAGGACCAACGGCTTTACGTGCTTTCCGAGGCACGGGAGTGAGAATTTCTTGACAGAAAAACTCAATAATTGATTTTTTGGCCCGACCCGGGATTCGAACCCAGGATCTCACGATCAGCAGTCGCACTACTACAACCACTAGACCAACGAGGCAGTTTATATAAATAAAGATGTAAAGAAACAAAGAAACATTTTGTAATGGCATAGATCATTAAGGCACACAATATACAAATTTACAAGAAAAATTATCTACGTTTAATAAATTTGGATTTGTATGTCGGAAGCATGCCAAAAAAGGTCACTCAGCTTGAGTTACGGCGAAACCACAATGCTGATTTTCGTATAAATCAACTTTTGTTCTGTTGGTTCTGAAAAAGGAGATTTATCTTGTGGTTTTGGGAACATAACGTTATAACCATCTTTCATCATAATTGATGCCAATCACAAGTCTAATTTCCAGACCGAATTTCGGTCACGGCGGCCAGCCTCAACAGAGACTAGCCTTCGGCGAAGGACAGGATTACAGTGCCCTAGTGTATACACAAGCAAAGGTAAACTCTTTGTTTCCTCACTGTCGAAGTCCGATGGGACGGTAAACCGACACGACCGGAGAGAGTTCAGGCGCAGGACCAACGGCTTTACGTGCTTTCCGAGGCACGGTGGTGATGCACCGCCAACTTCCCGACTCCGGGCAGCTACTGAGAATTTCTTGACAGAAAAACTCAATACCTAATAGATTTCTTGGCCCGACCCGGGATTCAAACCAGGGACCTATAAGATCAGCAGTCATGTTTACAACCACTAAACCAACGAGGCAATCAATGTTCATGTTCTATATATACATCTGCTATAGATTTCCACAAAGTGCGGTCCTGAACCATCAGAAGCTTCATCGACTTGCATTGTTGACTCTGTACCATATCTTACGGAATATAAGGGCTAACTTGGCACTCTCTACCAGTCATCATTCATCGTTACCACCCTTCACAAGTCCCTACGCCCTCCCTAAGGTATGCCACAAAGCACGATCTGAGCCACCTGCATATATCGACTTCTAGCATATCTTGCTAGATCTTCACTTTATCGAGTTAGGAGCCGCCCTTCAGATCTCTACCAGTCAATACTGAATGATTAGAGAAACTGTGGCAGGTGCAAACATTTTACTAAATGAATTAAGTAATAAACATAAAACATACAATAAAACGTAAATAATTAGAGAATTGTGAAATAAATGATCTTATATGAGATGTAATAGCGATGCGCCCCAGTTTCGCATGACTGATTTTGAATCTCAACAGCAGTGCCACCTACCGGAGCTAATTGAGAATCTAAGCCATTCTTAAAACAACTTAATCACACACACACACACAAAATTTCATCAAAGCCGGTCCAGCCCTTTCGTATGTCAGTTTATCATGTTCAATCATATACACACATTTATACATACATATACATCGCATAGTATCTTTACTTTGTAGAGCCACACCGCACCTATGTTGTGGTTGTAGCATGAATGGGTCGGCTCGACCGGGGTAGGACCACGTCCTAACAGAATAACAGCGTAAAATAGCACCTTATTGCTGCTGTGTTTCGAATGGTGAGTGCAGTGAGAACCGGAGACTTTTTTTTACTGTAAACGAGATATATTACATCACAGTCATCGGGGGTGATAACATATCTGTATTTTGATCCTTATTTGATCATAAATGAAGATGTCTATGGGCAACGGCATCCACTTACCATCAGGTAGGCTGTATGCTCGTTTGCCACCCTAATTCTATAAAAAAACACTGACATATATTAAAAGATAAAAACACTAAGATTACTTTGTTTTACTCCTTATTACAGATTATTGTCGACGACGTCGTCCGTCGTGTCGTCGTCGTCGTGACGTCCTTTCCCGACTCTGCTGTTCAACTGCAATATAAATTCGCTTCGACACTCTTTTCTCATTCACTCTCTCTACCTGACCAAACCACCTAAGCATTCCTATCTTAATCCTGGTCACAACATCATCTTGCAAAGCATACTCTTCCATTATCACACAATTTCTCACACAACAAATAAAGATGTTTCTTTATAAAAACATTTCGTATTTGATGATATTTTAAGGCTTCCGGCTTAAGATTAGAGCAATACCGTAACGCGTTTATAGGTCATTGCTCCATGGGGGTAGAGAATATTAATTGAGCTCAGTTACTTGTGACAAAACAACTGTGTCCTAGAGGAATTAACTTGGGCAGTAAAGTAAAGCCACTCATTATTTATTTAGTCACTGTGATTTATTGTTTTTTTTTTTGGCCATGTGCTGAAAGAGAATACATCACCTCATTTTGTACCGTGGTTATCTTACGACTATGTAAACAAGAAAAAAAAGACAGCAGAAGAAAGGAACATTTATACAACACAATCAATTAATAAAAGCATAACAAAATTAAAAACAATAAATTTGACGGACAAAAAAATTTAAAAAGGTATGTATAGTAAAATAGGTTCGTTATGTGTGTTGTGGCGAGCTATGATCCGTACTCTCATACGGTTTTACTCGACCGAGCAATCACGTCGAATAAAAATGCACGGCACGGACTTTCGTCCATACATTCAGCATTTGTCTATCGAGCGATGCGCAACGCGACGTTTAGTATTCACCGAACCCAACCGTTTAGGTTTATATTTCTCGATAACCCCTTCAATAGTCAAAAATTAAGTTCCTGTACTACCTCAAATGGCTGTAGCAAGATCCTCCGTTATGCCGAAAATATTGCAGCATTAATTTTGAAATAAATATAAGGTAAAGTTGAGGATTAATACTAAGTAAAAAAATTTTCGATAGAAAAAAAACAAAGTTACCTCCAAACCGAACAATAAACCGCTGGTATTCATAAAATACTTTAAATTAGATCATGAAACTTTGCATACTAACAGAACTAACTAAAGCAGGGCTTATGTTTTTTATGTTTTTTAATTACCATTATTTTTACTGTAAAAAGAAATTATCTAAACTATCGGCGTCCTGAACCTTGTTCCCTGCCACCCGATCCGTCTCACTTCGGCTTTCGAACAGAAAGCTGAGTCACTTACGATCAGAATACACATTACGCAACAGGATGACGTAAAATTAAAATGGGAAATAAGAAATAACCGTAATAAAAACAAGAAGCGATTGTGTTGGCGTAAAGAAACAGGCATAAATATGATAAACCTAATGAAATAGGTATCTAACGACCCATCTACTTACAGTATTATGTCAGTAGTAGAAAGTGGGGGCGAAATTAGAATTTGAGCTGAGGTAGTATAGGCACAGAATAAATAATAGTAAGTATAAGCCCTTAAATTAATTTCAGAGTAAGCACGCTCGACTCGTCAAGGATGTCACTACAGATGGCATTTATACCGCATACTGGTCTGGTGTAGACGAGATCGAGCGGGCATGCCAGGGAGTAGGTATCATCCTTTCAGAAAGAATGGGCCAATGTGTGAAAGAGTATGAATGTGTAAGCCCAAGACTGCTATGGATACGAATGAAAGTGGGCTTAAAGAAGTTGTTTGTGTTAGGGGTCTACGCCCCAGACATGTCCAAGCCCACTTAAATCCGAGAGCAGTTTTGGGAAATGGTAAGGATGGTGTTAATGAAGTGTAAGGGAAATGAAAATATTATTATGCTAGGAGATTTTAAGGATATTGGGAACGTTTGGTGATGAAAGTATAAATGAGAATGGTGAAAGTCTCCTCACCGTATGTATGGAAAAGAACCTTTTTGTGACGAACACTTGCTTTCGCCACAAGAGGATTCACATGTATACTTGGGAAAGAGGTGACGATAGAAGCATGATAGATTTCATAATTGTGGATGAAAGATCGAGGGGCGCAGTGGTAGATACGAGGGTTTACCGGGGTTCTAACGTAGGAACGGATCATAATTTAGTTTTATGCCGAATTAATGGTCTATTCAGGCGTTGGCGCCATCGATCGTCTGTGTAAACCACTGCGTTACAGCGTATTAGAACAGAAAGGTTACAAGATGAAAGTGATAAAAACAAGTTCAAATGTAGACTGAAAGAAAATATAAGTGGTTTGGATGAATTATGTATGAAGGAGTTAGACTTGGAGAATATATGGCAAAATGTAAAGAAAGGTTTAGTGGATGCAGCTACCGAAGTATGTGGCGATAGTAAGAAAAAGAATGAAAGGAAAAATAATACGTTATGATGGGATGATGAGATACGTATGGAAGTTGAAGCAAAGAAGAGAGCATGGCTAGATTTACTAGCAACAAAGGCTGGTAATTCTAGCGGTACGAATGATGATACTGAAAGAAAAAAGGCAGTCTTTAGACATCTAAATAAGAGAGTAAAGGAAGTAGTTGAAAGAAAAAAGCAAGAAAGAACGGATAAGAATGATAGAAGAATATCGGATAACTTCCAGGCAAATATTAAAATGTTCTGGAAACTTGTAAGAACTGCCTGGGGACATTCAAAACAACCTATGATGAATGCTATAAGAGACGAGAATGGCTATATTCTGAATGATGAAGTTTTGAGTTTAAAGAGATGGAAGGAATATTTTGAAAGCGTGTTTATGAGTGAGGAGACAACGTGTGTACTAAGTGAAGTAGAAACACCGAAAAAAGAGGAAAGAGGTAGCGAGATAAGTATAGATGAAATAATGAAAGTAATGAAAAGCATGAAAGCAGGTAAGGCTGCCGGATATGATAGAGTTTCACTCGAAATGCTAAGGGCTGGAGAGGAAGTGGTGGCAGGCCTGCTGCACACCTTGTTTAATTTATGCTGGGAACTGAAGCGCGTACCGGTAGACTGGTGCAAAGCCGTGATAGTCCCAGTATATAAAGGAAGAGGGTCGCAGCAGGACTGTAAAAACTACCGTGGCATCAGCCTTCTTAGCATTGTGGGAAAACTGTATGCTAAGGCACTGATTGAAAGGGTCATGAAAGTAACTGATGGAAAAATTTGGGATGTGCAAGCGAGATTTAGAAAGGGAATGGGATATACAGATCAAGTCTTTACCATGCGCATGATCGCAGAGAAGTTTCTGACCAAAAACCAAAAGGTTTTTTGTGCATTCATAGACTTGGAAAAGGCCTATGACAGAGTGGATAGGGATTTGCTATGGCAAACACTGAACTCATTTGGGTTGAGCGCTGGCTTGATACAGGCATTGGAGTCTCTATATAGGGACTCTAGTGCTTGTGTTAGGATCAAAGGGGTCTACTCGGACTGGTTTGACATCCATAAAGGTCTCAGACAGGGCTGTGTGGCTTCCCCGTGGCTGTTCAACCTATTTATGGACAGTTGTTTGCAAAATTTGAAAGTTGAAGAATGCGGATTAAGAATGGGTGAGTTAACCGTCAAATGCCTTTTGTACGCCGATGATCAAGTTATTCTTGCGTCGTCGGCGGCCGAGTTGCAAATGATGGTTACATTAATGAACGGATCATTAAAAGAAAGGGGTATGAAAGTGAACGCAAGATGAAGGTTATGGTTTTTGAAAGAGAAGAAAGTAAAAAGATTTGTGAAATAAGAATAGAAGGGGAGTTGATCGAGAAAGTAGATGAGTTTGTATATTTGGGCTTAGCAGGGATGGGAGATATGATAAGGATATAGAACGACGAGTGAATGCGGGATATAGAGTAAATGGGGCCTTGCACTCTACTCTGAAGAGTCAAAATGTGTCGAAAAAGGCACGTTAAGGTATAGTAGTAAAAGTTGGGTGTGGCAGAAGAAGCACGAGAGTAGAATAAACGCAGTAGAAATGCGGTCGTTAAGGAGTATGTTAGGGCTGAATCTGAATGACAGGGTAAGGAATTGTGTAATAAGAGAAGAGTGTGGTTTGCAAGATGATGTGGTGACCAGGATTAAGAAAGGAATGCTTCGGTGGTTTGGTCATGTGGAAAGAATGAATGAAGAAAGAGTGACAAAGAAAATTTATGGAGCAGAAGTGAATGGCAGAGTCGGCAAGGGACGTCCTAGGCGAAAATTTATCGATCAAATTGGCGATTTATTGTAAACAGGCCAAATTAGGAGTACCCTTAACCGACGAGCATGTATGCGTAGGTGTATGGATGTGAAGGAGGCAAGAGAGGTGTGTCAGGATCGTGCCAAATGGAAGTCTGTAGTCTCTGCCTACCCCTCTGGGTGACAGGCGTGACTGATTATGTGATGTTATGTTATGTGACTTGTTCAGATAATACACATACGCCCGAGTCAAGCTCGATATCTCGCTTCGAGTAGGTGACAAGGAAATTATTCGACCCGCTTCGATACGAGCCTTCAAATTGTGAGTTTTGCGGTTCAAACGCTGATTTTTACTCGTTTTAGAGTAAAATTATCGAGTAACACCAAATGTGCGTATTGAGCTTTAGGCAAACATACCTCACTCAGCTTATAACGTCGCGTCGCCGCAAACACAGGGTGGATTTTTGGTAGGCCCGTATAGGTAAGTAACGTGAGCGTGCGATACAAAATAATAGTACTGAAACCAATCTGTAAAACTACGTTGAAATTACGCCTTATAACTTTGTAACGGAGTTTCCGATCGAATACGTTTTTTAATGTGTGTTACCTCATAACTTTTCTGGGTAAACGGATTTCGATGATTCTTTTTTTATCCGAAAGCTGGTGCTACTCGTGTGGTACCATGTAATTTAAATTTAATCAAGATCTTAACAGTAGTTTTTGAGTTACCTTGAATAATGCTTATTAAATTGATTTTGAATACATTGATAATGTTCCCATTTTCATTGTATTGAAGTCGATTGTACAAATTTTTTAATTTTACCACTTCTTTTGTTAACAAATCTTTAAGTTTTTCGGATAAAATATACCTATCTTCCCATTTATCTTGTTATTCTTGCTACCCCATCTGTTGTTACTCTTGCTATCCTATCTTGATGTTCCTCTCTATCTGTTCGTAAAGGGTCATCACAACTGGTCCAGCCATTTCGAAGATTATTAGTCCGGACAGATCGACAGATAAAATTTTTAAAAATGGATGCTTATGTCTTAATGGTCTTAATAGCAAGCAAATAATCATCTCAGTTTATAAGCTGCCAGTTATTTCAATATTACGCAGACGCTCTAATTTTCTTTTATCTTTTATCTCAGTAGCATTTTGCAGATATGGTGGCTTAGAGCGCGAAACAGACAGTTGTCACTGTCTACTTTTTTTTTGGTCTAAGCTGTCTAGACGCAAGTCGTAAGCAAAATGAGTTGCGAACAAGTCCACTTCTTTCTTAGTATCAGAGTCAGGTTGCCATTCGGTATTTATAGCAGAGGCAAAGTTGGTTTTATTTGTTTGTTATATCACTGTAAAGTTTTAAAAGCTTTTAAGTTTTAATCAAACTAAAGAGGAAAACGAACTTATAGCCCAAATGATGGTAAGTGGCGATTGCAGTCCACGGACACCTGTAGCCAACTACAAACAAAGAAGGCACAGATGCGTTGTCATCTCACAGGATTAAGATACCCTTCAGACCGGAATAAGCGACTGCTTAGGGATGGGCATAGCTGCTTTTGCTGCTTAATGTTTTGTCGAAATTGATACGAATTTGATACTTTAAAATAAATATCGACTATCGATATATCGAGATTAAAAATATTGACGATATACATTGACATTTTCATGAGAAAATATCGATATTTTCACTCATTGATAGCAGAAATAGTTAAAAGAGTAGAACCTACCCAAACAGACTCCCAGGCAGAAACAGAGGTTTACCATCCAGACCACAGTTAATAAACGTAAATTTTTACAAAAATTATCCTGTACCAAAGTAAAGTAAGTTGAAGACAAATACGGGCTTTTTGCCACCCATTTAGAAGGAAAAGCGACATAAAAAATTACAAATACCCTTTTACACTGTGTACTTTGTTCTTTCTAATTAGATCGTACGGGAAAATAAATATGTTTTGTGTTAATAGAATGTTTAAAAAAGAAGCAAATAATAAATAACAAATAACCAATGACTAAGCGGTTAAATGCATTAAATGATTTTTCAAGCACGACTTATTCATATTTATGGCATACTGTAAATTATATTGAAGCATCCTTTTATGTCTAAGCATTAGCATCGTAATATACCTGATAAAAAGTGAAAAATATAGCTCTTTAATGAAATAATAGTAAGAACAGTAAGAAGTTAAGATATTACGATTAAATACAGAAAAATAAAGCAAATTAAAATGGCGGATTCGAAGCGCGATGACGTAGCAACAATCTTGCAACAATATTTTTAGATGATTTGTATTTTAATGATTATCTTATAATGTCTACGTATGTGTCAAATAATTATTAGTAAATTTATGTTTTCAGATGAGTTATTTTTAAATAAGTGTTAAAACTAAGCACTTTGTACAACCGACTTCAATATAAATAAAAATGAGAACATCATCAATGTAGTCGAAGTCAATTAAAAACGCACTATTAAAAATTACTCAAAAATTATGGGTCAGATCTTGATCAAAACTTGTATGGGACCACATGAGAAGCACTAGCATTTAAATAAAAACGAAAAATCAAAATCCGTTCACCTGAAATAAGTTCTGAGGTATCAACATTAAAAAAATACAGTCGAATTGAGAACCTCTTCCGGTTTTTGAAGTTTATTGAAAAAATGTGTTAACTTTTCACTAGGATTTTTCGCTGTATTGTATAGAGGCGTTTTATAAATCTACATAAACTGCAAAAACCTAAAAAATCAATCAATTACCGCCTATAAAAATTCACCGATGAACATAGGCCTTCCCTATACAGTGCCTCATATTATAGATTAGTTAGATTTTGCAATAGTTACCGCGCTTGGCAAGTGGGTTTGCGATCGTAATATTGTTAACGGTTGGAGTTGTCAGCAGGAAGACACTGCTGACCACATCCCGGTTTGTTTCTCTCTGACGCCTCTTACGACACCCACGGGACGATAAGGGGTAGTGGATATTCTTACACCGCCAGTAAACGGTTTAGCAAAAATCTTTAATCAGAAATTATTGGATTGTATGCTTTTAGATAGATAGATAGATAGATAACTATTTATTGTACACCAAAACGATACATAATCGAAAGAAGAAAAAACCAAAAATAATGTCACAATGAGCGGTCTTATCGCTAAAAGCGATTTCTTCCAGACAACCTTTGGATGGACAGGATCACAATAAAGCAGAAAATTAATGATTTCTTACATTTACGCGAACACTACACATTGAAATAAACGTGTTCACAGACGACGTTCGTCGCTCCGGGAAGTCTGCAGTCTGTGAACACGTACAGGATCGCCTCCGTCACTACATCAGATTTGATAGACCACAAATCCTCGCTAAAGAACACCGACTCTTTCCAAGGATGATTCGCGAGGCTATTGAAATCAAAAAACATCCTAATTTCAATAGAGAAGATGGCTGGGTGCTACCATCTGCTTGGGATCCTATAATAAATAAAATTAAATCCCAACCCAAGCATACAACTGCAAGACTTCATGATACCATACGTTCATACTGTGTAGATCGGAACAAAAGTTAAATTTTAATCTATGGTAACCGCGGTTAACTATGACAGCTGGACGTTGAACATCTCAGTCCTTCCCGTGACCATGGGTGCTGTAAAGCTCTCGAAACGTCGGGTATTTAAAAAGTTAAATATACGCGATAAATTCCGTAAAAACTAGTATTATTTCAAGCAGAAAATTGTGTGGTTTGGTGATCAACAATATTTATAAATATATCCATATGAAATGAAAAAATAAAAGAAATGAATAATACATAAACACATGAAAGTACGAATGTACGAATATATATATATATATATATATATATATATATATATATATATATATATATATATATATATATATATATATATATATATATATATATATACTCGTAGATGGCAAGAACTCAAAAATTGATGAACGACACACACGGTCAGTTCAACTGATCACTTCAAACTAGGACTGTTGATATTTTTGAAAATATCAGATTTTCGACATATCGATAAATAAACTTATATATAAAACTCCGATATTGATATATTTATAATTATAGATATATCGAATATCCGATATTTAAAAAATATCAACAGTCCTAGTTTGAACTGATCAGTTAAACTGACCATGTGTGTCGTCCTTAAGATAGTGATTGTGTATGACAAGCTTCTGAAAAACAGATAAATACAGGGCGTGTCTCTCTGACAGCGGTAAGGCATTCCATAGATGTAGTGCAGTGATGTAGGCATAGTGATGACTTGTCCAAATTTTTGGTATTATGGCCAGGCATTTTGAATATAAAATTTTCCGATATTCTTGAAAATTTCGAATGGGAATAGTGAAGCGATTCAAAGCAATCCTTAAGGTAAGAAGTATAGGAAGGATTAAACAGAACATTGTAAAGAAGTGAGAGAATATGAGTATTCCGGGGAAGAAGAATAGGTAGCCACTTGAGCTTATCAAAAACAAGAGACATGATCATATTTGCGGAAACCAAATATTAATCTTATACAAAAAAATTGAAAGCTTTTAAATAGTTGTTGCAAGTGGGATTCAAATCTGCGATTGGCAGCGCCGCAGCTAAATGCTTAGTCACCTAATTAGACACTACGCTACTGAGCCAACCAGTCATTCCTGCGGTCAAAAATGGAATTTCTCACAGCTTGTAAATATGATGGCTTTCTTAACTTTCAACACACTCTGTAGGGACCAGTAGCAAACAAAAGCTATATATTAGCTACTCGATTCAACAGAGTCAGTAATTCATTCTTGGGGGAATGTACATAACTTGCCTTTATAATAAAGTCCTAGAAAATATATAAAGCATTTGTATTACCATGTTTTATTTTTTATATTAAACGCAGACTTTATCTAAAGGAGTATTATAATATGAATAAGAACATTGTTGGTATAACCCCTGGGAATAAGATGATCGCTTATTCGATTTGCATTATTTCCTAGTTTTTTTGTTAATAAAAGTTTCTTGTTGGTGATATGAAATAATCTATATTAAAAATCTCTTTTTTGTACTGGATCAATCTTTTCAAACTGGATCATAACAGTTGGCCCGCTTCTGCTTGTTGCTTCTGACTATTGAATTATATGTACTTCCTTGCCATAGAGCTACATACACATATATTTCGATGCTACTGGCATTAAGGTAAACTTGTGGTACCTTTTATGTGGTAGAGTCACATTGTAACTAGGCAGTAAATTAGGCAATTTCACAGTATATTTTTTTTATAAATGTCCCAATTTCGCACTGAACACCACCGTGACAAAGCAACTCTCTCTCAGTACTCAGTTCCACTGTGTATTTTTGTGCGTATTTTATATATCTACCTCAATTGTGTGATTTTTTTTATTAAACTAGTCAAATATTTCAGTGGTAAATATATATAAGGTTCGGAAAATCGGGGATAAAATTTTTGATTGAACTATTAAGATATGCTAGTGGTTATCTTGAGCTAGTAGGATTCATTATTCCACAAAAAAACTGAGCTTTTAATAAGTAGTACAAACCGACTTAAAAAAAAAAACAAAACAAAAAAGATCCACTTTCACTTTGTCTTAGCACCTTATGGTGCCCAAGGTATTATGTGGAAAGTATTTTATTCTTTTTATTTTTAAGTTGGCTTTCATTATTAATTGAGGATTTGCCCCGGCTTCACACGGGTGATATCTGAATTCTACAACAGCGTCACCTACCGGGTCCAACTATGCCTATAGCCTTCGCACAAGTGAAAGCTCAGATGAACAGTATGGCAGCGCATAAAATATGAACAAACAAACATACATTTTTATATATTAGATTAAGTTTAATTTTAATGATAAAGCGATTTATCTTTGAGTGATGTGAAGGTACTCTTGATGGCACACCTCAAGATATAAGGTTTATGAACAACAATACTCACTTTTCATCAGTTTGATTTTGTCCAGACGAAATCCTGGGCAAATGATGTGATTTTTGGCTTAGAAAATTTTAAACTCCGTAGCGGAACATATGCCCCACAAATATATAAAGCATGCCTGAAAAGTAAATACTTCAACTACTCGTAGAAGGCTGCCAGTCGAGAATCTTTCTTCTTCAACGGTCGTCGGTTGTTCAACCTATTTAGCCGGCCCATTGCCACTTCAGCTTGCTGATCGTTGGACTATCTCATGTAACTATGATATCAGGGAATAAAGGGAACATTTCTAGAAAAGTGCTCATGTAATAATGTTTAATGTAAGCACGTCAAAGGGCGGGTGGTGTAATAAATGATACCGCTGGCCATCTTTATGATTTATAGCTCTCGCAATTTACCCCATTTATATTAAATACTTCTACATCCATACTTAAAGCGTCTTATATATATTGTAATAAAAAGCTTTTAAAAATTATAATTGAAACTGTAAATAATATAAATATTTTACCAGCTTTAATAGTTTTTAATTTTGATATATCGGTAAGATTACGAAAATTTAGTTTTTTTGGCTGTCATGTCATTATCTTTGTACTGAGTATTCTTTA
This sequence comes from Parnassius smintheus behrii, assembly GCA_036936625.1. Classification (NCBI taxonomy): domain Eukaryota; kingdom Metazoa; phylum Arthropoda; class Insecta; order Lepidoptera; family Papilionidae; genus Parnassius; species Parnassius smintheus. The sequence goes on along the minus strand of JAUPFT010000015.1, from coordinate 6,205,657 downwards.
TATAATCATTATAATATTACTTGCTGTTTTTCTTTTTCCTGATATAACATACCTATTAAATTGAGGTTCCTGAAGGTAATCTTAAAAAATAGGTAGATTATATTTAATAAATTGTTTAACTTTTTACTTTTTTTCTAGTTTCATTTGTCCTTAATTTAAAACGACATCTTTATTTATTCCTTCTTTCCGTTTTAGGTGTGACTGTTTGATAATGCCATATGCGGGTTAAGTCCATCGTTTGTAAACCCTTGAAGGTTTACTGCAATAAAATATAATAAGGTATTATTATGTTGTAATAATATACTACATAATTGCCTGGCCAATATCCAGATCGACGACGAAAAGAGTCAACAATTTAGTTAAAAAAAACTAGTAGACAAACAAACTTACAGTCAGATGGTAAGTGCCTATCATCAGGTGGAACACATCGATACCTACAACCTGCAAACAAAGAAGTCTACGGAAGGGTTGTGGTGTGATTTTTTATAGAAGAGCCGTAGTAGTTCAGATGGCTAGAGCTCACTGTAAATTTCATACCACGCGAGCTACCCGGGTTCTATCTTAGCCAGCACTTATAAAATTGCTAATTGCAATTCTTAGTGCTGATTTAGCACGTGCTCGGCAGTGAAGGAAAACTTCGTAAGGAAACCTGCATGTCTAAGAAATAAGTATGTAGGCTGTAACATTTTTATGGAATAACTGTGACAAATAAGCTGTAACACAGTCCACCTGATGGTAAGTGGATGCTGGCCATAGACATCTACATTTATATTCGATTAAGAAACAAAATGCAGATGCGTTGTCACCCCTGAGGACTGAGATGCAATGTCTCGTTTCTAGTAAAAAGGGTCTTCGGTTTTTTGCACTCACCATACGAAACACAGCAGCATTAAATTGCTTTTTCACGCTGGTATTCTGTGAGAGCGTGGTCTTGCCCAGGTCAAGCCACCCGTTCGTGCCGTAATAGCAGCAGCTTGGCTAAAAATTACAATACTACCAGCGTGTATCTAACTCTTGTTGTTCGCGTTTGCTAAAAGATTTTGTTACTTAGTAAGTTCAGACAAGTTACGTTACGTTTTCCTACAACGTTTTACGACTTCAACTAAGTATATGTTCGCTATCGTTCTCGAGTAATAAAACACAGAAGGTGAACATAGATTTTAGCGTAGTTAGTGAAATTCTAACGCTTAAAAGTAATCTCTAAATCAATATTTACGAGATTCTGTAAGCATAAAGTTTTATTTTATTTTTTTATTAAGATATACAAAGAAATGCTCAAAGGTATAAAATTATATAAATAAAAGTATAAAAAAGGAGTTGTAAGGCATGTGAGGGTAATATGATCTTAAGCTTTGCCGCCCTATAAAACCAAAACTAGGAGGCCGACAGATGCAAAAACACAAAGTCGTATACTATAACTAGCATACCTATTAAGAAAAAAAAAACAAGCACTGACAATAATTATGAAAACTTCGGAAAATCAATTTAAAAAAAAACTAACTACACTACACCATACTAATATATAACTATAACCAAATATATATCCATACTAATAATCAACTAAATATTTTATTTTTATTTATTTATTAGGTTTTCCAACAGTTATAACACAACACATATGAATAAAAAAATACAAGTTCCAACATATCTTAAGCTAAGTGCTTAACTTCTTATAATTCGTTAATAATAATGAGTTACCCCTATGTGAAAGAAAAATCATCAAACCTTTAAACGTATTAAACCTATTTTTACTATAATATCGACTGTCAAAATGGCGTCGATAAAGCAGCGTCCTTTTGACCCTTATTATTCGATTGACCGATGAAGAGCTATCGTATCACCAAAGACTATATTATATTCTCTATGCGTATCACAAAGCCATCTATGTAAACAAGGCTGTAGTTTTGGACTTATAAGAAAGTGACCACATCAAGCGAACAACCACATTACCCTCACGCACTATACGAGTACAGTATAATATTATGTACATTTAACATCGTTTATTTTTTTCACTATTATTAGCCAGTAACTTCTATTCATAAATAACTATATTTATAAATAAATATATATAAACACAATACCCTTTATTGTATACTAAGAAAACAAATAATATAACAAGAAACAAATTGAGAGAAAAACCAAAGGCAGTCTTATTGCTATACAGCAATATTTTCCAGTCAACATAAATCTCTATAGGTATTATATAAGAATCAATTGCTGTTTGTGACTCTCGCAAAAACTCGAAAATGGCTGGACCTACTCGTATTTTAATGAATTTTATTGTGACTTTGAGATGAGATTGAGGTCCCTGGATGACCTAAACAATGGGCAATTGGACCCGGTAGGTAGCACTGTTGTCGAGATTCAGAAATAAGAAGAAGTGATAAATTAATTAATGTGTATGATATATATATATATATATATATATATATATATATATATATATATATATATATATATATATATATATAACTCTATATTACCACTACTACTAGAATATACTTGTAACAACTTTACGAGAAAAGATTTATAAACAAAAACTCACTGTATAAAAGTATAATGCACAGATTTAAAAAATGCAATGAAAGTAATTTACTTTTACATTTTTAAAGCACAAATGTCAGAACTCCCATCATCATCATCATTATCATTGCAGCTCTTCAAAAATCCACCAACATCAACAAGCCTACAAGGAATAACAATTTTTACCACCTGAATTCATTGACTTGTAGAGCCACGCTGGCTATATTATGGTTGTAGCACGATAGGGTCGGCTCGACCGAGGAAGGACCACGTTCTCACAGAATACCAGCGTAAATTAGCAGCTTAATACTGCTGTGCTTCGTATAGTGAGTAGAGATCCGGAGACACTTTTTTTGGAAACGAGGCATTCTATCTTAGTCCTCAAGGGTGACAACGCATCTGCATTTTGATTCCAAATCTAGGATACATGTACATGTCTATGGGCCACAGTATCCGCTTACCATCAGGTGGACTGTGTGCTCGTTTGTCATAATTGTCTTATAAAAAAGCAAAACTCTTACCAGGTTCTCACTTGGTAGAGCCATGCTGCAGTTATATTAGTAGAATAGGCGTAGTACGAATGGGTCGGTTTTGCGACCGTCCCACATTTCGGATACCGGTATAAGGCTGCCGCTAGAGAACTTTGCATTGCCAGTTGAGGGTTCTTCGAGCTTAATTGCCAGCCCATTGCCATCACTGTGTTATTGTTTATTTCTAAACAAAAACTAATCCAAATATACACTGATGTATTTATTGTATCGTGTAACAATTTAATTCAAATACCTCTTCAAAGGTTGCAGAACTCTTAAAGTTTGCTTTGTAACTATCAAAGTCATTGTGTGCTCTAGAAAGATTAATTTCCTTTCCAGCGAACCAACTTTCATGACATTATTAGACAGGAATTTCAAAAGATGTTTCGCTGTGAGTTATAGCATTTTCTACTGCGAATGTACATTAAATTTCGAAAGAAAGTTCTCGAAAGACTCTTAAAACCGATGTGTAATGAACAAGCGCAAGTGGTTAGCGAAGAGTTATGCAAACAATGTGCCTGTGTGGTTGCGCGTCGCCGCACACAAATGGCAATGTTAGGGTTGTCGAAGTATATTTATCCTCAATTATGAATGATTTTTTTAATTATTTTTTTTAAATTGAAAACAATGTTAATGTGTAGGCAGCCTTAAGTACTAAGATGTTACATAGTTTAGTATTCTGTGAGAACGTGGACCTACCGAGCTGATAAACGTGTTGCAGCCGTAATACGATACAATGTTGGTCTACCTCCTGTATAAACAAAGGAAGTATCGATCGAACTCTATGTATACATATTACGTGTATACATTCAATAATATGATATATACTAAACATATAGTTAACTGAGAACACAAAGTTGATTATGCTATTTTATTTACTTTTTTATTTCTTTCTGTTATTTAAATAAAATCCGTTAAAGCTTTAGTCTATTCGATTCGAGGTAATGCTACGAGATGGTTTTGTTCTCATTGTAACATCCCGACAATAATTAACTTACAGCATATGTGAGCCGTCGATCTAGATTGAGTTAATGTCCGCTTTTATATTGTTACGTAAAATATGAGTCTAAAAAACCAAAACCGATCGATGACCCCACTAAGAATATCTTAGTCATTACTGTATTCTCATCGGTTCTTCTACAAAATTCCGTTTTAGATTCAGATTATTCAGACAACTTTGGAAGTCTGTGAAAACCGAATAACAAAACGACTTTTATTTAAACGAATATTTGACATTGAATATAACTACTTTTGTGGATATTGGCATGTTTAATTTAACTTTTTTTTTTTAATTTCCGAGGTTTCATGACATCGTGATGTCAAACAGTGGTCAAGGAATAAAAGAAGATAAGTAAAAATAATTGATAAAAACTACTTTTACGGATTTTTTCGCGATTTATTTATTTTATTTTTAATACCCGACGTTTCGGGTGCTTTCCAGCACCCATGGTCACGGGGGACTGAGGTGACTGATTCCCCCATGACTGAACATGACGTTCGAAGTTCATATGCTTGAAGATTGACTTGTTCCCAGTCTGTTAGGTATTTTCGTCTCTTTAGCCATTTTATCCTTTATTTCGAACAAAATCTCATTACGAATTAAGTTACTGATTTTGTGATAGGAATGTGCCATTGGTTTTTCATTTAGAAGAACTCAAAAAATGTTAAGTGTTATGTAAACTCTCACTTAAAAGTCACTTAAAATTAACTTAAAATTTTGTAATCACTTAAGTATTTAATACGCGTGAATCAACCATTACTAATATTGAGTATTAATTATCTCTAAACCTGCCTCTTTCCATTGTTATTTAGTAAAAGAGAGAGAGAGACAGAGAGAGAGAGAGAGAGAGAGAGAGAGAGAGAGAGAGAGAGAGAGAGAGAGAGAGAGAGCAACTTTAATAAGTAGTAAGGCCGTTTCGACTAATCTCTCTATCGAAATTTAATTAATTATTCCACAAATCTCTTTTGAAATCAACGTTAACGTAACTGGCATCATAAACATTGTAAATAAAAGAATCGTGATTTTGAATTTTCGAATAAGAAAATTAAAAGAGTTCGACATTATCAAATAAAATATTTGGCTTTTTAATTTATTTTGGATAAAATTTCTTCTATTTACTAGTATAGTACATAAACCAACAGAAGTACAAAGTAAAGCCGATTTGTAACATTTTTGTTAGGTTCCTTTACGTCAAAGGATACAAAAAGGTTTCGTATTTGTTTTCCCACGTGCGAAGTTTTTTTGCGAACGTATTTGTACGAAATGCTGTGTTTTGATGTTATTTAATTCTAAAGGGTCTTCTTTTATTTTACTTATCGGAAGGTTTCCCATTAAAAATGTAAAAACGAAACATTTAATGCGTCCTAAATCCGGTAAGCCGTGGCCGCTAAGGTTTGATTATATATCATCCCGTAGGTGTCATACGAGGCGACAGGGGAAATCAAATCTGGAGATGGGTAGCAGCTTCTTCCAAATAACGACATATGAAATAAAAATAAAAACCTGCGGTTGCCAACACGCTCGTCATGCGTGGCAGTTATGGCAAATATCCCTTCCTATGAGGCAATCTATGGGGCAGGCCTATGTTCAGCAGTTGAATTTAAAAGGTAACGTTAAAGGTAAGTGAAGTGTAAGGCCATCCCCACTAGATGGCGTCACAACCTAGTAAGACATGCAGGAAAGGCTTTTAAAAAATATCGTGACAAAGGAACTTATCCAACTTGCAACCAAATTCAAGCACAATTTTTCCGACTTTGAGGACTTAGAAAGAATGCCTCCCAACTTCTAATTATAAAGTTAAAATGTTACAGCCTATATATACGTTCCACTTGTGGGCACATGCCTCCGCTCACTTCTGAGAGAATTTTAGGGCAAGGAATTGCCCGTCGCGCTGCCCCAATGCATGTTAGCGAACTTTACATGTCTTCGAAATATATTTTTTCTTATTTCTCAGAGATGCAGGTTTCCTCACGATGTCTTTCTTCACCACCGATCACGTGGTAAATCAGCTCTTAAAATTGCAATAAACAATTTCATTGGTGCCGACGGGGATCGAACCCGGTTTGCTCGCATAGGTACTGTGAAATTTACGACGAGCGCTATCTATCAGAGCTACCACGGCTCACTTCTAATTATAATGGCCCTTTAAACTCTTCAGACCTAAACATCGCATTACGGGCATTGATGTTCGGCATCAGATATAGGTAAGAGGTTTGTAGGCTACCTAGACGGACTAGATAGAAGAGGAATCCTACCACCTAGTGAATATGTTATATATATATTCTATGTCGGAGACTACCTCGTTGGTCTAGTGGTTGTAGTAGTACGACTGCTAATCGTGAGGTCCCGGGTTCGAATCCCGGGTCGGACCAAAAATCACTTTATTGAGTATTTCTGTCAAGAAATTCTCAGTAGCTCCCCGGATTCAGGAAGTTGGCGGTGTCTAGTGCCTCGGAAAGCACGTAAAGCCGTTGCTCTTGCGCCTGATCGCTTTCCGGTCGTATAGGTTTACCGTCCCATCGGACTTTGAGAGTATGGGAATAAAGAGTGTACCTTTGCTTGCGCATACACTAGGGCACTATAATTCTGTCCTTTGCCGAAGGCTAGTCTCCGTTGAGGCTGGCCAAAATTCGGTCTGGAGGACATTATTATGGAGTGAGGAAATAGAGAGTGCACCTGTGCTTCCACATACACTTGGGAACTACAATCCTAGCCTGCGCCGATGGCTAGTCTCCATTGAGGCTAGCCGCCGTGATTGAAATTCCGTCTGAATGACATTAATATTTGGAGGCCTATGTTCAGCAGTTGACATATAACAGGCTGTAAAGATGATCATGATGATGATGATAAAATCGTCTCATATTATACTGTAAATTTCTTGGTTAACCCGATATAATATTTCCATGTTTGTTGTAGACATTTCACGAACAAGCAGATCATGGATTGGTAAACTATTTATTAATCTGTGTCATGGAACACCACATATATTACGTGTTACAACGGTGAGAAATTAAAACTCTTGCCGTGCAATTTGGTGAACATCTAATATTAAAAAAATCCGACTTCATAATTATTAAAAAGAATAAAAAAAGTAATAGAAATTTCTCATTCTAAAGTCGGTGCTAAGATATAGTCTATAGAAGAAATTAAGCCGTTAACAAAAAGCGGGTACAGATTTGCGAAATCTAGCATGCAATGTAACACGCAATGAAAGATTTTACCGTCCACATTGTCGCAATGTATCATGCAATGTAACAGAATTCCCATATCTCATATATAATTAATCATAAATAAATTCTCGTATATACCTAAGGCTGGTAGAAAGGATTACGCTTTACCAAAGTCCTTTCGACCTATAAGCCTATCTTCCTTTCTCCTTAAGACATTGGAAAAAGTTATAGATAGATATATAAGGGATGTAGCTCTAGCTACGGGGCCCATACATTACAACCAGCATGCTTACCGCAGAGGCAAATCTACGGAAACAGCCCTGATCGGTGTCATTGACAGGGTCGAAAAAGCACTGGAGGATAAAGAAATAGCTCTTTGTGCCTTTCTAGATATTTAGGGCGCCTTCGACAGTAGCCCCACATCACTGCTAATTGGGGGCCTAACATCTAAAAATATTGAACCCACAACCAAATCAGATGGGTGAAGTCGATGCTCTCAAACAGAAAGGCAAAAATAGCTCTGTTTCAAACTTCGATTGAGGTTGCAACTACAAGAGGCTGCCCACAAGGAGGTGTTTTGTCACCCCTTCTTTGGACTGTTGCGGTTGACCAACTATTGTAGAAAATGGCAGACTTACGCATTGACACACTGGGTTATGCTAATGACCTTGTGATCATTGCGAGGGGCTTTTGCCAGAGTACTTTATCGTCAATAATACAAAGAGCCCTAAACACCATAAATAACTGGTGTAGGGATAACAGTTTATCACTTAATGCTGATAAAACTGTTATAATACCCTTTACCAAAAAGAGACGGTTGGACAAGTTAGTCCAACCAAAACTTAATGGTAAAGAAGTACCATTTTCCACGGAAGTTAAGTACTTGGGCGTAACAATCGACCAAAAACTAACGTGGAACTCTCAACTTAGCAACGTATGCCATAAGGCAAAAATTGCTGTAGGTACGTGCAGTCGTTTGGTCGGGAACAACTGGGGCTTGCGACCCAGTATTGTCCTATGGCTGTACAGCAGCATAGAGAGGCCGATTATCACCTACGCCTCTATTGTCTGGTGTAACAAGGCCAACCAAAAGAAGACTGCGGACAGACTAAATAGTCTAAAAAGGACTGCCTGCTTAATGGCAACTGGAGCTATGCGATCATCGCCTGGAGTGGCACTTAATGCACTTCTATGCCTAACGCCCTCTGATCTCTACCTAGACAAGGAGGCGAGGGCTAGTTTGTATAGAATTAACGCCCAGGGCAGTCTGAGCTTGCTCTCCTAGAGATTGAGATCAATGCTCGACTCAATTAAGAAATCACCGGTCTTATGCATGATCTCAGATATCATGCGTCCACTACACACTTTTGATAAAAAGTTTATAGTGGAATTACCCTCCAGAGAAGTCTGGCTGAATGGCCAGGTTATCTGTGAGGTCGGTAGCCTCATATGGTATACCGATGGGTCTAAAATGGGCCTCGACGTAGGCTTTGGAATTTACGGGGAACGCTTCAGATTCAAACTTAGCATGAATTTGGGTAGATACACCTCTATCTCCAGGCAGAAATTTTCGCCATACTTCGGTGTGCGGAAATCAATCTTCGAAAACACTACGTCAACCATATAATTTACATAAACTCTGATAGTCAAGCAGCACTGCTAGCGCTGAGGTCAAACTTAGTGAACTCGAAGCTAGTTGGAGACTGCATGAACCGTTTAAAGGCCCTGGAATGTAACAACAGGGTCGTTTTAAGATGGGTTCCGGGCCACGAGGGTATTGTAGGCAACGAATTTGCCGACAAACTTGCACGGGAGGGCTCAAAGTGCACACAATTTGGACCTGAGCCATTTTGTGGAATCTCAAGAAGCCTAGCTCGATTGACCCTTGAAATTCTTTATCATCATAAGTCACTTAAGATCTGGTCTGACACACCGGGCTTAAAACATTCTAAAACCTTGATCCGGGCTTTTGATCGTAAATTCGCTTCAGAAGCCCTGGGATTAAGTAAAAATAAATCGCGCATTCTGGCAAGAGCCCTAACTGGACACTGTTGTCTTAAAAAGCACATGTACATCCTGGCACCAAGCAACTCAAGGATGTGTCGGTTCTGTTTCATAACGGAAGAAACGCCTCTACATATCCTAACTGATTGCGGACCCTTAATGCGCAAACGTTACACTCATCTGGGAAACTATGTACTCTGCCCAGAAGAAGTGAAATTGCTCACGGCTAAGCAACTCCTTCTATTCATTGAAGACATAGGGCTTAGCCGTGAACTATAGCCACAGCAGCGATCTTCTAGGTCGCAGTGATACTGGTCTCTTTACCTAGACACCTGCATAGCTGCTCGCACTTATTATAAAAAAAAAACAGAATTCCCATAGTGTGGACAGCTTGCGCGCACGAACCGTGCTCACTACACGCACGAGCGGAGCATTTCAACTCGTGAGCGCCGCGATCCGCCATTTGTCGGTTTCTCCGCCAAACACGAAGGGGCGCGCAGCGTGTAGCGTACATGAACACGGAGCGTCAGTGTGGACGGGTTGTGTGTGTCTGTACTGGAACGCGCGCGAACTATGGAAGAATACACAGCTATGGCTTCAGTTGAATCATGGAGGGAAAAAAAGTAATGCAGTTAATTGAGTTGTACAGAACAAGAGAAATTTTGTGGAATCTTCAAAATAAATCAGCCTGTAACTGGTCATCACTATACATTCTCTTCGCGTGTTCTAGACAGACGAGCTATGTTCGCCGCGCGCATGCCAGAAACAGATGCGAGTACGTACAGTTCGTGCTCGCCCTGCGTCCACAATCATGAAATGCTCCTTTCATGTTACATTGCATGCTACGTTTCCTAAATCTGTACCCGCTTTAAACTAAATTTCAGAGTGTTTTTTATAAAATACACTATACACGAGCACACAGTTTACCAGATGGTAAATGGATGCTGTGGCCCATAGAAATCAACATCTGTACTCGATTAGGAATCAAAATAAAAAAAATACAGATACGTTGTCACCCCTGTTAACTAAGATGGAATGCCTCGTTTCCGGTAAAGAAGGTCTCTCCGGTTATTTACACTCACCATACGAAACACAGCAGTATTAAGCTGCTATTTTACACGGGTATTCTGTGAATGTGGTCCCACCTCGGTCGAGCCGACGCATTCGTGCTACAACCATACGAGTACGAGTAATACTCGTACTATAGCTGCAGCGTGGCTTTACTACGTAAAACGAGAAAATAATTTTATTCATAAATCTTTTCGGTTTTTGTAAACTTTCATTTCAGTGTCGTATAAATAGTTACAATAAAAACTTCACCCCTATTTCACTACCCGTAGAGATACAACTTTTTCTCAAATTTATAATGGACTAATCCTGAATTACTTACTTACTACTTCTCCGTGTAGTGGTGATGTAAATATATCCACTACCAGAAAACTAAGAGAATCGAATCAGGAGATAACAGTGTCTTATCAATAAGAACTAAAAATAAAAAACTGTGGTGGCCAAACAGCCTGTTAAGCATGGCAGCTATGGAAAAATCCCTCCTATGACTCAATCCGTAGAGGGGTTGTGCAGCAATGGACTTTTATAGGCTGTAATGGATGGATGTATAGAAGATAATCTACCAGGTGCACATGATCCAGTGAGAGGTTAAGTTATTAAATCAACAGTAACATTACAACTATGGCAAATATCTCCTCTAAGAGATAATCTATGGGGGAGGCCTATGTTCAGCAGTCGACCTTAATAGACTGTAATTGATGGATGTATAAAAGATAATCTACCAGGTGCACATGACCCATTGAGAGGTGGAATTATTAAATCAATAATAACATTACAACTATACCCAATATCCCCCCTATGAGGCAATCTATGGGGGATGAGCCCTGAATTATTAATAGAAATTAATAAGCATTTCATGATAGAAATTCCGACGTATAATTGACGAAAATATTGCGTGACATTTATACAAAATAACCTATTGCCGAAACCTCCTTTTTTCTCTGTAGGCAATAAAATAAGGAAATGAAAAGGTTTTATTTGATTGCAACAAAGTCTTTTGTCAGTAGGTAACGGCGAGCGGCCGATGCCAAAGCCACATAATCTTAATCTAGTTTGCAGCGGCGGACGGATCAGGAAGCTGTACTCTTTTAAATTCAATTTACATATATAATGATTTTCTACCCGGCAGATGTAAATAATTAAAACTCCATAAGCTTTTTTACTAGTGTCGTGTTCTTATTGAGAATATAAATTATTTTTTCAATGGTTTTCTTATTTAAACAGTTAATGTAAGATGAAAATCGCATAGGATCTAAACAAATAAAAAAGGAATTACCACCCCGTTGGTCTAGTGGAAGTTGGGCGAGGAAGAAAATTTATTTTATTTTAATAAAGATAACAACAGCGTATATAATTTACTAAATACGTTTTATGATATGTGATTTACTTAAAGTTAATTAAATTTAAATAAATTAATGAGACACCGCCAACTTCCTGACTCCGGGCAGCTACTGAGAGTTTCTTGACGGAAAAACTCAATAATTGATTTTTCGGTCCGACCCGGGATTCGAAACCAGGACCTCATCATCAGCAGTCCCACTACTACAATCACTAGACCAACGAAACAGTTTCTACAACTATACTACTAAAATAACTGCAGCATTTCTCCACCACTGCAAAAATTATATAATGTATAATTGTATGTATATATCAATACATATATACACATACAATTATACATACACACCCATTTATATACATACATATTTTATTATAATCAAAATATAATTTTTATTTCAGATATCCAAAAATCCATATTACATGGATGTTACACATCCATGTAATATGGATGTTACATCCATGTTAGTAAATATGAAACTTATAATTTATGTTAGTACCTAAATCTAATTCTTAAATTCAAGTGCCTTATCAACTAAACAGAAGCGGTAACATTGCTTAAAAATAAACGAGTCATATCTATCAGCATTTATTTTCATGATAGTGTTGGAGCTAGCCCGTACCCTGCCGAGCAACAAGGCTATTTTCTGTCTTATAATGACGTAGTAGTCATCCGTATGCGCCTTTGCAAACATGCCTGATGCACTGCATAATCAAGACCCTGAAGCCGTTATTGTACTGGACGCGTAAGGCGTCGACAGCCCGCTGTGAATAATTCGACCACAGACTGCACGTGTAGAAAATTTGACAGTAGGCTTTAAATAAAGTTATCTTTACTTGTTCACTATACCGAGCAAACCTGCGTGCCAACATATTACATCGGACTGCCAACCTGACCACGAAACTGCACGTCATTCAATATGTCGACGCCGGGGATTCTAATATTGGCTGAGGCAACATTAGGAGTGCCTTGAAACTGAGGACATACGACAAACGGGTTCTTTTTTTAGTGGTAAACTCGAAAGCTTGTGTCTTCTGGGGATTGAATTGGACTAGATTTAGTCGCTCCCAATCCAAGACTTTGTTTAACAATGTCTCGACTTTAGACACAAGTTTGTTCCGGTACTCAGAGATATTTTCTAGAGAAATATTGGCACGGCTGTTGTGAAGCACCACTAGTGCTGTCGTCTGAATAGCAATAAGTGTTACCGGTTTGCAACTTGTAATGGGAGCATGCACCGTCTTCGTTACGTCATGATCTTGATCTTCAGATCAGCCAGAAAACTAGTGGTCCAATCGAAAAATTTCTTGGTAAGTTTCATAGAAAAGAAGCTTCGAAAGAAGCGTTTTGCGCCAAACCCGATCGAAGGCCTTCGCTATGTCGAAACTAACCGCCAAATCACTCGATCGTCAGCGCCCTTCCGTATGTTAGGTAAACAAGAAAATCAACAGCTGAACAATCCCGACGGAAATCGTACTGGCGGTCACTAATTAGCTGGTGCTGCTCGAGGTACCCCATGAGCTGGCAGTTAATAATGGATTCCATTACTTTGGAGAACAAAGAGGTGATGACGTCAGGCCTGTTGTTGGACGGATCAGAGCGGTTACCTTTCTTAGGGATCGGGTGCACGAAATCTATCTTCCATGAATTCGGGACTACGCCTAAGGAGTAGGAGTACCGGAAAAGACGCTTTTAAACCGGTGCCAACTCCAGAGCACACGTCTTTAGCACCATAGAAGGGACGCTATCAAGCTCACTCGACTTATTAACGTCCAGGAAGAAGAGTACTCTGGACACCGAGCGCTGGGTAAGCAACATATCCTGCATGGAGTACTTACACCGAGGGATGGTCGGCGGTGTCTTCCCCCCGTCATCGAATATATTCTATTAGTGAGAACCCGTTATTGACTTCTTGTAAATTTAACATGTTATTTAGTTAAGAATTGTGAGCTGTTGGTTTTCCATAACATAAAAATAAAATAAATAAATAAAATAATTCTTTTGAAGAACCTAGAGGCGAAGTTATACTTCTTCTGGATGTTGGTGTTTACATCCCGAGCCATCGAAGCGTCAGCTCAGGTCTAATAACACTCATGCTTACTGTGTAATGCAAAATACATGAGCGATCAAACAAAGACTTTGATAAGCCTCTGATGATACCACAGATGATGGAATAAATAGTTCCATTCTCTGAAGCACCAAAACAGTGACTGAATTATCAACAGCGCTGCGATCATCTATCGAGAAGCAAGAGACCAGCCGTCGTGACCAAAATCGGTCTAGAGGACATTATTATTGGAGATCTCTAACTTAGATACCGCTATTCATAGTTTTTTGTAGTAAGGAAATGTCTCAGACTCCTTCATAGAAAGAAAGGTTTTGTAAAAAAAAATATATTTAGTTAGTACACGATCGTACGGAAGTCCGTAAGTTTCCTTGACAGTTCGTACGTAAGTAGGGTACGGTTAAACAAGGGGCGAGGGTCAACCGAGAACGCCACGGTAAATTGTGTGCTATCAAATGAATTTATTGTATCGTGTTACACACGTGTAACATGTTAAAAGAAGACCGGATTAATTGAACGAGGATCGATCCGTACGTATTACTTGTACTTTTTCGTCGTAAGAAATTAAAATTTCTTTTATCGAAGCCTTCTTCATTATCGTTAGACTTTTAATGCTATTGTTAGTGTTGTATTTGTATTAGGATAACAGACAAGCACACAGTGCAAAGTAAATGGATGCTACAACTCGTATACAGTATACATCTACATTTATTTTTAGGTTATGTTTCAAATATTTCGTAATATCTGTTATAAAATTCCTGTGAAGCATGTTTTGGCTGCGTTGAATATATTTTACATTTAATATTAAGTTTTATATATTATATTTATATGATTGTAATTACCGCTGGCAGTCCCTAAAGAAAATAAAACAACTATACTCTCTGGCCCCAACCATTATATCAGATTTGATAGACCACAAATCCTCGCGAAAGAACACCGATTCCTACAAAGGATGATACCTGAGACTATTGAAATTAAAAAACATTCTAATTTCAATAGAGAAGGAGGCTGGGTACTACCACCTGCTTGGGACTTTATAGTTAATGAAATTAAAACTAAACCCAAGCATACCACTGCAGGACTTCAAAACACAGCTAGTTTAGTTCATTCTGCGTAGATCGGACCAAAGACAGTAATTAAAAAGCTAAAAGTACTGCGGGTTAGCTTTGACATCGGGACGTCAGTCACCTCACTCCTCCGTGACCAGCACCGACATTTCGGGTGCTGGAAAGCACCCGAAATGTCGGGTATTAAAAATAAAATAAATAAAACGCGATAAAATCCGTAAAAGTAATTTTAATCAACTATACTCTATAAAGAATCAGTAAAGAATACTAGCTATGCTATTCAACATTACTAATAAACATATTGATAGTAAAATTGTTTATAGAGAGATTGTTTATAGTGGAGTAGCTTTTGCTGAAACTGCATGTTAGTTTTCATTTAGACTCTTTGTTATCCTATTTAATATGATCTTAGAAAAAATTTATATAAATTTGACATGAGACAGATTGATCAATAGTCCCATAGATCTCTTTTTATCTCCTTTTTTTTAACAGTAGTATGAATGTAGATTTTGCCCATTGATCTGTTGTGGTTTCGGTCCTAGGTATTACTTGAAGAGGTTCCAGAAGTGTAGCTGATAGCGCTTTAAGAACTTCCACAACAAAAGTGAGAAGACCCGCAGACCGTCTAGTTGTTCGTTGGTAGAAAGGAGAGGGAGGAATTAAAGCGTATAACTCCTGCGCACACACACTGAAACGCATCCTATAGAATACTGAGAGGCTGGCTAATTTGTGCGTGTGCTCGAGGCTGACAAGGTTGGTTTAAACTAAATCACGGTTACCATAATATGTCATCTTTTGTTTCTTCGTTTATATATTTTCATATGTTCCTTTTTCCGTAGCAGCTGTTTGTAAAACTCTTGTAAATCATATTGGTTTTGTACCTCTGTCTGTGTACTAATAGCTCCTATAAATTTATTTCTCCAGTAGCTAGCGCTATCCTCTTAAATATCCAGTTATTCTCTAGTGTAGTCGGCAGATTTTATTTCCTTCTTTTTGTTTTTTCTTGTATTAAGAATAGTTCACATCCAATCATCTTATGGTCATAATTTAAGTTAATGTTCTTTATTATATCGAAATTCTTTATATTGTTTGATTGATTTGTTAGTATGTAGCCTCACCGTTAAGATGTTGACTCTTTGAGGATCGCCATGTCTATTTTTGTGTAGTTTGAACATGCCGTTCATGAAGTAGTAATGATTTTCTACTGCAAATTCTACTTGTCTCTAGCCGCGTATTGTTTAATATTTTCCCACGTTTTTTTAGCTTTCCCAACTCTTGCATTGAAATCTCCAAGTAAAATTATATATTTTGTGTGTATCGAGTCCAAGGCAGAATGCAATGTTGTATAAAAATGTTCTATATCTTCTTTAGTGCATTGCGCTCTGGGGGCAAACACCTCCCGTGACTATGAGTGCTGTAAAGCACTCGAAAAGGTCGGGAATAACAAAGTTAAAATTAAACGCGATAAAATCCGTAAAATTAGTTTCATTTAACGTGTAATGTTCGTGTTAACAAAGGAAATCATTATTACACAAAATAGTTCATATTATAGTCTCAAGCTTAGACTAGAAGTTTTAGCTTTTTCATCAGAAAATTAAAAATATTAGACTTAAAGAAAAACTACAAACACGATTAATTTTCTGATGAAAAATCGTTAGTAATCAAAGAATAATCAATATTTCTTACTCTACTGTAATTAAAAAAAATGTAGGTTTGATCCTTTGCGGCGTTAGTGACGAATAAGTTAAGTATGGAATTTGGCAGCAAATGCCATATATCGCGAAGACGGCGGCGCCATGGCTAAGGGAAGTCCTTGAAAAGAATATCTCGTTATCAATGTTATGTACATATTTTTGCGACGTAAGAAACATCTTACACGAGTTTTTCCAATATCCCGAATAAATTTTCACGAGGAGTATAATTTGTTGGGAGCCGCTGTCAGGGGATTCCTTTTTCGCCTTCTGCACTATGAAGAGACTATGAATAAGAAACGTGTTAAGTAGTTGGTGTCTGATTTTTAACCGACTTCAAAAAAGATGAAGGTTATTAGATGCGTTTGTTTTTATGTATGTTTCTCAGAAATGGCTGTACCGATTTAAATTAATATTTTTTTTCAAATTTAGGTATATAACTCAAGAAAGGAAAAGATATCGCGTAATTAAAATAATATGTATGTTTCTTTTTTTGGAGATGGGGCAAACGAGCATACGGTTCACCTGATGTTAAGTGACTACCGCCGCCCATGGACAACTGCAACACCAGGGGAATTGCAGGTGCGTTGCTTTCATTTTAGAAAGGAGTAATCTCTTTTCTTGAAGGTCCCTAGGTCATATTGGTCCGGAAAAATCACCGGTAGTAAACTATTCCACAGAGAGGTCGTACGCGGAAGAAAACTCCTAGTGAAACGTACAGTGGTGGACGGCCAAGCATCCAGATGGTGTGGATGGTATCGGGAGGTTTGCCGCGTAGTGCGTTCATGAAATTTGGCAGCTGGGATTAATCCGAATAATTCCTCAGAGCACTCCCCGTAGTATATGCGAAAGAAAATGCAAAGAGATGCAACATCTCTTCGCAGCGCCAGTGAATCGAGCCGATCGCAAAGCACTCGGTCGTAAAGCACTGAGTCCGCCAATATTTTTTTCCTTCACCTTTTTTGAAGTACAGCTGTAGTGCGACTTTATCACATATTTTAGTTGGCTACAGACTATTAAAGTATACTGCTGAGGCCTCCCCCATAGGTTGCTCTTAGGGGCGTAATTCGCCATAGTTGACACGCTAGGCAAGTGGGCTGTCAACCACAGTTTTTTACTTTTAGTCGTTATTAGGAAGATAGTGGTGCCCATCTCCTAAAATTCGTTTTAATTCACGTACTATCCGCGTATAAATTATACAAAAATATTACACAAATATTGTGTAATTAACCATCAGGGCTCATTCATAACAGCCATACGAATATAACCCTCTTAAAACTTTGAAATCCTGAATACATTATCATTAACGTTGGTAATGCTGAAACAAGTTGAAATTTCCGTGGATTTTAAAATGACTTCCTACTTAGCATTCGTAATATAAGTGGCTTAGTTTAAACTCCCGCGTTAGATACGCGCTGGATTTTAATGTAAGATCGGATAAACGAGCATGTGGCTCACCCGATGATTAAGAGATTAAGTCTGCCCATGAATGTTTGTAACATGAGTATAATTGCATATGCATTTCCTTTCTAAAAATGAGTAGGCTCTTTTCTTGATGGTTCCTAAGTCGTATCGGTCCAGAAAAATTGCTATTGGTAGCGGGTTCCGCAATGGAATGCTTGAGTAAGAGATGCTTGATTAAGAATCAAAACGCAGCTATGCGTTGTTAAAATTAAAGACTAAGATAGAATATCTCGTAACCATTAAAAGGGGTCCCCGATTTTCTACACTCACCATATAAACACAGTAGTATTGAGCTGCTACGAGTATTATGTGAGAGCGTGGTCCTACCCCGGCGAAGCTGACCTATACATGCTACAAACATTATATAGCTACAGCGTGATTCTATCACGAATAAAATTCTTACTTTAATGTTTTATTTCGCTTCTACGTGAGTTTTGTAACAGTCATAACAAGAAATGAGCCTTTCCGATTGTCAGGAGTTTTGTCTTAATCGCCTTGCTTTGCAAGCTTAGTAACAGATGACTCACACATTTCGCTCTGCGCTCAGATTGCAGTTTGGATATTTCGGTATCATCATCTTGCCGCTATCTATCATCGAATATAACATCTTTGTAGCATTTTTATTCTTTGTTTGTTCTTCATGTGTTAATTTGTTATTAAATAGCGACTTGCCACGGCTTCGCCTGGTAGGGTTTGTTAATGTGTAATCAAAGACCATTAATTTCAATGATTTCTTATGTTTACGCGAATTTACATTTAAATGAAACTAAGATTTTCGGATTTTATCGTAAACTAGTTATCCGCCCGGCTTCGCACGGGTGATGTCTGGATCTTGGCAACAGCGCCACCTACCGGGTTCAAATGTGAATATAAATCATCTAGGGAACCTTCCAAACACATGCAAAAAATTTCAACAAAATCGGTTGGATGGTTTCTAAGTCCATAACGGACATAATATGTGGAAACATTTTTTGTGTTTTAAATATAGGTAGCTAGGTTTATTTAGATAGATTAACCTATTTTAAATTTGCAATGCTTCAAGTTCTTTACAGCATCCATGATTACAGGAGAGACTGAGGTGTTCGACGTCCCAATGACGTAGTCAACCACGGCTACCTTCAGATGAAAAATTATTAATTTTTGGCCCGATCTACGTCGATGAGCGTATAGTATCTTGAAGACTTGAAGTTGCTTGCTTAGGTTGGGTTTAATTTAATTTTAATAATTATTGGATCCCAAGGTGATCCAATAATTATTAAAATTAAATCCCGTCTTCTCCATGGAAATAAGGACGTTCTTTTGATTTCAGTTTGATATTTTATATTATATATATATATATATATATATATATATATATATATATATATATATATATATATATATATATATATATATATATATATATATACTTATCACAAAATTTAACATTACAATAAAACAATTTTTCTCCGTCAGCTAAGCCGTTTGGCAAGCGTGCTTGTTAAACCCTTGGCTTTCCTAATAAAATATATTATTTATGAATATTGTTAACACATTTAATATAATGATTTAAAAGATTTATCTTAAAAGATTTATCTATTTACTTATCATACTGACATATTTATACATATATCCGAATAAATGATATATGGATAGTGACCAAAAAATAACCTCGACATTTTTCTTTGCGTACTCCAAAGTTCTCTAAAAATATTTTTCTTATGAACATTATTAATCTAAATAAAACCGCACTGCATTTGCATGCTTTATCATTTTTATTGTACGTCTGGAACTGGTCGCTTTCAGCAGTTGACTGCATCCGACCGCAAGATAGATTAACTTTCTGCGGTCACTTGCGCCAAGTACGAATGCTCTTATATTCGACGGCTAAAAATAAATAAACCTCTTTATAGTTTCGTCTTTATACAGGGAATCATTTCAATTTCTGTACAACATCCGTTTGTTATGGAGCCATGGTAGATTAGAGAAGCCATGGTAGCTCAGATGGTTAGCGCTCGCTGTAAAGTCATTTTGGTACGCGAGCAACCCGGGTTCGATGCCCCGCCGGCACCAATGAAATTGTTAACTGCAATTTTAAGTGTTGATTTAGCACGTGCTCGGCGGTGAAGGGAAACATCGTGAAGAAACCTGCATGTCTGAGAAATAAAAAAAACATTTCGAAGACATGTGAAGTTCGCCAACACGCTATAGGGCAGCGCGGCGGACACTTCCTGGCCCTAAACCCTCGCAGAAAATGAGAGGAGGCCTGCGCTGAGCAGTGGGAAGTATATAGTTTGTAACTTTAACTTTTTTACTTTTATCCGTTTGTCATAAGGTGTCAAATCATCATAACTTCTAGTGTTTTTGATTTGTTACGTAAAAAAATTGTATTGGGTCTTAATTATAGGGTAGGATAGAAAAAAAAACGAACGTTGTATTTAAATGTCGAGTAGGTGTTCTTAGATGGAGATCTTAAAATATCTTTTAAAATAATTAGAATGTTTAAAAAACCACTTTTGCGTTGCATAGTATTCACCTTCAAACTCTCATATGAGGAAAATTTTCAATATAAAAGTTTCTTTAAATTTATATTTTAAAATGAAAAATGTGATATGGATTAACGTTATAATTAGTTAAAAACGTCAACCATACACAAAAGTTTACAAAAGCTTCATCATAATATAAAGAATACATACCTAAGCAATCCCTTCCTCTTTTTTAACAATGCTTCATATTTTCGACCGTACCCTCGCCCTATTTACTTAAATCGATAATTATAATACATGTGTAATATTAAAACGAAACAAATTTTACAGATTTTATCACGTTTAATTTAATTTATTAATTCCGGACGTTACGGGTGCTTTACATGCACCCATCGTCACGAACACCACAGTAGTGTCACATGAGTAAAGAGTCCTTACTCCTTACTCTGTGGTAGTGTTGGCGTAAATATTAGAAATAATTATGGATTGATATACTCACTTGTTTCCAAGCTGTGTTGTGGTGATTTAAGAATATCGATCATCCCAAAAAAAATAGTTTTTACGGATTTATTGCGTGTACTAACTTATTTTATACACCCGACGTTTCGAACACACCCGTGACCATTAGTACCTATTTTTTTAAATGTGTTAATCCAAAGCAAAAAAAATAATAAATTTGTGCCATTAACTTAAAAAATATGTCTCTCATTTAAGGACCATAAAGTTAAAGTTTCAGCTTATTTACGTCCCACTCCTGGACACGGGCCTCCTCTCATTTTTGAGAAGGTTTTTATGGCAAGATATGTCTACCGCGCTGTTCCAATGCATTGTTACGAGCTCGAGGTTCGTGACAATAAAAATTGCCGATAGAATTACCTAAATTAACACTTTAATTTTCTTTACACCAATTAAAAGTTAAAACACTAAATTAATCACACTGATTCACTTTATTTCGTTCCAAAGCTTCGCTTGTCTCGCCAAATTCAATACTTCCCCGATCGCATCTTGCAGCGCCTATAAATACAAATTAGCACCGAAACATCCAGAATATTCAAGTAAACACGCGCAAGGGGTCGAGAGTTCGAGTGTCAGCTTCTAGAAGCTTAGTTCTTCGTTCCGAGAATAGATGGCGCTGTCGGTTGAAAGATTAGTGATGTCGTTTTCGGGAAAGCTCCCCTCGCTCTCGTCCCCGACACTAGATGGCGCTAGTACCGGGTACATGACATCAACTTAGGCGCGTAACAGCATGTTAGCAAACTCCACATTATTTCGAAATATTTTTTTATTCCTCAGACATACAGGTGTATGTCTGAGGAATAAAAAAATACCTACCTAGGTACGATACCCCACGATGTTTTCCTTCACCATTAAGTGTGAAGTCAATCGGTACTCGAAATTGAATAAATAAAACTCGGGTTGCTAGCTTACTGTGGAATTTACAGCGAGCACTTAGCACCTGAGCAGCCGCGCCTCTTAAATGAGCATATTTTCCTATAAATGAAAGAATATGCACAGGGGAGTCATTGTTAAGAGACAAATGTCTGTCTGACTCACAAAGAAAAGGTGGGGAGCAATAGACTGACATATTCGGAAACAAACAGTGGGTAGATAAAAGAAACTTGAACAGAGGTTTGTTATAGAAAAATATGAAAAGAATGTATTTTCTACATTTTTTTTGTAAAACTGAGTTGATGAACAAACTTATACAATCTTCCTTTTTTTTTGAATAGTGTGACAAACGAGCACACGGTCCACCTGATGGGAAGTGGTTGTTGTAACCCTTAGACATCTAGGTACTTCTATCCTCAAATATGAATCAAAAGGCAGATGCGTTGTCATCCGTGAGGACTTCGATGGAATGTCTCGTTTTCAGTAAAAAGGGTCTCCTGTTCTCTACACTCACCATACGAAATACAGCAGCGTTAAGCTACTAGTTTACACTGGAATTCTGCGAGAGCCTGATCTTTCCCCGTTCGAGCCGACCTATTCGTGCTACAACTATACTATTAATATAGCTGCAGCATGGCTCTACCAAGTAAAAAAATCCTAATTGTCCTAATTGAAAGTGGCTACGGCTAAGAACATAATTCTTTAAGTAAACTAAATAGCTTGTGATTATACTGACTCTCTATACCCTACAGACTGGAACTTGGCTGCGTAAGAACTATTATTTGGCAGCAGAAATATATTAGAGGTTGGTAACTTACCCGAAGTACTCCTAGGCAGCTAAGAAGTCTTACCTCCAAGAACTGAAGCTGACATGTCCATAGGCCGTAGTAACCACTTAGGAGTAACATCAAGTGGACTGCAAGTTAGATTGTTACTTCAACGAAAAAATGCGTGTCATTGTGTAGATACACAGGTACGAAGTGAAGCTTCTTTGCGTAGCAGTTAGTAGTTAAATAATAGCATACTTAAGCAGCCCCGAAGGTGAAATTTTACAAGAAAACATGACGATATTATTTTTAATTCCATCTTATCTCCACTACGTCGATAAAGAAGTTTCACTTCGCAATCTTTGTCGTATATATACATGGTGCTTAATTTTAAAGTGTTTTATTATAAAGGATTTTGCTTCTTACAGGTACATAAGTGTCCCGGCTTCCTCACAGGTACGTGTCTCAGTTAAAAGCGACGGCTATAAAGGGGAGTGTGTTTAAGTCGTAAAGCTGACATAACGTGTCTGAATATATATAGCTTCTTGTTTGTGAGACGATTCTTTGTTCATGACTCAATAAATACCTGCTTATATGCGAAGAAATTCCCAATACTGAGGGTATTGGAAATTTCTTCGCATATACACCTGCTTTTTCTCCAACAATGCAATTTTCAAAAGTTAAAGTTATTAACATCGATTTTCCAAACTGATATGATATCCTTTAAGATTTTGTTAATTGCAATTTTAAGTGCTGATCGACCAAGTGCTCGGTAGTGATTTTTTTTAAAGAAATCTTCATGTCTGAGTTATAAAATATTTCCGCTGCGGTCTAATATCCCGACAACAGAATTAAGAGGCCTGTGTCCACCAGTGGGACGAATATAGGCTGTGGCTTTTAAAAATAAGTTAGTCTGGTTTTGTGTTAGAATCCGAAACCAAGTCGGTATTTATGATTCAAATATTTTTGTTATGAATCGGCTTGCATTTCGTGTTTTCATACAATTCAAATATTTCTTTTTATATTAGCCTCTTAATCGATAAAATGGAAGAAATATGAGTTAGTACATTAGTACCTGTAAGGTAAGAGCCGTGGTACCTCAGAGGCTATGCGCTCGGTGTAAACTTCACAGTACGCGAGCAACCCGGGCTCAATCGCCGCTGGCATTAGTTTCATTATTAGTTGTAATTTTAAGTGTTGATTTAATACGTGCACGGCGGTGAAGGAAGTCATCGCGAAGAAACTTGCATGTCTGAGAAATAAGAAAAAAAATATATTGAAGACGTGAAGTTCACTATCACGCATTGGGGCAGCGCGGCCGAAATTTCCTTGTTCTAAAACCCTCTCAGAAATGTGAGAAGGTCTGTGCCCAGCTGTGGGACGTATATAGGCTGTGACTTTAACTATACCTTTAAGGTATATTGGCTTTTCTTGATTTGTGTCATTCTTTGTGGAAGGTCTACTTTCAGTACCACCACACCATTACAACCTTTTAAAATCCACTACTGAACATAGGCCTCCCCCATGGATTGCCTTATAGGGTAGGCTCTCCTGATTTGTTTTCCTCTGTCGTCTCTTACGACACCCGCGGGATCATAAGGGGTAGTGGATATTATTACACCGCCCCTACGGTCGTTACTTTACTTTCAGTACTAGTGCAGTACTTACAGCTACTACTGCACTTTCAGTAGTCGACTGTAACTGATGAGTGTAAAGGGTTAACTCACCAATGTGGTAGTTAGTTAACTCTATTTTAATTACAACTTCAAGCAAGTGCCTGCTACGGCGTTAGTATAATACAAATATATAAAATGCTTTTTACTAACTAAAAGTTTGCTATTAGGCTACCTCGTTGGCTTAGTGTACCTACTAGTAGATTAGAGGTCGTAATCACCTGCTGTTCATGTGGTCTTTTCGAATCCCTAAAATTAGTATTTGTTTTTTTTCCTATCATAAAATTGTTAGTAGAAGTTGGAAGTGAGGAAGTTCGCGGTGATTCTCCTACGTGCCTCGGAAAGCACGTAAAGCGGTTGGTCCTGCACCTGATATATTTCCAGTTGTGTTGGATTGCCGTCCAATCGGACGATAAGAGCACCTGTACTTGAATTCACACTTGTGCATTATATAATGTCGATATAATCTCGTCTTGGGCAACGAACATAAACTTTTTATAAGTGGTTGACCCACGCTGCAGTTATAATATAGCTGTAGCACGAATGGGTCGGTTCGACCGGGGAAGGACCACGCGCTTACAGAATACCAGCGTAAAATAGCAGCTTAATACTGCTGTGTTTCTTATGGTGAGTGTAGAGATCCGCAAAACCTTTTTTTACTGGAAACGAGGCATTCTATCTTAGTTCTTAGGGGTGACAACGCATCTGCGTTTTGATTCTTAATCGAGGATAAATGTAGATGTCTATGGGTCACAGCATCCACTTACCATCAGGTGGACTGTGTGCTCGTTTGTCACCCTTATTCGATATAAAAAACTTACCAATATTGGATAATAAAACAACAGGAACAACATATAATATGATCGTACTTTCCTAAATATATTTATAAATGTATATTAGCACAGAATAAATAAAAGTACTTAATAATTAAGTATTTTTTCTTGTTTGTGCAATCGATGTTCTGCGTGTTGCAGAAATAAATAAATATGTTCTTT
The DNA here is from genome assembly GCA_036936625.1 of Parnassius smintheus behrii. Taxonomy (NCBI): domain Eukaryota; kingdom Metazoa; phylum Arthropoda; class Insecta; order Lepidoptera; family Papilionidae; genus Parnassius; species Parnassius smintheus. The sequence continues at coordinate 6,180,447 of JAUPFT010000015.1, read as the reverse complement.
TTCTCCCTATCCCGATTCCTCAATAATATGGCCGGTCAATTATATTGCGTAAAAATTTGCTATTATAAATAAATAAAAAGAAAAATGACTAATTGATTGGAACTTTTGTAAAAAGGATAGGAATAATTTACTACTATCAAAAATAGTTAAAGAAATGAAAGTTTTTATTAGAGGACATATGATATATAATTATTAATATTACTCAGAATAGATGGAGTGAAGCCCTAGTAAGATATGCAGGTAGTCTATGGATGCAGGATGTCAGGGACCGCCGTAACCGAAATGTAATATTATATGTATGTAGTTTAAGCCAAAGGTTCCGACCTAACAAAGACACAAGTAATTTTTTCTTAAAATTTATTTTATTTTTCTACATAGTTTCCTTGTAACTCTACACACTACTTCTAGCTACGCACCCATCTATCCAACCCGTCCAAATAGTATTCGGCGTTTTTCTCTACAAAATAATTCCTGACGAAGGTTGCTTGCCTTCTCATTTGACGAAAATCTCTGTCTTCCGGGCGCAATTTTTAGATGAGGGAACAAAGAGAAGTCGCTTGAGGCTAGATCTGGTGAATAAGGCGGATGGTCAAGTAGTTCAAACCGTAATTCGTGGATTTTCGCCATGGTAATCCCTGAGGTGTGAGACGGCGCGTTGTCACACTGAAACAGGATTTTCTTTTTTTTGCAAATGTGGCCGTTTTTTCGCAACTACTGCCTTCAGTTTGTCAAGTAATGGGGCGTAGTTTGCTCCTGTAGTGGTTTTTTCTTTTTTATGTTAACTTCATGACTATCCCAAAAAACAAACGCCATCACTTTCCCAGCCAAATCACAGTTTTTTTTGGAGCCGGTTCCCCCTTTGCAGTCCAGTGTTTTGACTGTATTTTTTGTTTCGGGCGTAAAATGGTGTATCCAAGTTTTATCTACACTAATTAGTCGTAGTAGTAGTTAGTATTGCGCCTAAACTACGCCAACAGAGCGCTGGAAATGTTCATTCGAACACGTTTTTGGTATAACGTTCATCGTCTCCTAAGCTCTCACGACTACGTTTAAATTCAGCTGCCCAAAATTTTACTGTGGTAAATGATGGTGCAGAGTCCACATACACAGACCTCCAACTCGTCCTTGATTTGCGTAGCAAAATTGCCTTTCAAAAACAAAAATATAATGACAGCTCGATACTAAACTTTTTTCTGTTTTCACAAAAAACACTCACATCGTCTCACTCAAACGACTGTCAAATAACAATAACGCATCCAAAATGGCTGAAATTTTGGTGCGTTACTATCAAAAGATGCACTACAACATTCACTCGATTTTATTGACAAGTGCTGCCTCCTTCATGTTGAGGTTGGAGACTTTTCTGACCACCCTGGTATAGAGGCAAAGTGCAAATTCGTTATTCATTAATAACTGCAGATATTTATTCGCGGTGTTCCTCGCAGACGAATATTTTGAAATATTACATTTTGAATGCTAATTTATTCACGATTCTCAAATAAATCTATAACTAAGTGTATTCTCCGAGGGGTCATAATTGTTTGTTATATAAGTATGAATGTATTATTTGACTTCAAACTCCTGTACATTAAATGAACTTTATGTGCCCTATAAAAACATCGTTAATTTGATCATCCGTCCATTAATAATCAACTACTTTGATCTCTTGGCGTAGTGGCTTATCATTGAGTTGCTGTGCTGAGGGCCGCGTGTACGAATCCCGTACGAAACTAATATTTTTATGGCCAACAAATAATATTTTATGAATTGAATATTTGTCTTTGTGCAATTTACGTATGTAAAATGCCTTCACGATACGGGAAAAATTCCTTTTGTAGGGGAACATATTTAACAATAACTAGTAAAATTTAACAAAAAATTACAACCGGCAAAATAAAATGAGAACTTAGTCGAAGTCAATATAAATACGCATTATTAAAGATAACTCATTGTCTCAAAAACTACTGGTCAGATCTTGATCAAATTTAAATGGGATAGGATGGGACACGAGAAGCACCAGCTTTCAAATGAAAAAAGAAACATCAAAATCGGTTCACCTGGAAAAAAGTTCTGAGATAACACCCGTAAAAAAACAGTCGAATTGAGAAATACCTCCTTTTTTTGAATTCAGTTGAAAAGAAGAAATAGACATGCGCCTCTTTTATATTTTTAGGATTGTTTATAGCAGGAGTTGTTGTAGTCGCTATGCTCGTATCACACTGCTTTCTTATAGAATAAGGTTGACAAACGAGCACACAACCCACCTGATGGTAATTTAATGCTGCGGCCCTTAGACATCTACATCTATCATCGATTAAGAATGAGATGAGCAGATGCATTGTCTCCCCTGAGGACTATGGAATGCCTTGTTTCCAGTAAAATATCGTCCAAATCTTTACACTCACCATACGAAACACAGCAGTCTTAAGCTGCTATTTTACGCTGGTACTCTGCGAGAGTGTGGTCCTTCCTTAGTCGAGCTGACCTATTCGTGCTACAACCATAATATAACTGCAGCGTGGCTCTACCACGTATGAAATCTATCGATCGGATTGCAGCACTACGCCTCTTATAGAACTTCGTTGCTGCCTAGGAATCCATCTGGGTATTTTCTTACCTATTTCTGCCACAAAATATCAGCGCTTGCACTGCTGTGTTCAGGTCTGAAGGGTAAAGAGAGTCATTATAATTATAGGCTATAAGGCATTCCATCTTAGTCCACAGAGGTGACAAAAAATCTGCAGCCTTCTTCGTTCGCAGGCTACAGGTGTTCCTGTGCTACAGTGGGCACTTACCTTTAGGTGGACTTTAAGTTCGTTTGTCATTTGAGTTTTATATTATAAGAAAAGTGCTCGTTGGTCTAGTGGTTCTAGTAGTGCGACTTCTGATCGTGAGGTCCTGGGTTCGAATCAAAATCAATTATTGAGTTTTCCGTCAAGAAATTCTCAGTAGCTGCCCGGAGTCCGGAAGTTGGCGGTGTGTCACCCCCGTGCCTCGGAAAGCACGTAAAAAGCCGTTGGTCCTGCGCCTGATCTCTCTCTGCTTCTGTCGGCTTACCGTCCCATCAGGTTATGAGAGTGAGGGAATAGAGAGTGCATCTGTGCTTGTGCATACATTCGGTCACTATAATCCTCTCCTTCGCCGATGACTAGTCTCCGTAGAAGCAGGACGAAGTGACCGAAATTCGGTCTGGAGGACATTATTATAAAAAAACTGAACTGTTGACTTTTTTAGTCGTCTATTTGGATATTGGTCATGATGTTGTTCAGGCATTTGTGTGGTATATTAATAGAATGTTACCGTCACAGACTATTAAAATCCATTGCAGAACGTAGGCCTTCACCATAGATTGCCTCATGCGGTTGATATTTGCCATAGTTGTAAAGCTTGGCAAGCGGGTTGGCAACCGCAGGTTTTATTTTAGTCGCCAACAGGAAGACACTGCTGTCCATCTCCTGACCTGTGTTCCCCTGTCACATCTTACGACACCCACGGGATGATATGGGGAACTGGATGTTCTTACTCCACAACTACATGGTTAAGGATGTATAATACCTCATTTATTTATTTATCCTTTATTTCAACATATCTTCAACTAGCGTTTACAAAGGGCGGACGTGCTGCCCTACGACATGTTCTACTAGTCAAACCTGGGAAATACGGAATGAATAATGTTTAGGTGTAAATTAAGCACAAAAATCTTGAAAAGAAGAACAGTTAAACTATTAATTTAATATATCATATCTATTATTTTGAGGTTACCTTCAGGAACCTCAATATAATACATATGTTATATCACAAAAAAAAAAACTGCAATTTATTAAAACGGCCAGTGTTACGATCTGTTTAAGACTAAGCTGTTTGAGATTAATTATTAATCAGAAGTTTCGACTTGTTGAAGCATTTTCTGTTTACCGTCTGCTTTATAATGAATTTCAAACTTTAATGGAAGAATGAAAAAACGTCTTAGAAAGGCGGAATAATTAATCGTTAAATATGTTTTTACTAAAACAGGAAGTTTAGTTGGCAACTTCGTTGTTGAAGTCTTTTGACATTTATTATTATGCTAATAGAGTATAACGTCGGCGTAAAACAATACGGGAGATGATGTAAGATATGATGAAGATATTTGATAAATTTATCATCATCATCATTACAGCCTTTCACAAGTCCACTGCTGAACATAAACCTCCACCAAGGAATGCCATAAATCACGGTCATGACCCACCTCAACTTCAACCTTCAGGAACCTTAATATAATCCATGTCGTTAATCCGAGTCGATGGATGCAGGAGGCCTACGTTCAGCAGTGGACTTGTGAAGGCTGTAATGATGATGATGATAAAGTTGATTTAACTATTTTACGGATTTTATCAGCATTCGTGGTCACGGGGGCAGTTCCCCACTGATAAGTCGAGAGTTAAAAATAAGTAAAATGTGTTGTGTTCGCGTAAATATAAGATATCATTACGTACATTGAGTTTTAACTAATTTAAGGTTTTATTAAAATGTTTCAATGCTGTATTATTCCAGCAAAGCTCCTATTACTTGTAGTCGCGATCCCGTCTGGTCTAGCCTGACAAACTAGCGAAGTTTACTTTGTATCTATAGTAGCAAGTTTGTTTCAGAAGGATTTAAAAATAATTAGTAATATAAATTATATTACTCTATTAAGTCTGTAGCTCAGAAACAAGGTGTTTTTAACAATGTTTTTAACTATTAAGTTCATCGACCTATAGAAAGTTATATACAGTTATATCAATCGAAAATATAACGGTACATTTTCGGTTCGTTTCTTATAAAATTACTTTTATCGCAACGTCTTAAGGGTGTCACGTATACTTTAGCTTCTCTAATAAAGTGGTGAAGTGACCCTGAAGGATGGAGCGTACAAATTGAACAAACAATGTAATGCAAAATGGCCGCGATATCGTTCCTGGTGTGCTTAGACAGCGGTTTTCAAAGTGTCCATTCGGATACATATCAATGTCATATTTCAATGTAGTCATTGGTTTTGATTGTGATCAAAAGTTTTCGTTGCAAATACCGCTATAGTTTGTTTTGATAGTATGGATTTTCATAGTATAAGTATAGGGTGACTAAAGAGCACAAAGTTCATCTGATAGTAAGTGGATATTGTGGCATTAGATGTTTATGGACAGGCTATAGATTATTTCGTATTTAAGTGTTATTATCGCAGACTACGGTGATTGCTTTAGAGAACAAAAATTAATACCTATAACTTATATAATTTTATTATTGTTTTCCACGGTGACAATGTAGCTGAAGTTTGTTACGTGTACTTGTATTGCTAAGGTCGTTCATTGTTCATGATTATGAATAAAGGTGAATATCTATAATAACTTCCACTGACAAGTTATAATAATACGTTTGCTAAAAAATTAAAGTTTCGAACATAACGTTGAAATTAAAATGACTTTATACACTTTTTATAAACCACAAGTCCGTAATAAATAGGCTTCTTCCGTTTTAAAGAAACTAGCAAGAGATCATGAAGCTTCGCAGAAAGGTTGATAACCGTAGAATCAGACCTCTTTTACCTTTTACGCACACGCATGCACCTGTGATACTCTGTTGCCGATCTGGTATTTTATGACTGATGCTAACTAAATGCCATGAAGTTGTGCTAGCATTGTCTAAAGTCACCTCTTACGATGCTAACGGAATGAAATAGGGTGATAGTTTCTCTTATACCGATACAGAATTTCCATATGCATAGTAGCACCGTAAATAAATAACCCTCTTTACTGGAAATGAAGCATTCCTTCTTAGTCCTCAGGAGTGGCAACGCATCTACATTTTGATTATTAATCAGATAATCAGAGGATAGATGTAGATATTTATGGGCCACGGCATACTCTAACGATCAGGTGGATTGTGTACTCATGTGTCACTTATATTCAATAAAAAATGGGGAAACAGTTTCTAAAATGCTTACCGTGTAAGATCAGTAACAAATATGGGTGTTCTACATAATAAACAGCAGTGAAAATGACGGTATGGACTTTTTAAACCACATGGAAAATGTCTTAAGGTAATATCGGTAGGCAAGTGATTTAATATTTATTCTTCATCGTGATAAAAAACAAGAAATAAGTAACATTTTCTTAGTTCGTAGTAAAGAAAATATATCATATAACATTTTACAAAGTTTGTTTAAGTGACGAGACATTATTATAGTTTACTAACAATTTCCTACCAAACTCCGTTGTAATATCATCTGTATTGTTGCTTTAGAAACTAGCGAAGTTTACTTTATATTAAAATAGAGCTGCCTGAGGTTGTTTCAGAGGGATTAAAATTTAATTAGAAGTGTGCAGTCTATGACAGTTTTCTATCTAGAGCACTAGGGAGAGCTGAAGCGGATAAAATTAAAACACAAAAAACGTGAAAAGTATAAGTAGAATTTTCACGTTTTTTGTGTTTATTTTACAAATAAACGGAAATCAATATTTGTGCTACTTTTATATTCCTGATTTGTGTGCCTAAACAAGTTTGATCTATGATTTACAAAGTTAAGCACCCAACAGTAAAAGACCCCATATTTCTATGAAATAATAATTTAGTTATTGAGAAATTCTTTTTATAAAAAGAATGCACTCAATTTAGCAATTTCTTACCCGTCGTTGTAGTTTTACATGCACACAATGGGCGTGGCCAATCATTTAGACCCGAAACAATTATTTGCAGTTCATATAAATACTCGGGTATTAAGTCGAGTATACTGCGGTTTCAAATCTAAACTAACTAAAACCCCCAGCTCCCAACGCCGCAGTCAAACGCTTAGCCACTTTGTTATCGAGCCTACTAATTCGTATTTGCACTAGTGTGGCACTTTCTGATTTCAACGTGTAACTCTTGATTATTGCTATTAAGATTATTTTTATTTTTTTAAATTTTTTTTGCAAAAAGTTTTCCATTCAACATGTAAAGTTAATAGATTATACTTTTGTTTTTAGGAAATAAAAGAAAAATATTTTACTTTACAGCTTTTAATTGGTCTGATAATAATTGTAAATTGTACGCAGAGACCACCGTTTTAATTGTAAATAAAAAGAAAATTAACGCAAAAAGATAAAAGACAATCGAGTCGTTAATGGGCAAACTTGTCCAGACGAGGCGGCAAACTTTGAGCACCGCTGAACTATGACCCTCTTCATACATCACGGTGCACTGCTCCCCTCGCTGCCGTCCCATAGCGTGCAAGACACAGTTCCCTTGGCAAAGCTCGTACTACCGGACTTACTTATTGTTTATTTTTGGGGAATTTTATGGATATTGGACGGCGTGGTTTTAATATATCGCCGCGCCTTGGTCCGTCACGTCGTCACGGAATCGGGGCTTCGTTATCATGATAATATAACGTTAGTTTCGTGTTTGTTCGATCATTTATAAATGGATATATAAATTAACAGTTTCTAAAGGAAGTTTTCCCGCAACTTGCTTGTTCTCTCCTCGCTCAAAGACTAAGATGGCGTTCTTAGCAAGATACCACGGGGTATATATATACATATCATCATCATCATCATCATTACAGCCCTTCACAAGTCCACTGCTGAACATAGGCCTCCCCCAAGTAATGCCACAAAGCACGGTCCTGAGCCACCTGCATCTATCGACTTCCTGCATATCTTACCAGGTCGTCACTCCATCTAGTGGGGGGTCGCCTTACACTACGCCTACCGGTACGAGGCTGCCACTCGAGAACCTTTCTTCCCCATCGGTTATCGGTTCTTCGAGCTATATGGCCGGCCCATTGCCACTTCAGCTTACTAATCCGTTGGGCTATGTCGGTCACTCTGGTTTTACTGCGGATATCCTCATTTCTGAGTCTATCACGCAGAGAAACTCCGAGCATAGCCCTCTCCATAGCTCGCTGAGCGACCTTGAGCGTCCTCATACGGCCAGCAGTGAAGGACCACGTCTCAGATCCGTAAGTCATCACTGGCAACACGCACTGGTTGTACAATCTAGTTTTTAGAGATTGAGGTATACCTGACGAGAAGATATGTCGTAATTTCCCGAACGCTGCCCAGCCGAGTTGAATCCGTCGATTGACCTCTCGGTCGAAGTTGGACTTACCTAGTCGGACTATTTGTCCCAGGTAAACGTACTCGTCAACAACTTCGAGCATAGTGCTCCCAACAACTACCGGCATAGGTGTGACATGGATATTAAACATGATCTTTGTTTTGTCCATGTTCATCTTAAGACCTATCCGTTGGGAGGCACTATTGAGGTCATTGATCATAGTGCTTAAGTCCTCCAGCGATTCTGCCATAAGGACTATATCGTCGGCAAATCGAAGGTGAGTGATGTACTCGCCATTGATGTTAATACCGTATCCTTTCCAGTCCAGTAGCTTGAAAACGTCTTCCAAAGCAGCGGTGAAGAGTTTCGGGGATATAACGTCACCCTGTCTTACACCTCTCTGCAGTTGGATAGGTTTCGAGCTCTGGTTCTGTACTCGGATAGCCATCGTAGCCCTACTGTACAAACACTTCAGCACTTCGATATACCGACAGTCAACTTGGCACCGCTGAAGGGACTGCAGCACCGCCCAAATTTCGACGGAATCAAAGGCTTTCTCATAGTCCACATACGCCAGGCAAAGTGGCAAATTGTACTCTTCAGTCTTCTGTACAATCTGCCGCAGGGTATGTATGTGGTCTATGGTACTGAAGCCTTTTCGGAAACCGGCTTGTTCGGGAGGCTGGAAGTCGTGGAGTCTGCGTGCGAGACGATTCGTAATGACTCTCGAAAACAGCACGTAGACGCGGCTCAGAAGGGAAATCGGTCTGTAGTTCTTCAAGAGAGCGGTGTCGCCTTTCTTAAAGAACAAGACCACCGCACTTATGCTCCACGCCTCTGGAGTAGTGCCACCATGGAGGACGGAATTGAAGAGCCTCTGAAGGACTTCAAGTACGGTGTTCCACCCGCTTTCAGAAGCTCCGCTTTAATTCCATCCTCGCCTGGGGCCCTGCCGTTTTTAAGGTGCTGGAGAGCCATTCTAATCTCGCTTAGACTGACGTCCGGGATATCATCGGAATAGTGTATATATTAATAATATATATATATATATATATATATATATATATATATATATATATATATATATATTAATTGGCAGTAAAGCGATAGCTTTTAGATAATCTAAATATTCAAATGCCCAAAAATACTTGGCGAGTTAGGTAGTTAATAGTTATTTTTATTCGTATTGTTATTTACTTTTATATTATTTAATTTATTAATTTTATACTTAATAATTTTCTTTTACTTTCAGGTCATCCACGTAGCTTCACTTTAAGGTACTATTTCTACTAATCTTAACATCGTTGGTGCGTCTGTTAGTGATCGTGTAGCTTTTGTGTACAACTTAACCGATTAAGGTCGTACTCACAATATATTTGATTTGGCTATTATAATATTAAATCTATGAATAGTCCATAGCTTTCGTAAGATCTGATGTGGAAATCGTTAACAATCGTAATATAATAACCAAAAAAGAAAATTACAAAATCTCGACCCGGTTTGGTTGTAATATCAATACTTTTAGTATTTACATTGTTAGGAAGTCTAGAGTGAGTTCAAAGTGAAACTCATCGCAATTATGATGAAACTTTACGAACAGATAGAGAGTAGTATCAAGAAGGATCTAGGGTATATTTTATCCGCAAAGCTCACTGACCTCTAAATATACAAGCGGAAAAACTTGAGGATTTTTTTTGAAAAACGAAAAATTGATGAAGTATCGCATCGGTGTGCTAGTAAAATTACAAATGTGTAACAATGTAAACTGAACGTTAACATAGGCGTTTTATTAGAGAATAAATATTTTATGTCATCTCACAATGTTTTACGATCATTATTAAACCAACCCTTTGTCTCGTGCTCCTATACGGAGTATTATATGAACACTGATGAAAGCATTCGCTCCTTTCTGATATGTTTTTTTTAAATAAAACTATTAATATAACCATTTTTGCGTGGTAGAGCCATGCTGCAGTTTTATTATGATTATAGCACGAAAACGAAAATGGAAACGTGAAATAACAGCTTTACGCTGCTGTGTTTTGTATGGTGAGTTTAGAGAACTAGGGACCCCTTTTACTGGAAATAAAGCATTCCGTCCTAGTCCTTACACACATCGGCATTTTGATTAATGGAGAATATGTATAGATGTCTCTGAGTCACGGCATCCAGTTACTATCAGGTGGACTGTGTGCTCTTTTGTTTCCAACGCGTTCGGAGCGGAGAGAGAACATGTGCAGAAGTACGGCTATGCGTATGTTTTATTGCACGAGAGCTGCTACTGAGAATTTATTGACAGTAAAACCCAATATTTTATTTACTGCCTAACCTGGAAATTCCGAAATCCCGGCCTCAGCAGTTCTTTGTTGATCTAGTTGACTGCCTTTTCCACAGTCGACTTTTCGACACCCATATGACAAAATGGAGAAGAAGACTGGTGAAGAAGAAAGAATAACATCCAATATTGATTACTTATTCTTAATTTTTCTAACTATAAACGTAAAGCTCATGGTGCATTTAACCTTCGCGTAAATATTGATGTTTTATTCATCACAGAAGAACTTAACTGAAGTTGGTATGTTTACTAAAATCCAGAACTAATTCTGACTTAAAACTGTACTTATATAATTTTTGAATATAGCATTTGAATTTTATACTGCATTTTCAGTTACGTTATTTTGAATTTTCAGCGAAAGTTACAACTTTGGTTGGTTTAATTTCTGGGGTTTGTAAATTTCGTTTCAAGCGGGTACTGTTGCAAGTCCTCATAGCAATATAACCACCTACTTTTAAGTTAACGATAACTTAAAAGTAGGTGATTTAAGCGTTTGCGTTTTATACATAATTATGTATGAGAATGATGAATTGCCGTGTAGTTGCGATGTTAAGTATCCACTACCTATTAAACGTAGATAGACCACCGCATCCATTTACTAAAAACTACCTCATTTCATTCGTCTCTTTCGACATTTCTTCTCCGGTCAGAGAAACCTCATTCAAAACAATAGTGGATTTAGTAGATTTTAAAAACGATATATGTCAAATATCGTTTTTAAACTTGCCAATATATCTATCTAATTTTAAAATCTAATCTAATAAACCGAATTTTATTTTCTTATGATGAATAATTTGATTTAATTTAATTTCATCTCATGAGTATCTCAAACTGCTACTGAAAGAAATGAAATCGTAGGAAATAAGCAGTATCTTCTTGAAAGTACCTCGAACTAATAAAAAAGTTACGGTTGCCAACTCCTCTATAAAGAACCTGTGGCTGTATGTGGGATGTCTATATTTAGCAGTTGACTTTTGATTAGTTTTGATGATTATAAGAACTAACTACGGGCTATATGAGAAAGTTTAAAGTCGCTAACGTAGCGATAAACGAAGCTCTGCTCATAGATTTGTTGTGTCTGTAAAGACAATAATAAAGTGCTCTGGACCCAATTTGCGTCAAGGTGGCCAGTCTTAACATAGACTAGCCTAGGCAGGATTATAGTGCCCAAATATGTGCGGAAACATAGGTGTACTCTCTATTCCCTCACTCTCGTAGTAAGATGTGGCGGCAATCCGACACGACCGGATTGAAATTAGACGCAGTACCAACGGCTTTACGTGCTTTCTGAGGCACGGGAGTGAAACTCCGTCAGTTTTCCTGCTATAGGCTGTTATTGAGAGTTTCTAGACAGAAAAACTCAATAACTATTTTTCTTTTGGTCCGACCCGGGATTTAAACCCGGGATTCGACCTCATGATCAGCAGTAGCGTTTACGACAACTCCATCTACGAGGTACTAAGAATGATGATGAAAATATCCGCAGAAGAACCAGATTAACTAAGTCAGTAAACAGAAGTGGCAATGGTCCCACCGTATAGCTTGAGGAACCGACAACCGATGGGCTAAAGTTCTCGAGTGGCAGTCTCCTAGCGATGAATCAATTGTCAAGCTGGTATTCAGGAAGTCGATTTCCAAGCCTTTGCTTGGTTGCAAGCTTGTAAGGTTAAAATAAAACTTTGTTATCTCTTTATTCTATATTCTCTTTTATGCACTTAGAAATAATGAATATCTTTGGTTAAAAATAAAATATTCATGAATACCAAAAAAAAATATCAAGGAGCATGTTTAGGACAATATTCTTTGTACATATTTTCCCAAAATTCCACAATTTCCTTGTCTGGTGCAGTCCCGGGGACCAATTGTTCACCTATGTCCAAAAACGCTTGTTCCTCTAAGGAGTATGGCTTCCAAGTGACTCCTTGATCACAGTCAGGTGTTGGGTTTCTAAAAATTAAAAACGTAATAAGTAAATGTTTATTTCCGACATTTTTTTCGCATTTATTAATGAAAAAAAAAAAACTTTGTGAGTAAGAATATAGATTGAATAAACCAAAATTTTTGAATTGTGCGGATGGATCTATAATTTTTTTCACAATGTTCCATCTAAATTAATATTTTTTGTTTTGGTTTTAGTCCGAGTAGCTCGCAGCTTCCTAGGCTTCGCCTACCTTCACGGCGATTACAGGCGAGACGCTGTGTATGGAAGTATAATTTTTATACTTTTTATTTCCTAAGATCCACCTCCATCCATCCATTATAATGCCCATGACTTAGGAATTAAAAAAGTTAAAATTAAACTTGATACTTATAGATTTTAAGATAGGTTTAATTTGGCTAGTGGGAACCGGATGCGAGTACTCGAAAACTGGGATAAATGGTACGCCTTGAGAGAGGCCTTTGTTCAGCAGCAGACTGCCGCAGACATGATGGTGATGATATTGACTTTAATTTTTACTTTGCATTTGATCGAGTTTTTTGAAAATTTACTTTATTCATCCTGTATGCCTGTTTATCATTCTTAGTCGTATAAAATCACCATCCCGAGTCACGGGAAATGGCTAAAAGATCCCAACGCTATTGTTTTCACTGATGTCAAACCGTCAATTCGGAACGTAAACGTCATCGTCAATTCGTTTGACAAGTGTGACGATTATACAATAAGATATCAGAAATCCTATTCTATCGAAAAACTCTACTAACATACGAAGTTATATGAAAAGTTTATGGTGTTTAGATTTGGTATTGATTGGATTTTTCTCCAGTCGGTTCTCAGGAAGGTGTGAAAAAAAATTATTTTATTAAACCTGGCACTCGAAACAGTAGATTACTTACCCATATTTGGCGAAGTTTGTCCAAAGTCTAGTCACTTGATCAAAACCTGGCACTCGAAACAATAGATTACTTACCCATATTTGGCGAAGTTTGTCAAAAGTCTAGTCACTTGATCAATCATTTTAAATGTCGGTAAATTCATTTGTACTTTTTCCTCATTGACGGCTATCGGAAAAAGGTAAGGTAAATCGTCCGCATGACTAACGACATTCTTCTCTCCAATGATGTCGGCAACACCTAGAAGGTATTTGAATACGTTTCTTTCTGACTTGCAAGTGAATTTGTAAAGGTAAGTTTTATTTTTGCATGAGCTTGAGCAAATCTATTGCCAAAGAACGGCAGGGTAGCTAAACCCTTCTGCACCCAAATATTTATATAATTTATCCACATTCTTTATAGACACATCTTCGCCATTAAAATGGAATTCTTTTATTAATCTACCTATCTTCATTTGCTCTGTTGCTATACATGTCAAAGCACAAGGTCTTGGAAAAAATATTCATAAAATTTGTTTGCTTGAAAAAACATGTTATTGATATTTACACCGACGCCTAACATTAACACTCCTTCATCTTCTGTGTATCCGTTTATGACTTCTACCTCTTCATGAATGCCGTTTCGTAAAATATCTACTGGGTCCCCGTGTAAGAACCTCTCGTTATCACCAAATTCTTTTTCACTAACAGCACAGAAATAAATTAGAGGAAACTCTTTATTTGCTTCGGCATAGAACAGTGGCACTCGTTTATTAATCAGTGCTTCTACAGGTTGCGATTTAAAGAATTCATATACCTTTTTCTCGTTCTTTGAGTTGCATCCCATTTCTTTAGCAACAGCTAATGATCTTTTTTTTGCCATAAACTTGTTGCCCAATAACATGCCGCATTACCACTTTGCGATATTGCTCTTTTAAATAATCCTTTGCTCATCGATGATATCAAGTGCAAAGAAACACAAGCTCCTCCAGCACTTTCTCCGAATATTGTTACATTGCCGGGATCACCACCGAAGCTACTGATATTTTTCTTGACCCATCGGAGTGCAGCTACTTGATCTTTCAGGCCGGCATTACCAGGTACATCTTCCGTTTCAAGACAAAGGAAACCGAGAATCTCAAGTCTATAATTTAAAGTTACTAGAATGACGTCTTGTCAAATTAGAAAATTTGGCGCGTATATGACGTCAGATCCACTTCCGCTTATAAAACCTCCTCCATGAATCCATACCATAACTGGTAAAGGTTTTGCTGGTGTAATATTTGGAGAGTAGACATTGAGATATAAACAGTCCCCGCTGCCATGTGGCTCCATACCAGTGAACAAATCATTTTGGTAGCAATCATTTCCACATATTTTTGCTTCTCGTACTCCGTTCCATGGTTTTGGTGGTTGAGGTGCCTGCGAAAAATACATTATCTATTAAAATACAGGTAATAATTATATTATTTTCAATCTTTTTCTATTTTTAAGTGATATTACATTGATACTAGGATTTAAATTTCTTTTTTCTTTCTTTTGAAAAAAGTTACACTAATATTTGCTTCTGTATCTTGGAGCTATTTTACATACAGGTTGGTATGTACACGGACTAACATTCAGGCTCGGAACAATTATTTTTAGACTCCACAAACTTTTGTTCTTTGTCTTGGATTCAGGTCAGCAGCTTCGTAACGCCACAACTTAATAAAAAATAAAAACGCCAAAACAAAATAAGCCACTGCGTTTTTAAAGAAACCAACTTGTAATGATTTTATCCCGTTTAATTTAAATCCCGTTGCTTCGACTACTACTACCCATAATCACAGTGGCGGCGCCGTTCATTGACTCTCCGAGAAATCTTTAGGTAGTCTGTGAAGATATTTAAAATCTCTCATTCCTTCAATAATAAACATCCTTGGAGGAGATCATCGATTCCTACGTTAAAAACTAATAAATAGGTCTTTACCTATGAAATTGCCGTTCTGCAGTATTGTCCATTTCAAATCAAAAAAATTTTTGATTGGCTAAGAAAACTAATATTAAATTAATTTTATTTTAAACATGGAATTTTTTCTTCTAAATTAGTCATTGGCATCATTAAAAGGTTAAAAATTCGAGTAATTATGGAATATGAGTACCGTAGTGGCAGCTATTTAGTATATTTGCGTGTTAGTCTGCCTCGTTGGTCTAGGGGTTGTAATAGTGCGACTTCTGATCATGAGGTCCTGGGTTCGAATCGCGGGTCGGGCCAAAGAAACCAATTATTGAGTTTTTCTGTCTAGAAATTCTCAATAGCTGCCCGGAGTCAGGGAAGTTGGTGGTGTCTCACACCCGTGCCTCGGATAGCACGTAAAGCCCTTGGTCCTGCGCCTGATCTCTCTCCGGTTGTGGGTTTTCCGTCACATCGGATTATGAGGGTGAGGGAATAGTAAGTGCATTGAGTACTATATTCCTGTCGTGCGCCGATGGCTAGTCTCCGTTGAAGCTGGTCGCCGTGACCGAAATTCGGTCTGGAGGATACTATTATTATTATTTATTTAATTCAAAAATTTTGTTGTTATTTTTTTGTACCGAAAGTTTACTTTAAATTAGTAGTATTTATTGGTGGATCAATTTCATAATATGTTAAGGTGAAATAAAACAAAAGTTGTAACATATCGGTCCTGTTACACCCAATTTATTTCCAGAAGAAAAATCACCCGATATATTACAGTTATAACTAAAGTTGTAATTTTATGCGAAAGTGTTCTGTAAAAGTTTTTGTCAGATTTCTGTAAAAATGCCAAGGAAATGTCTTTGCATACTTATCATAATTTATAATATAATACGTAATTAATGTATTAATACAGTTCTATGAGCTGTAATGATGATGGTGATAAAAAAATTAAGTTAACTCGTCATCATCTTTACACATCTTCAGAAGTTCACTGCCGAACATAGCCACACTTACAAGGTCCTTACTCCATCTATTGAGGGAGGGCGCTATACACTTTGCTTTAGAACTTTTCTTTCCCATCGGTTGTCGAAGAACCGAGCTGTATGGCTTTAAAAGTTTTGAGAAATGATAAGGATAAAAAATAAAAAGGAGTGTAGTAATCTCGCTTACACAGCCCAGCAGAGTAACCGTCGATTGTCACTTGGCCGAAGTTAGCTAGTCGGACAATTTGTCCTAGGTAATTATACTCGTTATTAATACAAACCTGTTGCTGTTTATGACCAAAAAAACATTATATATATAGATAAAAATAGTGAGCAGTAAGTGTTGCATTACAAACACAAAAAGTATACCATATCACCAGTGTGGTGGCACCGTAAGTGGAATCTTCACCCCATTTCTTCCCGGGGGAGTTGGAGTGGGCGACTGTTGGAAATGGCAGATAAATCTTCGATTACGACTTTAGAAAGGAATCTAAGTAAATGAGAAATATTATGAGATCTAGACAGGCGGGGAGCAAAAGTGTTTAAGATGTTAGAAGTCTAGAACTACGAACGTCAATTCGCCTGCTTAGCGTGATGATTAAAGCTAATCCTATCCACATAAACAGAGAGAAACATGGGTTCAAGTACAAAGACTTTTACGGTCTGACGAAATACAGGAAGAAGAAGAACTTTATACAGAATTTATCCCGTTTATTTTAACCGTTTTGTGACGTTTCGAGATATTTACGATGCCTGTATTCACGGGATAACCGAAGTGTTTGACGTCCTGATATCATAGAAATATCAGTTCAGATTTAGCTTAAGTTTTTAATTTCAGTTTCACACGTTATATATATGCCGTGTACGGCGTCTGGGAATTCGCTACCCAATATCCTTTATAGGTGTAAAAGGCGAAGGGAAATTAATTAGGAGGTAAACAGTAGCATCTTTCTCCTTTCTTCCGGTTGAAAAACTACCTTTAAAGCGTGGTAACCATGGCTCAAATTCCCTCTATTAGCCAATCTATGCTAAGACCTATGTTCAGTAGTGGACTGTTGATAAGCTACATCGGTGTGTTCCTATATACGTGCAAGTAAATAATTTTAATAAATACGTTTTTGCAAGCATTATTGTCTTAGTACCTGGATGACCGAGCGTTGCTCTAATATTTTTTGATCTTATTGACTGAACTGGTTATTTGAATAAAAAATCATGAGTGCAATTAGTTATATATATATATATATATATATATATATATATATATATATATATATATATATATATATATATATATATATATAAGAATTGCTCGTTTAAAGGTATAGGATTATTATTCAATAAATTAGCGATATGATTAAAATGTTTTATAACTGATAGATCTATCAATGCAATTTTAATCATCGATAGTGTCATAATTACTTATCTATCACCAATATGCTAAGTGCTTAGATAAAATATAACTAAAATACATGCTTCGAATACTATAATTTTTATTTTAAATGCTATTAAATTGCATAAACAAGTACACAGTACATCTAATGGTTAGTGGATGACTATGACCAAACCGTAACTATGTCAAATATACCCCGATGAGGCAATTAATGGGGGAGGCCTCTGTTCAGCAGTGGACTTTACAAGGCTGAAATGGTAACGGTCACTATTAAGGGTGAATATAACCTCAAATGGCTTAGCAAGATCCTCCGTTATACCGAAAATATTGCAGCATTAATTTTGAAATAAATATATGGCAAAGTTGTTATTTTCACTGTAAAAAGAAATTACCTAAACTATCGGCGTCCTGAAGCTTGTTTCCTGCCGCCCGGTTCCAAGCTTCAGGACGCCGATAGTTTAGGTAATTTCTTTTTACAGTGAAAATAATGGTAATTTAAAAAAATAAAAAAGACAAGCCCTGCTTTATAGTTAGTTCAGTTAGTATGCAAAGTTTCATGATCTTATTTAAAGTATTTTATGAATCACAGCGGTTTATTGTTCAGTTTGGAGGTAACTTTGGATTTGTTTTCTATCGAGAAAATTTTACGAACTCTCGAACTCGTTTTCGTCTAACATAGTACTTAACCTTAATCCTCAACTTTAGCATATATTTATTTCAAAATTAATGCTGCAATATTTTCGGCATAACGGAGGATCTTGCTAAGCCATTTGAGGTTATATTTCCCCTTAAGAACTAAATTTGTCACCGTTGGAGACAAGAGGGCAGGTTCTTTTCTCGCCGAAAGGCTAACTATCCAGAGTGTACACGCAGCTAGTGTTTTTGAGAGTATTGCGAGATTGTATGATAATTTTAATTTTTTGATATAACTTTCTAAAAAGTGAAAAAAAAATATAATTTTCTGTAATCTAGTTCGAGTAAATAGATTATTTGAACAAAAAAACCAAACAAAATGATTGAGTATTGTGGTAAATAAAATAAATATTTTATTTTTGTATACAACATATTTTAATATTTTTGGCTAAGGTTTTAATTCTCGAATCAAAGAAAGTATTGTACTGATCTCGTAGCGTTTTGCATATAGACCCATAAATTTATAATAGCCTAAATATGCAGAAAATTTACTGCTATTTCCAGTACTGAATTGAAATGGCCGATAAGGATAATATGAAAAAAGTGTAGTTAGGTTTTTTCCGAACCAGTGGTAAATAAAAAAACGTGACTTTCAATAAGTGTTATTTATAATCTATATTTAATAAAAAACTTTCTGTTTCCGTAAAATCATTTTTTGAAGAGGAAGCTCTTTTAGATTAGTTGTGATTTGCATCTCGCTGAAACAAAAAGAAACATACATTTACATCTATAGGATTTAATCTGCGAGAGAATGAGATAAAACACAGTGTACCTACGGTATTTCCTATTATCTATTACCTACATACTTTAGTTAACATAAGCCACTCGTGTTATTCGTTGAAATTGAAAACTTGGAGACTGTATAATATGTTATGTAATATGTGTGGAATAAAATTAAAAATAATTTTTAAACTTGGTAAGAATATTTTTCTACTATTCTAAGCAGCGCTTACCTACAATCCCACCTGATGGTAAGTGGTGATGCATTCTAAGATGGTGAAGCGCACTGACTTAACAAAAGCCTATTCACTCTTGCCTTGAAGACACCCACATTGTGATCGGATGGAAAGATGGAAGCTGGCAACTTATTCCACTTTTTTGCTGTATGCATGGCGAACGATGACGCAAACCGTTTGGTTCGTATACGTAATGAAATAAATAATAGCTTGCAGTATACATAAATACTCTAAGAAATAAACCATACAATGATCTGCTACTGACACTATGCAATCGTCTCATTCTCTCTAAGTTTTGTTCTCTAAAGGTTTCATTTTCAACTCGTGTGAATTCTACACATTTATTCTTAAAATATTGTTATTTTCTGTAGTTTTAGTGTAGTTGACTGTAATGTCAAGGATTTAAATAATAAGTAAACGTTAACAAATATTATAGTAACGTAATATTTGTAGAACGCAATGTTTGATTTTACTTTGACTGTACTGGCTAGCTTTGTTTACCGTGTGAAAAAAAATTGGCTGTGTAGGTTAGCATAGATATTTTTCAAGTTTATTGTTTTTCGACCATATTTAATTCTTATCAAGTTGGTTCGTCAATAAATACAAATACCTAATTTGAAGTATTTTTTAATCTACTAGCCAGTTCAAAGTCAAGGACGATAGAAATATTTTTTTATTGAAGGGGGGGCAAACGTGCATGCGGCTCACCTGATGTTAAGTGAATACCGCCGCCCATGATCAACCGCAAAACCAGGGGAATTGCAGGTGCGTTGCCGGCCCTTTAGAAAGAAGTAAGTTCTTTTCACGAAGGCCCCAGGTTGTCTATTCCACATTTGTCACGCTTAGAGTATAGAGCTCAGAACAGACGGAAAAAACCAGAAGAAGCGAACGCGCTTATAACTCTTTATCTTAATGTAAATTTCTGATAATTAGTTCGAACTCTAAATGACAATATGTAAAAGTAGGGGTCGCTCGACAACTAATGCCGGTGTTGAGCTTATCAAACATATTTTCTGTGCACGGGAGAATCCAGAAGTTGCGTTGAGTATATTTTGTGATCTTTCCAAGGCTTTTGACTGTGTTCACCATGATACATTAATCAGGGAGCTACGTCATTATAGTGTAAAACACCTAATGTTTAAACTTATTACGACATAACTAAATAATAGAACGCAAACAGTTGGTATTAATGGGAGCAGTTCTTCCGGATCGATAGCATCTATGGGTGTTCCTCAGGGCTCGATTCTTGACCTCTTTCTGTTCTTATATTATATTAATGACTTGTCTTACTTGCTAGGATATAACCATAATGTAGTTTTAACTGTTGATGATACTTAGTTGATTTCCGACTTAAAAGGCAATTATTGAAATATGACGAAGTGAATAATGCTATATCGCATTAGTTTATCGTCAATAATTTGCTTTTGAACGGTAATAAAACGAAATGTATTAAATTCACCACAACTAATGTTAAACAGGTGAAAACCAGTGTACTTTTAAATGGGAAGGAGCTAGGCCCTGTTGAATAATAATACTCTAAAAAGTGGCAGAGTTATTGTTTTTAATATAAATAAACGCTGATTTTGACTAATACGTTAAAATAAAGTATATTAATTGTAGTTTTCATTTAAATGAGCTCAAAAGTGGGGTTGCCAAAAATAAGTTATATGTATGTTAAATTAGAAACCCTAAGTAGTAAGTTAGGATACCTTCATGCTTGCAAAGAGAAGGTGTATTTTTTATAGAATAAGGGTGACAAACGAGCACACAGTCAACCTGATGGTAAGTGAATACTGAGGCCCATAGACATCTATATTTAGCCTCGATTAAGCATCAAGATGTAGATCCCTTGTCACCGCTGAGGATTAAGATGGAATGCCTCAATTCCAATAAAACTTATCTCTGATTCTCTACACTCACCATACGAAAGACAGCAGCATTAAGCTGCTATTTTACGCTGGTATTTTGTAAGAGCCGGTCCTTTCCCGGTCTAGCCGAACCATTCGTGCTGCAACCAAAATAGCTGCAGCGTAGCTCTACCACGTATAACTTTGTTAAATACTGTATTACTTTTTGATATCACTTATATTTCCAAATCGTAAGCATAATTGCTAAAATATTCATAGTTTTATTAAATCTAATTTATTATCACGTAAAATAACCATCTTACCTTTGATATTTACGAGAAATACGCAAAAATATAAATGGTATCTATATGGCACCTTATATCGGTATTAAAATATAGGTATTAAAAATTATACGTTAGTTGCAGCGATTTATTAATTTATAGACAGTAAAATAATTACATCGAAATTTTCTAACGTAAAGAAATTTATAACCCGAAAAAATGTCATGTTCTTAATTTAGAAAACATATTTTTCATATTCACTTAATAATTTTTCCCAGAATTCAACTTCTTCTTTATTTGGTGATGAGCCTGCAACCACTCTCTCACCAATATCTAAATATTGTTCTCCTTCTAAAGTGTAAGGATTCCACTTTTCTTCTAAACTAGAATCTGGCGTAGGATTTCTGTAAAATTAAGGAGTTTTTACTAAAAAAATTAAATTAAAACATAAGTGTTTGATTTTTTTTTAATTTAAATTTCTTGTTAAATTTGATTCTTATTTGCGGTAGACGTAGGTGTAGGCGACGTTTATTCGCCACATGGATACAATATATATTCATTTTTTATAGAAATAAATACATACAGTTGCGAGGGACAATCCACTGCCCTATAGCGTCATATGAGCATCGTGATAGGCGACAAAGGGTAAATAATACATGAGACCGACAACAGCATCTTCCGGATTAGACTTCAAAATAATACATAACTTACGCACTGTACTACGTATCTATGGCAAACATCAACATATGAGT
The DNA here is from genome assembly GCA_036936625.1 of Parnassius smintheus behrii. Taxonomy (NCBI): domain Eukaryota; kingdom Metazoa; phylum Arthropoda; class Insecta; order Lepidoptera; family Papilionidae; genus Parnassius; species Parnassius smintheus. The sequence continues at coordinate 6,158,409 of JAUPFT010000015.1, read as the reverse complement.
CAATTTGTGGGAAAGCCTGTGAGCAGCAGAAATTTTATAAAGAGTAATGAATGAAAAAAGAACATACCCACATTTAGCAAAATTCGTCCACAACTTTGTCACATTATTAATCATTTTGTAACTTTTAGAATCTTTATCCACAGTTAAATTGAATGCTTTCAATGGAAAGAGGTAAGCCAAGTCATCAGCGTGACATGTCGCTTTTGTGACATCGACTACACGGTTCGCTCCAAATACATTAGACATAACGTTCCTCTCAGAAATACATGAGAATGTGTATAAATATATTTTATTCTTTTTGGTGGCAGCAACTGTTTTCAGCCATTTCATCATCCCCTGTATGAATATATCCATGGACAAATATTTTACCAAAGGATCCAATTTCTCTTTTTTTATAGATTTTTCGTTGAAATAATATTTTCTAATCCTCCTCGCAACCTCCAATTTGTCTATCAGAGGACACTTAAAAGTCAAAGCTCTAGGGACAAAATATTCAGCAATGAAATTAGCTTCATACAATATTTTATCAAAGTCACTTTGCCAACATAACCACAGTAAACCTTCATCTTTAGTATATCCAGTCATAACTTCAACCCCTTCGTGTATACTATTGCGCGAAAGATCAGTAAGATCACTGTAAAAAAATCTTTCGTTATCACCGAATTTGTTCTCGTTTACTATAGTGAAATAAATTTTCAGTTGTTCTTTGTACTCTTCTTCCCAGGTTAAAACCCCTTTCTTAAAAATTAATTTTTCAGTAGGTTGTGATTTAAAAAAATTGTACAATTCTTTATCATCATCCGAATCTAAGCCCATTTTTCGCGCGAGTATTCGCGCTCTCTCTCGTGGGTTAGTTGTGAGTGCCCACCAACACTTGGAAGAGCCACTTTGAACTATTGCTCTTCGGAATAGACCTTTGCTCATGGGTGATATTAAGTGTGAAGATACACAGCCTGCACCGGCACTTTCGCCAAAAATTGTAATGTTGTCTGGATCACCACCAAAACTGATTATATTTTTCTTGACCCATCGTAAAGCAGCCACTTGATCTTTCATACCAGCATTACCTGGGACATCATCCGTGTCTAAGCAGAGGAATCCTAGGACTTCAAGTCTGTAGTTAATGGTAACAAGAATGACACCATGCCTGACAAGGAATTCAGGGCCATATAAATCGTCATTGCCACTACCACTAAGGAATCCACCTCCGTGAATCCAGAACATCACGGGGAGTGGGTTTTTGGGAGTGATATCAGGGCTATAAACGTTAAGGTATAGACAGTCTTCGCTTCCATCTAATATCTTATTAGTGAACATGTCATATTGCATACAAATAGGTCCAAATTCTTTTGCACTTCGTACGCCTTTCCATGATTTCGTAGGCTGTGGAGCCTGTGAAGAAAGATATATTTTAAATTATTAAGAATAAGAGCTTTGGTTTTTCAAACCTTTGGTGGAATTTTCTATTTATCTATCTAATTTTAAATAATATGCCTCAAGCTTACGTTTAAATGTAAGGCTTACGTTTAAGTGTAATTGATGATGCCGTAAAGGAATCCGAGTAGTATGTAGATTTATGTATCGGGATAGTTAGAGTTTTGTTGGTCATCAGTCATGAGTTTTAGTAGTGTTTAGCATTTTAAATAATCTTTGGAGTTAAAAAATTATTTTATTTATTTGTGTATATATATACATATATATTATTTTTAGTATATACTATAAGGCAGCTTAACAAATAGGATTAACAAAATAAAGTTACAGTATTCAATATCTAAACAAAAGCTAAATCCCACGCTGAACAAGTATTTATACATACATATATTATATCCTACTGAAAAACCCTTATGAGCATAGGCCTCCTCGATAGATCGCTTTATTGGAGGAAGATGTCTGCCGCAGTTGCCACGCTAGGCAGACGGGTTGGCAACCGCGGATTTTTATTATTTTGAGATATTATCCCAAGGAAACAAACCAGATGGGCAGCAGCGTCTTCCTAATAACACCTTGAAAATAAAAAACCTGCGGTTGCCAACAGAGGCCTGTGTTCAGCGGTGGACTTTTGATTTAATGTTGATGGCGAATTTTGTATGTAGTTATTTCTGGCTCATAAGTAGTCATAGAATCTAACATTGGTTTTACCTTCAACCGTAGATCACCGACTGGAGGTTCAGCGTAAGGGATCCCTTTGAAGCTGTAGTACTTGCCTCCAATATCACTCTCTACGAATTCTCCTTCTAACACACCCTCGGCCACTCGTACTTGCACCATGTTCTAAAAGTTTTGGGAGTATATTTTTTTTACAGAATATGGGTGAAAAACAACCACACAGTCCACCTAATGGTAAGTGGATGCTCTGACCTATGGACATGTTTCTATCCTCGACTAAAAATCTAAATGCATATGTGCTGTCACCTCTGAGGGACAAAATGGAATGCCTTGTTGCCAGTGAAAAGGACCTCCGGACCCTACACTCACTTCAGGAAACACAATAAAATCTAAATTTGATTAATACTACTTTTACGGATTTCATCGCGTTTATTTTACTTTTATTTTTAATTCCCGACGTTTCGGGCGCTTTCCAGCACCCATGGTCACGGGGGATTGAAATGATTGACGTCCCGATGTCATTGTTAAACCCGGAGTACCTTCAGCTTTTTTAATTATTGTTTATGGTTCGATCTACGCAAAATGAACTGACTATGTCCTGAGGTCTTGCAGTGGTATGCTTGGGTTTAGTTTTAATTTTATTGATTATAGGATCCCAAGCAGGTTCAATAGTCTCACGTCTATCGTCCTTGGTAGGAATCGGTGTTCTTTCGCTAGGATTTGTGGTCTATCAAATCCGATGAAAATTTGCTGAGAGACATTACAGCTTTACACATTACGCCCGATCAGGATATATTTGCAGGGATTTAAACAAAAATTAAACTTTCACCGACTAAACTATCGCGAATGCAAAACAATTCCTACTGAGCATCTTAAAAATTAAACTACCGCAGCACAGAAAACATTCTACGTCACGTAATTGAATAGTATATCGATTAAATATATATTTACACACACACCAACAAATAGCCCATAGGCTGCTCGGCTTATTTCAGTATTCAATATTTTATTATTTTTTATTATTGTTTTATACTTACTAGGAGCTCCAATTACTGTATTACTTGGTATGCCTTGAGAAATAAATAAATAAATTTACATTTGCATTCATATTATATCACAACTTTATCGTAACACTTTTATCATAATTCTTTTTATTATCAGCATTGCATTTTGTTGGTTAAAGATATGGTTGGTGTACGTAATTAATGTAATTAATTAGTAACTACGTGGTCGAAAAAACAATTGTTATTACAAAAACATAGGATAAAAGAAATAAATAAATACCAAGTGAATTAATAAATAAAAATAAATAAATAAATAAAATCTTGATCTAGCAGGAACCTACAAAATTCAGATAAAATAACATCAATACACTTATTTTCACTCACTCATTCGATTATTTAAATATTTTTCTTCAAATAAGTAAAACCTAATTAATATTATGTCTTACGAGATAACATCAAATACTTAAATAGTCTAACTTTTATATGAAAGAATTAGCACAGTGGAATCATGAAAATTTACTATTTGATAAAAATAATAAATAATAATATAATAATAATAGTACTTATTTGCACACCATTCAAAGTCCTTAAACAGTAAATACAAAATGTTTCTATAATCTACACAGCAGTATTCAATCAGATGCTTACAATAGCAAAAAATGTGCTGTAAACGTCAGTACTCTTCCAGTGTCACAATATACCAAAATTAAATATAACTTTTTACAGTTAACTTGTAGTGGAAACAACTATTTCACAAATATTCTTATAATACATGAATTATATGAACAAACACAAATTATAGTTAGTAAAACTTACTACTTGTCAGTTCTACAGCAACACATAAAACATAAACACTCACGCCTGTCACCCAGAGGGGTAGGCAGAGACTACGGACTTCCATTTGGCACGATCCTGACATACCTCTTTCGCCTCTTTTACATCCATATATCTACGCATACATGCTCGTCGGTTAAGGGTACTTCTAACGTGGCCCATTTTCAAAATATCGCCAATTCGGTCGATAAACTTTTTCCTAGGGCTTCCCTTCCCGACTCGGCCGTTCACATCTGCCAAAAAAATTTGCTTTGTCACTCTTTCCTCATTCATTCTTTCCACATGACCAAACCACCGAAGCATTCCTTTCTTAATCCTGGTCACAACATTTTTTTTTTTTTTTTTTTTTTTTTTATAGAAGAGGGGGCAAACGAGCCCATCATCTTGCATACCACATTTATCTCTTATCACGCAATTTCTCACCCTGTCATTCAGATTCAACCCTAGTATATTCCTTAAAGACCGCATTTCTACAGCATTTATTCTACTTTCGTGCTTCTTCTGCCACACCCAGCTTTCACTACCATACATTAAAGTAGGGACTAACACAGCATTATGAATTACCATACGTGCCTGTTTTGACACATTCTGGTTCTTCATAATAGAGTGTAGTGCCCCATTCACTCTATTCCCTGCATTTACTCGTCGTTCTATATCCCTATCATATCTACCATCCCTGCTAAATACACATCCCAAATACACAAACTCATCCACTTGCTCAATTAACTCTCCTTCTATTCTTATTTCACATACCGTTTTGCTTTCTTCTCTTTCAAAAACCATCACTTTCGTCTTACATGCGTTCACTTTCATTCCCCTTTCTTTTAATTCCCAGTTCATTAATGTAACCATCATTTGCAACTCAGCCGCCGATGACGCAAATATGACTTGATAATCGGCATACAAAAGGCATTTGCCGGTTAACTCGCCCATTCTTAACCCACATTCTTTGTCTTTCAAAGTTTGCAAACACCGGTCTATAAATAGGTTGAATAGCCAAGGGGAAGCTACACAGCCCTGTCTGACACCTTTATGGATGCCAAACCAGTCCGAGTAGACCCCATTGATCCTGACACAAGCACTAGAGTCCCTATAAAGAGACCCTAATGCCCGTATCGAACCATCGCTCAACCGATATGAGTTCAGTGTTTGCCATAACACATTCCTGTCCACTCTGTCATAAGCCTTTTCCAAGTCCATGAATGCACAAAAAACTTTCTGGTTTTTGGCCAAAAACTTCTCCGCAATCATGCGCATGGAAAAGACTTGATCTGTACACCCCATTCCCTTTCTAAAACCCGCTTGCACATCCCAAATTTTTCCATCAGTTTCTTTCATAACTCTTTCAATTAACACCTTAGCATGCAGTTTACCCACAATACTAAGCAAGCTGATACCGCGGTAGTTTTTGCATTCCTGCTGTGACCCTTTTCCTTTATATATTGGTACTATAACTGCTTTATACCAGTCATCCGGTACCCGTTTTAATTCCCAACATAAATTAAACAAGGTGTACAGCAGGCCTGCCACCACTCCCTCTCCAGCCCTTAGCATCTCGAGTGATACTCTATCATATCCAGCTGCCTTACCTGCTTTCATGCTTTTCATTGCTTTCATTATTTCATCTACACTTATCTCCATACCCCTTTCCACTTCTTTCGGAATTTCTAGTTCATTTAATTCAGACGACTCCTCACTCATAAATACGCTTTCAAAGTATTCCTTCCATCTGTTTAAATTCGAAACTTCATCATTCAGAATACATCCATTCTCGTCTCTTATAGCATTTATTATAGGCTGTTTTGTATTTCCCCTGGCAGTTCTTACGAGTTTCCAGAACATTTTTATTTTAGCCTGGAAATTATCAGATATCCTTCTATCATTCTTATCCGTTCTTTCTTTCTTTTTCCTTTCAACAACTTCTTTTACTCTCTTATTTAGACGTCTAAATTCTGCCTTTTTTCTTTCAATCTCATCATGCATACCAGAAGAATTACCAGCTTTGGTTGCTAGTAAATCTAACCATGCTTTCTTCTTTGATTCAACTTCCACCCGTACCTCATCATCCCACCATAACGTATTACTTTTCCTTTCATTTGTTCTCTTACTTAAACCACATACTTCGGTGGCGGTATCCACCAAACCTTTCTTAATATTATCCCACACATTATTCAAGTCTAAATCATTCATACACAACTCATTCAAACATCTAATATTTTCTCTCAGTCTACATTTATACTTCTCTTTCACATCTTGATCTTGTAACTTCTCTATTCTTATACGCTACAGCAACACGTCTATCCGAAACTATTAGAATTTTAAAAAATATATATTTAAATATTCGCAAGTCAAAATCGCTCTGGAACTGCGTAATATTGACGTATACTACAATGTTCTCTGTGTACGTGGCTGCTAGAGGTGGTGCGAACGCAGTAGTATCTAGCACGAATCATCTTGATACTTTTGGAACTAATAGAATAAAATAATTTTTACATAATAGCTTATGAGGTTGGTGCTAAGACATAGTGTATATGAGAATTAATATCCGATTTAGTCCTGTCATCGGAAGCTAAAACGTATAAATTATTTAATTCTTTTAGTAAATTGAAGTCGGCTTTTATTTTTTACTCTATTGAGTAGACTAAGGAATGTCACAACGCCAAGTTAACAACTAGAAAGGGGTAAGTAATACATGTTCGAATTGAAAAATATGTATTATATAAAATAAATTTCGTTTGATATACATTTATGTTGTTTCATAATGTAATGATAATTCATTATAATAACAATTTCATTGGTGGCGGCAGGGATCAAGCCCAGGTTGCTTGCGTTTACGGCGAGCACTTCGCTTTTGAGCTACCATGGCTCATATCTTTTTTGTTTCTATTTTATAATAACGTTACCTCCACTCTAAGAATGTTTTCTTGGTATATCGTGGAGGCAGTTAACATACAGAACATAAGTTTCACCAGGGCGAGCATCCAGACCCGGAACAATTATTTGTAGGAATACAAATTTTGTTCCGTGCGGGAATCGAACCTCCGGTCCTTAGAGTTAAACTCAATGCTAAGCCACTTCGCCACGAAGCCGTCCAATATATCTTTTATAGTGATAAAAATTTTAGTTGTAAATTGCTAACTATTAAATAAGCTTATAAAATTATTAATAATTATAGTAATAATATTGTGTATTGTCATATAAAAGTTTGCCGTCATAAATTACCAGGCGCTTCGATGTGTGGCGTAAGGTGACAATAGTCAGTTATGTCTGTATTGAAAATCGTTAATTTAGGGTTTACACGCGTTTAAGTGACTATAAATGTGAATACGCGTAGGAAAAGAAATAAATATTACTTAAGTGGCAAAACAAAGCGAGTTTATCGCAAGAACGCTCCTCGAATGTGGTACGTTCCACTTTGAGGTTAAAATTTTTTGTATAGTACTTTTTTGTTGGAGGCTGCCTAATAGGTTTGATTTTTACTAATTAACAGTAGCAAAACCGATTATTTATACGTTTCTGCGTGATGAAGTGAGAAACTCTAAAAATGTAAATATAACGACCGAGTCGGAAAATAATGTACAAAGTAGTGCAAGCACAGTGACCGCAAATAATGTCCTAGTCAATGTATTGTCCGAAAGTATGGGGTAAGTACATAATTAAGATAAGCTGACATACTTCGGGTATTAAGTGATTACAGTACCTACCCCTAATATTGGGCAAACAGGGACTTTTTAATTTTTTTCTTTATTATTTATGCAATTTGCATTACGGCATCTTGTAAAACTCACAAAAACGAACAGTTTACAGTTCAGTTACGTGAAGTATTTTACGTACGGTACACCAATTCAGAAAAAAAATCGATGTCAATACAATAATTTTTTTTACAGATTAACTTTACAGAATTTATAATCTATATTAATATTATAAAGAGGAAAGATTATTATTTTTGTATGTTTGTAACGAATAAAGTACAGAATTTATAATCTGTAGGAATTAAGATTATATATAAGAAAGATTTAATTAAGAAGTAAGCAATGCTCTCTCTGTTATTCATTACTCTGCATACCGAACTAGCGCACTCGTACGGCTAACGCACGTGATGTTCGATAGACAGCGCGCGGTTTGCCACGAAACGAGCAAGGTCATTCGGTTCGTATTCTGCCCTAACAAAGTATTTTAGAATTGATGAAATGAACGAATAATTTTTCGTCCAAACATCGTGGCAGACTCTGAAGTTTCTGAATAATATAATTGTGAAAGTAAATCTTATGAACTCACACTCATGCACTTCAAAAAGCCCTTCAATTCGTATTCGGCATAATTCAAACGGTTACCTCACATCTTGACAGCCTAGATAAAATCCTTGCATCGGACGTATAATCTAAGTAACATTATTACATTCATATTTATTGGAAACAACAGTACCTACAGCCGATTGGAGAAATTGATTAGTGGGAGAACTTTTCCACAAGCATTTTGCATTTTACTAAATGTACTTATCTAAACATCAGCAAGTAAGTTAGATACTGTACTGATTACTAGTAATAGAATGAAGTAATAAATGACCATCGAATTAAAGACATCGATGCATAGCGCAACACGGCGATAGGCATCAGGCAGTAAGAAAAAAAGAACGAGTCAACATGATTGATATCTGTATTTTATTTTTTAATAATACAATGCAGTTTACAGTTGTGGGGTGATAAAAGTTTCTTAAAATTAAATAACTAATTACTAAATTGTAAGCCAAAACATGTGTTTATTAAGTAGATTATAATGAGTTACATCTACTTAAAGTTATCAATAATTTAATAAACAGTGCTTTTGCAAACACCCATCCAGCAGTTTTCAAGAGGCCTGTTACAGATTTAAAGCTAGAATAAAAGTAAGTAGAAACATAAAACGGATGAGACCAATTATTTCAGAATATCACGGATAGATCTATTGATTGAACCTAGAATATCAACATTTGGGTAGTCCTGGTTTGGATAGTCTTGCCATGCCAACACATTACGTGCAAAGCAAACATTGATGCTGCCTATTTAGTCCGAGTTTGGTGAGAAAATATGCAAAGCAAAAGTATTTTAATGCACCTACAGATATATTCAATTTTGCTGTCAAAATGATCGATCGAAATATAGACTAGGGAGGTTAGTGAAAATTCAGGACATTTGGCGTCCCGATCAAGGTTAATTTGGGACGTGCCCCTAAAAATCGGGACGTCCCGCACAAATCAGCATACTTGACAATACTGGCTTACGCTATCGATGTGAATTAACATGGACACGGGTGATGGTGGGAAAAAGTGATACGTCCTATCGTTGGAAAGACTCGGAGCGTAGATAATAAATACCCTATATACCAGAGAACCCGGAGCGTACTGAATCGAACGACATCTGCGCGTGATGATTTATAATATCTTTAGTACAATCATATAAAATAATTGACTAAATAAAACGAGCTATATTTTTTTGGATATTTAACATTAGCTGTATTTTGATAAAATAATTAAAGTAGATAAGTTTACATCCCAATACACGGAAAAGAATGACATCGAAGTGGCCAGTTTTGGTGATTTTATAGTATTGTTTTTTAATATTAAATCGAAATATTTTCGTAATTTAGGCTTTGCTATGTACTAAAAGACTACATATTCTATTATAATAATGCTTAAAATAAAGTATTTTAGCTTATACTAATGGTTGTATTCGATCTGAAAGATAACTCTAACGCATATTTTCGTAAAACGCTACGGAAGAATTGTGTTCGCTCTAAAAAACCGTCATTAAAAACTATGATTTTCCATTGCAGTGCACAAAAAGATTTTATCTTTCTAAAGCCCTAAACATGAAGTTTTTGACGCAAATCCCATATGCATTATGCTCTTTATATTTGAAACTAGATGCAAAATGAATTTTCGTATCTGTAATTTATTTTTTGAATTTTACGAATTGTATTATAGCCTTCCCAATTTCTAAACCCGTTGCTTGTCGGTTCTTATTTTATTATTCCGAAAATTTGGCTTGCTGGTAGAAACTAGCCATCGCACATGATAATTCGTATATGAGAACTGGCGAAATCAGAACTTAGGCTACAATATATTATCCTAAGTTATAAGAAGAAATGATATTTTATGTTGTTATAAATAAATTTCAGGACTGGCCATTGAACTTGGCACCCATTTAGATTTCACTTCTTTTGTCTTTGAAGTCACCAACCAAGGCATATATCATAATATTGAACTTGGCTCTCATTTAACATTTACCTTTTTGATGGGATAGATACTTACTAAAATTGTCTAACTTTTAGATGCTAGAATAAAAAAGAGAAACGTAGTATTTGATAACCGATTAAAATAATTAAATGTCGATTTTAAAAGTTAATTTGTATTGAATTTTTATCATACAAATATTCTTATAATACACTAATTATATGAACATACACAAGAATGAACGATGAACTTATTTGTCAGTTTTACAGCAACACGTCTAACCGAAACTATTGGAATTTTAAAAATATAGCAAACACATTCGTATGCAATTTTTTATGCATAATATAACTTAAGTGAGATAAGTCTACTCCATAGCATTCGTAATGCTTGTGAATATTTGCACCTGTCTATACAAAACAAATCACCGTATCTGTGCGAATTTACACATATAAATTAGTTTATATAATAGCACACTTTACACCGTTTTGTGCTGTGTAGTGGTGGTTGAGAATATCCACTACCTTCCGTGGATGTCGTAAGAGGTGACAGAGAGATGGGCAGCAGCATCTTCCTAATAACAACAATAATATAATAAAAAAACTGCGGTTGCCAACCCGCTCGCCCAGCGTGGCAACTATGGCAAATATTCCCCTATGAGTCGCTCAGCGAGCTATGGAGAGGGCTATGCTTGGAGTTTCTCTGCGTGATAAACATAGAAATGAGGATATCCGCAGTAGAACCAGAGTGACCAACATAACCCAACGGATTAGTAAGCGGAAGTGGCAATGGGCCGGCCATATAGCTCGATTGCATTGTTGTGAAACTGTTCACTAATATTTTTTTAAAAAATACAAGGATATATGAAAATGCGAATTTCTTGACAAAACCCTAGAACTGATTTTGGCCCGACTCGGGATTTGAACCCATGACCTCTTGCCCTGACCAGAAATCGCTTTTACGATTATACGATTTACGATGTGATTGCGGTCTCTCATATATAGGGCAAACAAAGAGATCAATTAGAACCAGCGTAAAAGAACACATAGCTGACGTGAAGCATCAACGTACCGGGAAGTCTGCAGTTTGCAATCATATCCTAGATGGCCCCAACCATTACATCAGATTTGATAGACCACAAATCCTCGCGAAAGAACATCGATTCCTACCAAGGATGATACGTTAGGCTATTGAAATTAAAAAAACATCCTAATTTCAATAGAGAAGGAGGCAGGGTAATACCACCTGCTTGGGATCCTATAATTAATAAAATTAAAACTAAACTCAAGCATACCACTGCAAGACTTCAAAACACAGTTAGTTCATTCTGCGTAGATCGGACCAAAGACAATAATTAAAAAGCTGAAGGTACTCCGGGTTAACTTTGACATCGGGACGTCAGTCACCTCAGTCCCCCGTGACCATGGGTGCTGGAAAGCGCCCGAAACGTCGGGTATCAAAAATAATTAAAACGCGATAAAATGCGTAAAAGTAGTTTCAATCAATGTATAGTGTTCGCGTAAATATAAGAAATCATTATGAGTAATCACTATGATTAATCGAATATCATTTACATTTTTGAATTTGTAGCAATTTCGCTCATATGATTTATTATATAATTAAAATAATTGCACTCATGATTTTTTATTCAAATAACCAGTTCCGTTTTTTCTGTTATGTCGCTGAGATCAAAAAATATTATTTATATTTCATCACGAATTAAAAAAAAATCGACCAAAAAATACCGAGCAAAGCTCGGTCAACCAGGTACTTTATATTATATATACTCTTACAGCATTTACGTACATCATTTTCAGTTCAATCAATCGATTAAATGAGACTCACAATATCATCCACGGTGATGTCTTTGCATTGTCGAAGCGCACCGCTTGGCAGGGTCGTCATGCAATTTCGAAAGGGCGTTAATGAGAGAGAGACATGTTGATCTATCTCGAACATAAATTAGACTACTTCTTATTCTAAGCTAAACTCTAATATATAATTATGTCACGTACTACAACACTATATAAGATACACTGACAGATCGTTTGGACATTGTAATTTTATATAGGTGCAACGTGCAAACAATATAATCTTTGTTGTCGAAGGAGACAGTAAAAGACTGCATTGCTGATTAAGATTTTAAGATTCACTCACTGAAGCGAGCTATGTATCGGCGGCGTGACGTCATATAATGAATGTCGTAGGAGGCAACAGTGGAAAATCAAACAGTAGATGATCAGCAGCATCTTCATGATGACAAGTCAATTCATGATGACAAGTAAAATGATTAAAACTGCGGGTGCCAATCCGCCTGTCTATCGTGGCAACTATGGCGAATATCTTCCTATACTCTCTCATTAAAAATGAAATTCCAAATGTATAGCGGGTGTAGATCATGTATCATAGTATGTTCTATTGTGTTTAGTTCCTCTCTCGGTGCTACAGTGTTCGGTACGGCTCTGAGCCCTACTGCTCACCTCTGCTTCACGGCACTCTCGCAGATTACTTGCCTCCTTCTCGACTCACCGCAGACTACACGGCAATCTCCTGGCACTTGCATATTCGTCGGCAACGAGGCTGCACTATCGACCTCCGGTCTGAGCAGGGGGGTGATGTGGCGGCGCTATCGTCACGCCGCAAGTGAAACACACCGAAGCCTAAATCATGCTACCAAAATTCCGAATCATAAACAGTATATATAGAACCGAACTATTATCACATGGAGTATCGGCCGTTCCCCTCTTCCTTCCACGGCCACAGTAGTATAGTGTTTACAGTAGCACGAATAGGTCGGCTCGACCGGGCGAGGACCACGCTCTCAAAACATAACTTAAAATAGCAGCCTAACGCTGCTATGTTTCGTTATTTTTTACTGGAAACGAGGCATTCCATCTTAGTCCCCAGGGGTGACAACACATCTGCGTTTTGATTCTTAATCGAGGATAAATGTAGATGTCTATGGGCCAGAGCAACCACTTACCGTCATGTGGACTCGGTGCTCGTTTGTCAACCATATTCTATAATTAAAAAATCGTCCGATGGGACGGCATTTCGACAGGATTGGAGTGAGATCAGGCGTAGAAACAACGGATTTAGGTGCTTTTGAGGCACAGGGTTAAATACCGTCAAAATCTTGACTCCGGGATGGCGCTGAGAATTTCTTGACAAAACAACTTAATATGTTATTTGGCCCGATCCGAGATTTGATACCGAGACCACATGATCAGTACCCCGTTAGCACATGAGTGAAGAAACCGACCAGAGGGGAAGCTACATACAAACGGCTCGCTGCGACTATACCCATACATAGCGCAGTATGTGTGCGTGTGCTATTACCGACAGGTTCACCGACGCTCCATCAGGGTACAAACCAGTTTGCACCGGCTCAGGTAGAAATATATGGAAGAACAATATTTCGTGATTTTATAAATCATTTTTTTTAAATTAGAGTTAAGTTTAGAGATTGTTTATTATATAATAAGACATTATAATTTTATATAAGTAATTAATTGGTGTTCTGCTAATGCTTAAAAGTTGTACAGTATGTATAAAAATTCGAGAGAAAATAATACAATTACCAGGCAGTGGTGTAGGTGGTGTTAGTGGTAGTGGTGCTGGTGTTGATGGTGGTGCTTGTAGTATCATTGGTGGTGGTGGATAGTGGACCACTACCACTACCGCCGCCACAAATACCACCACAACAAACAGCATCACCACCACAGTCATTACCACCCACACAGTCATTTCCACCACTACTACCACCATCAACATCACAACCACCACCACTGCCCACCACCAATGCCCACTAGGTATCACAGCCATTAGCCATTAAAAAAACAAAAAATCAGGTTTTGGTACCACCTGATTTTTTGTACTCATGAATACGCTGTCTTACGAAAATGATATGGATAGAAATATATAATAAGCATTCGCCGCTTTACCCTACAGCTGTAAGAGATTATTGTAATAGTGGAGGGTAAACATGAATAAATCAGTCTTAACTCGATCTCGGTGTTTGATTGTTGCGTGCCCGTGTTCACATGGCGCAGCCGGTAGGATAAATAAGTTTATTAAGTATATTAAAAGTTAATTGGAACAGTGTTTAGTTTGATAACATTTAATAATTATGGAAGGTGTCTTAAGTCCACCAAAACCATTTCGTTTCGACGGGAGCTCAGACTATGCAAGTTTAAGTGCCAGTTGGACAAAATGGAGGAATAGCTATGAAATTTATACAAAGGCATGTGAAATAACGAATAAAGCGGCGAGTGTACAGATTTATATATTATTGCACGTACTTGGTGATCAGTGCCGAGATATTCTAGACCAAAACAAAGGTTTACTTTTAAAATGCACTACTGCGGAAGCTGTTTTACAAATATTGGATGGACATTTTAATATAAAACCTAATGTTACAGTGGAACGACACCGATTTTTTACAAGAAACCAGAAGGAAAATGAGACCATAGAACAATATGTTTTCGACTTGCAGAAATTGGCTCAAACATGCGAATTCGGGGCTCTAAACGACGGTCTTATAAAAGACAGGCTGATATGTGGCGTATCCAATTCGGCTATTCGGGAACGGCTACTAAGGGAGGACGATCTTACTTTAAGTAAAGCATTAGAAATATGTCGAGTCGCAATAGTATCGAGGGTGTATGCGGATAACATTAAACAGGAGCAGTTATCAGCATGTTCTATCAATAATAATCAAGCGGTCGAAAATGATGAGAATATTTGGAGTGTGCGGCACCGGATGGATTCAAGGAAAGGATATCGCGGCGGCGCAGCTGGCGTAAGCGGGGACGCGCGCAGAGGCGGACGCGGCGTGCGCGGCGGCGCAACCCGCCGGGCTCGGCGCCAGTCGCCGCGCGCTCGCGGCGAACGTTCCTCCACGGGTTTGATGCCTTGGATGAAGCAATGTGGGCATTGTGGCAGTGTACATAAAAAGTTTGAGTGTCCCGCGTATGGCAAACAGTGTCTAAGATGTGCGAAAATGAACCATTTTGCCAGAGTCTGTGGTGCTAGTGTATTCAATGTCGAGGAGTCTGATGAGCAGGTAATACATACTGTAAAATATAGTAGTGAGTGGAATGTTAGCCTGATAATAAATAATAAGTCTGTCAACTTTAAATTAGATACTGGGGCTGATGTTAATATATTGCCGTTGTATTATTTGCCACAAATTGGGGTCTCGGATAAAGATTTGCTAAAAACAAATACCAAGTTGTCTGGCTACTCGGGTGCCGCCATAAAAGTAGTAGGAAAAATTACTTTAAAAGTTTACTACAAAAGTAAAATGTACATACTAGAATTTAAAATAGCAGATGTTAAGTCTATGCCGGTCTTAGGCAGGTTTGCGTGCAGCGAGTTGGATATGGTGAGGCGTGTGATGACGATACAGGAGGATAACGAAGTCCCCTCATTTTTAGGGCAGTATGACGACGTTTTTCAGGGTATAGGATGCTTACCGGGAAAATACAGAATAAAATTAATTGAAAATGTTTTACCGGTTGTTCATGCTCCTAGAAAACTACCCTTCGCGATTAGAGATAACGTTAAGACGAAATTGGAAGAGATGGAGAAACAAGGCATTATAGCCAAAGTAGAGGGCCCATCGGATTGGGTAAGTAGCATAACTATTGTTAAAAAAGCTAACGGAGACATACGGATTTGTCTTGATCCGAAGGAATTAAATAGCGCGATCAAAAGAGAATATTTTAGGTTACCGTCACTCGACGAGATTGTGTCAAAACTTTCCGGCGCTAGGTATTTCAGTACTCTGGATGCGGTATCAGGATTCTGGCAGGTGGCTCTAGACGATACTAGCGAGTTGTGCACGTTCAACACTCCCTTTGGACGTTACAAATTCTTAAGATTACCCTATGGCATATGCTCGGCTCCAGAGGTGTTTCATAAAAAAATATACGAAAATTTTGATGACTTGGATGGAGTTTGTATGTACATCGACGACTTATTAATATATGGTAGCAGCAAAAAAGAACATGATGAAAGGTTAAAATTAGTATTGGACAGGTGCAGGAAAATCAACCTCAAACTAAATAAAAATAAGTGCAAATTCGGGTTAGAAGAAATCAGGTATTTGGGACATAGGATTACAAAAAAGGGGCTATATCCCGACAACTCACACATTACAGCAATTACGAACATGCCTAAACCTGAAAATAAAAAGGACGTAGAGCGATTACTAGGACTAGTTACTTACGTTGGTGCTTTTGTTCCAAATCTATCTGATAAAACATTGTTCTTGAGAGAGTTGTTAAAAAAAGAAACAGAATGGCACTGGGATGAACGACATGATAAGTGTTTAAAAGTTATAAAAGAGTATTTATCAAAACCACCAGTGTTAAGATATTACGACTTAGACCTCCCTATTACTATCTCAGTAGACGCGAGCAAAAGCGGCTTAGGCGCCTGTCTAATGCAAAAAGGAATGCCAGTTTGTTATGCGTCTAAGTCATTGTCAAAAACAGAACAGCGATATGCTCAGATAGAGAAGGAGTTATACGCTTGCGTTTTTGCTTGTGAGAGGTTTCATGCGTACATCTACGGAAGAACAGATGTAGTTATTGAAACTGATCACAAGCCACTCGTTAGCATTATAAAGAAACCAATAGCGGACTCACCATCGCGCCTACAACGGATGTTAATGAAATTACAACGCTATACATTCAAATTAGTCTACAAGGCGGGTAAACATCTGTTTATTGCGGATGCGTTATCACGGGCATACGAGCCGGAGCCGGCGCTGAGCGTGCAGCATTCCAGCGCTGACTATACACAGCACGATGAAGTTTGCGCGATCACAAGAGATATGGCATTGAGCGCAGCGACTGAAGTTACGGACTTACAGTTTATTAAGTTGCAAAAGAGTTCAGAAAATGATGAAGAACTCGTGTTGTTGAGAAAATACATAAAAGAGGGGTGGCCCGCAAACAAACATGACGTCATAGATTTGGTAAAGCCATATTGGGGCTATAAAGAGTATTTATCAATCGCGTATGGTCTAGTCTGGAAGGATCAAAGGATAGTGGTGCCAAAACTCTTAAGAAAGGATTTATTAAACAAGATACACGTCGGTCATGTAGGGTTGCAAAAATGTCAATTGCGGGCAAGGGAGACAATATTTTGGCCAGGAATAAATAACGATTTAAAAAATTTAATTTCTAACTGTAGTATATGCCTAACGTACAGGAAGCACAACCAAAAGGAAGAGATGCAACCTCACGAAATTCCCGACCGACCATGGGCAAAAGTAGGTACAGATCTATTTCAAATAAAAGGCGTGGATTACTTATTATTAGTCGATTATTATAGCAAGTTTTTTGAAATAGAAAAATTACAATGTACAACTTCAGCTAGTATAATTGAAACCCTAAAAAACATATTCAGTCGTCAGGGTATACCAAACATAGTAATGTCTGATTGTGGTCCGCAGTTTTCGTCAAGCCTGTTTAGACAGTTTTCGTTGGAATGGAATTTCAAACACATAACCTCATCGCCACGATATCCGCAATCTAACGGACAAATTGAGCGAATGATACAAACTGTAAAAAACATAATACTTAAAAGTAAAGAAGATAGAGTTGATTATCGGTTGGCGTTACTTGAGTATCTGAACACACCTTTAGAAAATGATATTTCATCACCGGCTGAGCTATTGCAAAGTAGGAAATTCAGAAGTATGTTACCAAAGTTAGATCACACTTTAAAACCAAAATTACAAAAAAATGTACATAAAAAGTTAGTCGCGAGGCAAAATAAACAAAAATACTACTACGATCAACATACGAGAAATCTAGACCAATTAAGTAACGGACAAAAAGTAAGGGTACTACTAGATGTAAACAAAAGAGAATGGTTGTCAGGGACAATATTATGTCTGCTGCGAAATCGTTCATATAAAATAAAATTAGCAAACGGGAGCATCATCATACGTAACAGACGCCATATTATTAAAGATTCTCCACATCGACAGGACGCGCCGCACTATACTTTAAATTTAAACAATTACGATGATATCCGACCTCGCTGCCCGCAAAACAATCAGGTTTCAAACTGTACTGTACCTTGTACAGCCCCACCTAATACAATAAACAACAATAATTATTATGTCACACGTTCCGGCAGGACAGTGAGGCCACCGGATAGATTGGGCTTCGAACACTGAAAGCGGTGATGGACAGCTGCGCAGCCGCGTCGCCACAGTCACCGTGTTCAGTGAAAACAAAACTAGAAATTGTAACGTTTGCACAAATAACGAAAATAAAAGTATTAAAAAAAAATGTAAACACTATCAAAATCATACATGATAGTTTTTTTTTATTAATATATTTGGTTAAGCAGCACAGGTTACACATTTATCACGCCAAGTTCCTAGGTTCTATTCCCGACGGAACTTTAATTTGTATGAAATAGTAGATTACTTTAGATTTATTGCATAGAAATGAAATATAATTGGTTTATTACTTCTAAAATAAAATAAGTATTACTTATTAGGAATTGATTAGTTTAAAAAAAAAAACGATAAGTAACAATTTAATCTAAGTAAATAAATAAACATTTCATACTCATATATTATGTTAGTGCTATTGATTTCATAATTGATTTTTCTTGTTTGTAAGATAGGGGAAGATGAGTAGTTGGGGAGATTTAATTCAAAAAGATGTATCTAATAAAAATAAGGAATCTAAAAAAGATGTATATAATCAGAATAATGAACTAATTTAATATATAATATTATATACCTACATCCATTGCTAATCTATTTATGGTGAAATTATCTTACTATTTTTGTGATAAAAATATGCAAGAGTAAATTACTATTTTGATTTTGTTTTTTATTATTGAGAAGGGAGATGTAAGAGATTATTGTAATAGTGGAGGGTAAACATGAATAAATCAGTCTTAACTCGATCTCGGTGTTTGATTGTTGCGTGCCCGTGTTCACAACAGCAAGATTCCATAAGCCATAATACCATGAAAATTAGCAAAATATAGAATATTTGCAGTTTCAATTTGAGTTACAATAAATAGACATGTTGTTATATTCATTATGTTAGCATCGAAACAAAACGACAGTTATTGCTTTCATAGGTATATTTCTTTATAGATTACGTATCGTTATGCGCTAAGCGCGTCTCATGGTACGGGGTAGGGTGAAGGAAGCGGTCATTCAGAGTTAAGGCTACAGTCTTTTAAAGTTGACTCACATCGAATCATTAGCGCCACTTTGATTTCTTTTTTTACAGCAAATTATTGTTTCAGAGTAAAATATTTTGATAACACATAAATACCCAGATTATAAGTAATGGCTAAATTTTTTTTTGGTTCATCTATGTGGTCTATGTTAGATAAATCAAACGGTAAATAGAGCTCTCTCGCACCCAACGCAATTTCGAGCTTTGTTCGTGTACCATTATAAGGCAATCGATAATAAAAAGGCGAAATCTATTCAGCGCGTTAATAGCTAAACATCTTCATCTCCAAAATGCGCTGTTTCTTTTTTTCTAAATATCTTTCATTGTCTTAAATAAGAGGTCTCAATTTCGTTAAATTTCGCTGTTTTCGCCTCATAAAAAACTATTTGTTTCATAGCAATAGCTGAAAATATTTATGCTATAATTATTTTTTTCTCAAGGGCAGGTGTTTAATTAGACAAATATTAAAAAATAATAATTTAAACCACTTTATTTCAAAATTAATAATTATTTCGATCGACCTATAAAATATTGACTTTATAAACAATAATTGCGGGCAATATTCCTTAGTAGCCGCTGAGCGGCTGTAGCGTTCAGACGTCTTGTCTGTGCCAAATTTTTGCACTTCCTCTCGCTCTAACATTCCTCTTTCTCTCTCTTTCCCTAATCTTGGTTGCGCATTGTTACGAATTGAAAGTTTCTCTACTTTATTATTTTTTGCATATAATTCTTTAAGGGTTTATAAATCATTTTGTATTTGTTTTATAACTTTTAATTTCGATATGGACCATAAACGTAAAAAATATGCTTGTACCAGAAAACGAAAATTGAAATCAAACGTTGAAGCAATGAACAGAAATAGAATTCAAAGGTAAGTTTTTTTGTGTTTCATAGTAAAATAGTTAACAACGTGCATATGTGTGAGCACTTGGTTAAATATTAGGTATATAATTAGGTACCTAACCTACATATTATGTAAGTTCTTCAAGGAAATATAGAAGTATTATACATTTTTGAATTGCACATGATGTTTTGTTTACAAGCGACAGTAGCCTAATGGCAGGGAGCGGACCGCGAACTCAAAAAGGTCGTGGGTTCGAATCCACCATTCGACTACTGGCGTGAACCACTCGTAACACAAGCAATTTAAGCTTACCACGAGTGGTTAATGTCCTTTTTTTTTAAAAAAAGTACATTATGTTTTTATAGAAATACTTTTTTAATTTATTTTTTAAGTGTCATAAGGAAAATTTCGTCTTTTTGATTTTCAACTAGAGATTTCCTTGTTACCGGTAGCTGCTGATGTCGAGTTAATGACATTTTTAGATACGAAAACTATTCAGTAATACACGTAGACTACAAGTAAACTATTAAGTAATATCCTCAGCATCCCGTAATTTATTGTACGCCCACTATGGCCAATTTTGGATATAATGTGGCGTCAAACTGCTTACGACGTCCAATATACGGACGTCAAATAGGAGACTTAGCGCAATGTTCGCAAATTGTCATGCTGATCACAGAAACGTCAAAATCTAAAAAAAATTGGACGTCATTTTTCTTCCTCTTTAGCTTCCTGAGCTAATTGTAACAGTGGTAGAGCCATGCGGCAGCTTTGCTGTTGCACGTATGGGCCGGCTCAAACCGGGGTGGTACCACGACCTCACAGAATACCGGCGTGAAGTGGAAGTTCTGCTTCCGCGTTTCGTTTGGTGAGTGCAGGTGGCCGGAGGCCCAAATCCCCCCCCCCCCATCAACATGGTAGCGGAATTAAATAAAGATAGACTACCCCAGGAGGGTACCAGCACCCCTGGAGAATCCCTCGCTGAGCATCCACGACCATGTTTCTTCACTTCTGAGCGTGGGTGCTCAGGCTGCCCCGCGTATTCTGGGGGGGGGCGAAATTCCGCTCAAGACTACAACTGCTCGGGGCAAACGGAGCAACAAGACCAAGGCGACCCCTGCCACGCTGTCCGTGAATTTCTGCAATATCAGGGGACTTCACTCCAACCTAAACGCCGTCCACTACCATCTCGAGACGGCGAGGCCGGCTCTGCTCTTTCTGACCGAGACGCAGGTGTCCTCTCCGGCTGATGTTTCGTATCTCTCCTACCCGGGGTACAAACTGGAACACTCCTTTGTGCCTCGGGCTGGAGTTTGCGTTTACGTCAGAGAGGACATCTGTTCTCGACGCCTCGGCAGACTTGAAGGTTCGGACCTGTCCATCCTTTGGCTACGCGTAGACAGCGACGACCATCCGCGCGTCTACGGGTGCCTCTATAGGTCCCACAGCGGTAATGCCGAAACAGACCGACTCTTCGACCACGTCCAAATGGCTGCGGATTCGTTGCTACAGCAGATCCCCTCCGCAGAGATCGTGATCCTCGGCGACTTTAACGCCCATCACGCCGAATGGCTCGGTTCACGTTTAACCGATCATGCGGGGAGATCTGTTCATGATTTTGCCTTGGCATATGGTCTGACACAACTGGTTACTTCGCCTACGCGGATTCCAGATGTGGAGGATCATCCACCTTCCCTGTTGGACCTTCTGCTGACCTCTCACCCGGACGGATATCAGATTTCCGTCGACGCCCCTTTAGGCTCCTCGGACCATTGTCTGATCCGGAGTGTTGTGCCACTCACGCTGAAATCGCGGTTGCATTCTGCAGGCTGCCGCCGTGTTTGGCACTATAGGTCAGCCGATTGGGATGGGATGCGGTCTTTCTTTGCATCCTACCCTTGGGGGCGGGTTTGCTTCTCGCCGGATGATCCCAACGTTGTTGCGGATTCTGTTACTGATGTGGTACTTCAGGGTATGGAACTTTTTATTCCTTCCTCTGTGGTGCCCATTGGAGGCAAATCTCAGCCATGGTTTGGTCGCTCCTGTAAAATAGCATCATGCTATAAGCAGGAGTGCTACCAAGCCTGGGTTGATGCATCAGCGTCCCGGGATGTAAACACCAGCGCTCTAAAAAAGAAGTATAATTCCGCCTCTAGGTCCTTCAAAAGAGTCATTGCCAAGGCAAAGTCAGAGCACATAGGCAGAATTGGCGAGAAACTAGTTCGCCTTCCTTCTGGAACCCGTGCATTCTGGTCTCTCGCCAAGGCTGTCCAGGGGAATTTCTGTCAGCCATCTCTTCCATCTCTGCACAGGGAGGACGACTCACTGGCCCATACTGCAAAGGAGAAAGCCGATCTTCTAGGCTCCTTCTTTGCGTCTAACTCGACTCTCGATGACGGGGGGAGTACGCCGCCGACCATCCCGCGGTGTGAGTGCTCCATGCCGGAAGTGCAGTTCACACAGCGCTCGGTTCGCAAAGCACTCCTCTCCCTGGACATCCACAAGTCGAGTGGGCCTGACGGAATCCCCCCAATTGTGCTGAGGACGTGTGCTCCAGAGTTGGCACCGGTTTTAACGCGTCTTTTCCGGTACTCCTACTCCCTAGGCGTAGTCCCAAAATCGTGGAAGACGGCTTTCGTCCACCCGATCCCTAAAAAAGGCGACCGCTCAGACCCGTCCAACTACCGGCCAATCGCCATCACCTCCTTGTTCTCCAAAACAATGGAGTCCATTGTAAACTGCCAGCTTATGAGGTACCTTGAGGATCACCAGCTGATTAGTGACCGCCAATACGGTTTTCGCCGTGGTCGGTCAGCTGGTGATCTTCTGGTCTACCTCACTCACAGATGGGCGGAGGCAGTAGAGTTCAAGGGGGAGGCATTGGCCGTTAGTTTGGACATTGCGAAGGCCTTCGATCGGGTTTGGCACAAAGCGCTTCTTTCGAAGCTCCCTTCCTATGGGCTTCCCGAGAAATTGTGCAATTGGATCACCAGCTTTCTTGCAGATCGGAGCATCAAGATCGTTGTAGACGGTGCAAGCTCCGATTGCAAGCCTATTAATGCTGGTGTTCCACAGGGCTGCGTGCTATCGCCAACGCTGTTTCTTCTGCATATCAATGATATGTTGCATACCCGTAACATTCATTGCTATGCGGATGACAGCACTGGTGATGCTCTTTACACCGGCCGAGCCAATATTTCTCGGGAAAACGTCTCCGAGTGCCGGGACAAACTTGTGTCTGAAGTCGAGTCTTTGCTGAACAGAGTCTCGGATTGGGGACGACTAAATCTAGTCCAGTTTAACCCCCAGAAGACACAAGTTTGCGCGTTAACCGCTAAAAAGAACCCCTTTGTCGTATCCCCTCAGTTTCAAGGCACTCCCCTTGTTGCCTCAGCCAGTATCGGAATCCTCGGCGTCGACATATCGAGTGACGTGCAGTTTCGTGGTCACTTGGAAGGGAAGGCCAAATTGGCCTCTAAAAAGCTTGGCGTGCTCAGCAGAGCGGGACAGTATTTCATGCCGGCACACCGCCTGCAACTTTACAAGGCGCAGGTTCGGCCGCACATGGAATACTGTTCCCATCTCTGGGCTGGGGCTCCCCAGTACCAGCTCCTTCCACTTGACCGCATCCAGCGCAGAGCGGCTCGAATCGTCGACGACCGAGTGCTTTCCGATCGGCTCGATTCACTGGCGTTGCGAAGAGATGTTGCATCTCTTTGCGTATTTTATCGCATCTATCACGGGGAGTGCTCTGAGGAATTGTTCGGATTAATCCCAGCCGCCAAATTTCGTGAACGCACGACACGGCAAACGTCCCAATACCATCCACACCATCTGGATGCTTGGCGGTCCACCACTGTACGTTTCACAAGGAGTTTTCTTCCACGTACAACCTCTCTGTGGAATAGTTTATCATCGGCGATTTTTCCGGACCGATACGACCTGGGGACCTTCAAGAAAAGAGCTTACTCCTTTCTAAAGGGCCGGCAACGCACCCGCAATTCTCCTGATGTTGCGGTTGATCATGGGCGGCGGTAGTCACTTAACATCAGGTGAGCCGCATGCTCGTTTGCCCCCTCTTCTATAAAAAAAAAAAAAAAAAAAAAAATAATTGATTCTCGCATGGAACGCTCGATGCCAATCAAAGACCCTCCATACATCATTCAAGCCATTGCGAATAAATTAAAAAAAAGCGCTAAGTCGTCCGTCGATGCTGCTGTACAAGAATAGTAATTCATGCATATAGGTAAATGCTATACAAAGTTACATTATACTTTAATGAGAAACTATAAATATGTGTGATAGTGGACTGTTTGTACTTATATAGAAATTATTTTGAGTTTTTTTTTAATCTATTTTAGTATTTAGAACTACTTGACGTACTTGACGGATTTTCGATAGTGTCATCGACTTATTACGAAACCCTCAGTGCACGACTCATTCTAGCACTTGCCAGATTCATTTGAATAATCAATAATACGAGTACATGTTATACAGGTTCTAGATGATTATCTTTTAGAAAACTTTTCAACAAAACAACAAAAATTATACAAACTTAAAATATATTTTTTTTGTGTAACGAATTTTGTAATAAAAGCATGGAACAAAAATAGATACGAGGTAGAAAATCTGTATGTGAAAATTTGTTAGCTAATTATCAATAATCCTGTATATTAGATAAATTGATACTGGAAAATCTTAGTAGAGCAACTTTCCACGCTACGGCCAGAAAGATAACTGCGGTGGCGGTACATGAAGTGGCGGGGCAGGGA
Source organism: Parnassius smintheus behrii (assembly GCA_036936625.1). NCBI lineage: Eukaryota > Metazoa > Arthropoda > Insecta > Lepidoptera > Papilionidae > Parnassius > Parnassius smintheus. The sequence goes on along the minus strand of JAUPFT010000015.1, from coordinate 6,133,414 downwards.
GGGTGTAGATGTGTCACCAGAACGCAATTTTTCTGTTTTGCTCTGAAAGACTGGGCTCTTAATAAATCTGTTTCGACGCGATTTGCGATAGGTCTCACACCGCGCCGTGCGTATTTGAGAAAGCGGATGGGCAGAACTCATTTCTCATTCTGCTTTGGGATGCGCTTGCGTTTAGATAGTTTGAGATTTAAAATTTTCGGTTATAGTAGTTGTTTTAATTTTTATTAAGTTTGTTTTGTTAGTTGTATTATTACGTTTTGTATTAAAGCTTTTGTTATTGTTTTGTGACGTTTTGTATATTATCACTAGTATGAAATCGAGTCCATCGACATGAAAATCCCACAAAGACTTTACGTCACCACGAAAGAAGCGGAAAGTATCGCATATTTTGGAAACCGAAAAAAAATGATTGATTAAAACTACTTTTACGGATCTTATCGCGTGTATTTTACTTTTAATTACTTTTATTTTTTATTCCCGACGTTTCGGGCGCTTTCCAGCACCCATGGTCACGGGGGACTGAGATGACTGACTTCTCGATATCATTGTTAAACCCGGAGTACCTTCAGCTTTTTTAATTATTATTTATGGTCCGATCTATGCAAAATGAACTGACTATGTCCTGAGGTCTTGCAGTGGTATGCTTATGTTTAGTTTTAATTTTATTGATTATAGGATCCCAAGCAGGGGGTAGTACCCAGCCTCATTCTCTATTGAAATTATAGGTAGTTTTAATCAATGTGTAGTGTTCGGGTAAATATGAAAAATCATTATAAAATAATGATTGTAAACATCTATAAATATGTAAAAAAAACGTGGTCTGGTATATCCATCCAAAACGGATATAAAAAAGAAGACTGCCGATATTTTAGGTTATAATCAATGTGACGGACTCTTCTACGTCTTCATGATCATAAAATAATTATGAAATAGATACAGATGAATAGTCTGTCAAGTGTCTCTGACAATCTATTATGAGAAGTTTTGGCTGCTTAAGAATGTTTAGCATTAAAAGTTCGTCTTTTTACCTGCCTGCCAAGCAGTGGTTATGTTTTATACAACTACCTACCTACCCACTTATTGAAGTACTTACCTACTATTAACGTAATAATGAAAATTGTGATTATGATTTATAAATAATAAATTTAAATTAATATTAATTTGCTTTTAAATTCATTTAGGTACAGGATAATCTTCTTTCTTTATAATATAATAATACACATAGGACCTGTAAAGAGCTTCGCACTCGGCAACCTTATCTTTCACTCTGATGATGTATGTAAATGATAAAAGGATAAAAATATGAACCTAAACAAAAAAGATTGCCTACCCCGATGATATCGTCAAAGGTCAATGTACTTTTTTCCGCCTGCCCTGGAAACGTACTATATATAAATATTGTTATTTTTTCCTTAAAATTTTCACATTCAGGTGACAACCCTATCAAAATAGATAAACATTTTCGACGCTGTTAAAAAGCTTCCCCTCCGGTCCTTACTCTGTGCCGATAGCGACTTTTAACCCTACGAAGCAGTCGATTATAGTACAAATCCTCATCGCCTAGTATAATTGCACCTCCTCCGTTACAAGGACGAGTTGTCAAAATCGCCACGCAATGCACTTAGCATTGGCGATCATAGTGTGTCATATATTAGCCGTCTCGAGCGCTTGACGTTCCTCCACGTCACCGTGCAGGTTACTTTAAATGTGGTTATATTGGTTATGGAAGTTTAAAAATCGATCTTAAAAAACAATAAATATTGTTTGTTAATACTGTAGTTGAAAACTAATTCTTGAAAATCTTTTAAATACAAAATATCGTCATTCATTACAAAGTGCAGCCATGTTCACTTAAATGTCTACAAAATATATACAAAGATACATTTAATACTTGCATACAAAGAACCTAATAAGTACATCTTTGTTATGACAAAAAATTTAAAACATCTTACAATTGATTTTACATCGCAACACTGTTACAAAAGTCACAAAATTTATAAGGTGTTTATTTATGTGTAAAAAACACTTATTTAGCCTTTTTTCAACCGACTTCAAAAAAGGAGGAGGTTCTCAATTCGACTGTGTTATCTCAGAATTTTTTTACTAGGTGAACCGATTTTAATAATTCTTTTCTTATTTAAGTCCAAAATCCCATATAAATTTGATCAAGATTTGACTAGTAGTTTTTGAGTTATCCTTAGTAATGCGTATTTATTTGACTTCGAATACATTCGATCATGATGTTCTTATTTTATTTATGTTGAAGTCGGTTGTACAAAACATTTAATATTACCACTTGAGCTTATTGTAAGCCAGTGAGTAGTTACATTTTACCAGTTCTGGCGCACTTGTAGTTAGGTTGTACCAGTTCTGGCGCACTGAGTCAGAAGTGGTACAAGTACGACGTTCGTCGACTCACGATCCTGAAAAAAAAATAAAAGGTTTTGGCATGCTCTGATCACGAATCTGCGGTCCATTTTTGCGTGGGATGCACGGTTCCGGAGATGTGCAGATCAATTAACTCTTATCTAATTGATATCCGGTGTAGCCTCAACCGTCATTAGCGCTCCATTGTCCTTATCTACCGTCATTATCTATTATTCGTCAGCGTGTGGGTCGGCTTATGCTATTGTATTATATTTCCTAACTGCAACGGTAATCTGAATCATCAATAAAATACATTACCTAATTTTGTTACAAATTTTATTTACGAAATACAAAATCTTATTACTTATAATCTATAAAATAGGAGCGAAACATCTCATCCACTAAAATATCGTACAATGAATGTGTTCCCTGTAAATATACTCGTAAAACTATGCATTGAACGTCCCTGAAACTTATATAGCAAATACATTAAGCAATATTTGCCACAAACTGAAGTCCATTCATTCTGAATCCTATCAACATTCCAGTTCCATCTTTTACAATTCTTTTTTAAAAACTCTAGATGATATCGTACAGGTGCTCGTCTGTATGAATCAAAATATTGACCGACGTCATTCGTATCGATATACAAAGCTACCCAATGTGACCCTGGTTTATCATCTGTACCCAAATTGCATATTACCTAGTCAGGTCATAAATTCTATTACATGTTGAATATAAAATAATTGAAACAAGTTTATTCATTATTTAACCATTTATATACCAAAATGAACTTAACAAAACATAGATTCTTATACCACCCAAAAATTGTTAAAGATAGTGATGAATCTAACCGCTTGCATAAATCTATGGTATTCCTTGACACAGACTATTACGAGATAGAAGCTATTATCACAAACTTAAAAAATGATTCAGCCACGGGAATCGATAGCATACCTACCCTAGTCATAAAACGTACCAAAAACAGTCTGATTCCTCCCATAACATATTTGTGTAACCTTTGTTTAAAAACTGGTGTTTTTCCAGATATTTTAAAGAGGGCTCTAGTTCACCCTATACATAAGAGTGGTGACAGAGACACTGTCGAAAATTACAGGCCTATATCTGTACTAAGTGCGATAGCTAAAATTCTTGAAAAAGTTTTAAATCTCAGATTCACAAATTTTCTTAAACATAACAATATAATTTCAGATAATCAATTTGGCTTTGTGAAAGGTAAGTCTACATAAGATGCAACTTTAATTCTAACTGAGACAATCGCAAAACATCTTGATAATAAGTTGAAAGTTATAGGTGTTTTTCTTGATTTGTCAAAGGCATTTGACACTGTCTCTATTCCCCTACTTTTGCATAAGATGGAACTGATCGGCGTACGAGGAATTGCTTTAGATATATTTCGATCTTATCTATCTAATCGCACGCAGTTAGTTAAAATCGGTGATTACACTAGTTTACCTACTACTGTCTCGTTCGGTGTACCACAAGGTAGTGTACTAGGCCCAACTCTCTTTCTAGTTTACGTAAATACTTTATGCTCACTTACCTTGCCTAACTGCAAAATCATTTCGTATGCAGACGATACGGCTTTAATTGTATATGGTAAGGACTGGAATGAAGCCCAACACAATACAGAATATGCGCTTGGAAGGGTCATACAGTGGCTTAGTAGTAATCTATTGATATTAAATGTAAACAAAACTAAATATATTACTTTCACTCACCGTGCCAGTACCCAACCATCAGCGGAATTTTATATCAAAGCACATACATGTGAACAACATAGCTTATGTCACTGCCCAAAACTTACTCGTTCCACTAACATAAGATACCTCGGACTTATCATTGACTACTGCCTATCTTGGTCAGAGCATATAAGCTATGTAACCTGCCGTATTAGAAAACTGATACCAATATTCAGAAAATTGAGGAATTCTGCTGACTTTGAAACATTGATATGTGTTTACTATGCTCTTGCTCAAAGTTTACTACAATACTGTATTGTAACATGGGGTGGAATTGGAAAAACAACTTTACTACCCTTAGAACGTGCTCAAAGAGCAATCTTAAAGGTAATGCTAGGTAAATCACAAAGGTTTAGCACCGAACTTATTTTTAAGGAATGCTCTGTACTTACTGTAAGACAGCTTTTTGTCATGTCTGTTATACTACGTAAGCACAAAAATACAGAGTTTAATCCTAATTTAAAACGTAATAAAAATAGAATTTGTGACATAGTTTCTCATAGAACTGCTTTAGCACGTCGTCAATATTATGTCACTAGCAATTATTTATATAATGTTGCAAATAAAGTAAACAATATTTACCCTTTGTCCCTTTATAAATGTAAAGATAAAATCCTAAATTGGTTGCTAAGCCTTAATTACCTGGAAACAGAGAAGTTAATCAGTATTTAAGTTCTAACACACACACACACACACACACACACACACACACACACACACACACACACACACACACACACACACACACGCATACACACACATTACACACACACACACACATACACACACACACACACACACGCGCACACACACACACACACACACACACACACACACACAGAGACACGCGAGCGCGCGCACTGGTTTGTGGTAATTAGAAAGTTTTCTCTTCATTTTTTTAAATTTATTATTATTATTATTATTTAACTTAATTAACTTTATTATTTAACTTAACATGGTTGTGTATTATATAGCGAAATAATCTGTCATTTTTTACTGTATTTGTATTGTACTACTCAGGGTGTAAGACGCTGACGGCTGTAACACAGTTTATACTAGTATGGCCGTTAACGCCAACTACTTTGAAATGTAATTTTGTAACTTTAAATAGATATAATACAAAAGTGTTAAACCTGTTAACTGAGAGTCAAATAAATTATTATTATTATTATTATTATTATTATTATTATTATTATTATTATTATTATTATTATTATTATTATTATTATTATTATTATTATTATTATTATTATTATGACACTATAGTTTATTCAAAATAACCTCCGTGATTTTGAAAACAGGCCTTCAATCTGCGCGGCCAGTCGTCTATCGCACCACGAACGAGGTCCATGTCAATATCGGCGGCTGCCTTATTTGTCATATTTGTGAAACAGAGTTAGCAGAACATTTTTATGATTTTGATTGGTACACCTGTAGTTTTATAGGTGTTGCTCACGAATCATGTAGCTCGAAGTTCAGAAAACCTCGTTATATACCAATATTTTTACACAACCTTAGTCACTATGATGCTCATTTTATTGTTCACGCGTTAAACTTTTGTGATGGTGAAGTCGAAGTTATCCCTCAAAATAAAGAAAAATATATATCCTTTTCCAAAAAATTAAAAATGAATAACCACGAAATTATATTAAGATTCATAGATTCATTTAAGTTTTTATCATGTAAATTAGAAGAATTGGCCAAAAATCTCAGTAATGATCAATTTCAAGAATTACGTAGAAATTATCCTAATGATGAAGATTTCTTTCGTTTAAAACGGAAAGGCGTTTATCCATATGAACTTATGACTAATTATGATAGTTTAAGCCTAACATCGCTCCCCGAACAAAAATTTTTTTATAGCTCGCTCACAGATTCCCATATTTCAAATGATGATTACAATCATGCTAAAGATGTTTGGGAACACTTTGGGTGTTGTAATATGCTAGATTATTCAAACCTGTATTTAAAAACAGACGTTTTACTTTTAACCGATGTATTTGAAAACTTTAGAAAGTTATGTATTAATACTTATGATTTAGACCCTGCCCATTATTACACAGCACCCGGTTTAAGTTGGGATGCAATGTTAAAATATACAAAAATAGAATTAGAACTTTTAACAGATTATGAGAAAATTGCATTTATTAGATCAGGTATCAGGGGTGGTGTATCTCAATGTAGTAATCGTTATGCTAGAGCTAATAACAAATATATGGGGGATTATGATGCAGGGAAACCAAATTCATATATCACATATTTTGATGCCAACAATTTATATGGTTGGGCTATGTCTCAATGTCTTCCTACTGGTGGATTCGAATGGGTAAATCCGAATACAGAATTTAATGTATCTGAGACATCGAACTTCGGTTTTATTTTAGAAGTTGATTTGGAATATCCAGATGAACTTCATGATTTACATTCGGACTTTCCTTTATGCCCCGAAAACATTTGTGCAGGCAATATTAATGAAAATAAACTAGTCCCAAATTTAAATAATAAAGATAAATATGTAATTCATTACAGAAATTTAAAGCAGTGCATAGAAATGGGGGTTAAATTAACTAAAATTCATAGAGTTTTAAAATTTAAACAGTCTCGCTGGTTGAAGATGTACATAGATCTAAACACAAAATTAAGAACGATAGCAAAATCAGATTTCGAAAAAGATTTTTATAAATTAATGAATAATTCAGTCTTCGGAAAGACTATGGAGAATATTGAAAAAAGGGTTAACATAAAATTAGTTACACACTGGGAGAACCAGGGTAAAGCTTTAGGTGCTCAAGATCTAATCGCTAAACCACAATTTCATAGTCTTTCAGTATTTTCGGAAAACCTAGTTGCGGTTCAGTTGCGAAAAACAAAGTTAATATATAACAAACCAATTTATTTAGGGTTTTGCATTTTAGATATTTCAAAAACATTAATGTATGATTTTCATTATAACTATATGGTTAAAAAGTTTAGTAAAATCAAATTATTGTATACAGATACGGATAGTTTAATATATCATATATTTACAGATGATTTTTACTCTGATATAAAACCTGACCTTTCATCATACTTTGATACCTCAGCTTATGATGCAAATAATATTTTTGAATATCCAAAATTAAATAAAAAGAAATTAGGTTTTTTTAAAGATGAAAATAATGGTAAAATCATGAAAGAATTTGTGGGTTTACGATCCAAAATGTACGCTTTTAACTTAGAGAATAAGACTATAGCCAAGGCAAAAGGGGTAAATAAATGTATCACTAAAAAGATGACCATGGATAATTATAAGTCTTCTCTATTTAATAATAAAGTGCAATATTATAGTATGCTTAGATTTAAATCAATTAAACACACAATTTTTACACAAAAATTAAATAAGATTGGTTTATCATATAATGACACAAAGAGGCATATTTTAAATAATAATATTGAAACATTAGCTTGGGGTCATTATAAACTGCGTTAAGTGTTGATAGTTTTTAATTTTATGTCTGCATGTAAATAAAATTTGTATTGATTGTAAAATAATGATAATAGTATAATATGACGTAGAGTTTATTACATATTTAATCGTTGTTTTATTGTAAATAATTTAAGTTAATTGTTGTTTATATTTGCGTGTGTGTGTGTGCATTTATTTGAGGTTGAGTTGATTGTAAAATTATGATGTACTAAATGTGTTAGAAATAGTATACAGATCATTCTGTTTTAGATAATGTTTGCAATATATATTAATTGTTAACACCAACACTTTCATTTTTTATTTCACCCCTTAGTACTTTAGACGTGTGTAATGTTTCACTTTATCCATCCGTTTACTGCTATTGTGGCGGGGCCAAGTGGATGTGGGAAGTCAAATTTTGTAACAAATTTCATAAAATCAGTTACAGAAATATGTAATTGTGATTTTAATCAGATCACATGGTGCTTTGATGAAATGCAACCTTTATATAATTTACCAAATGTTAACTACCTTCAAGGAATTCCAAATATTAATATGTTTGACGGTGAAAACCCACATCTTGTTATTATTGATGATCTAATGAGAGAGTCCGATGGAAGAATTGTGGATATATTTACAAAAGGTAGTCATCACAGGAATCTTAGTGTATTTTATTTAACACAAAATTTATTTCATCAGGGTAAAGGGCAAAGAGACATATCCTTAAACTCAAGTTATATAATATATTTTAAAAACCCTCGAGATAAAACTCAAATAAGATATTTAGCACGACAAGTGTCACCAGATAACCCAAAATTTATTGAAGATGCCTACAGGGATGCAACTCTAGAGGCGCATGGATATTTAATGGTAGATTTAAAACAGAATACCAATGATTTTTGTCGTATCAAGACAAATGTCTTCCCATTTAATGGTTTCTGCACAGTCTACGTCCCCACAAAAGAGTTTAAATACACCAAGAATCAAACATTACAAATCATTGCTAAATGATGCATCGTCGACTCACAACGCATAAACATTTGCTAAACGCTTTGCATACACTTAAATCAAAATATCAAAGAGCATTACTTAAAACGTGTGATGAAGAAGAAATTAACTGTATTTGTGAGTGTATTCATAACGTTTTACAAGGGAAAGTACCTCTTAAAGATCAAGATAAACAAAAATTGAATAAACACAAAAATATACTCCGTCAACTAGTGCGTAAGTGTAAACATAAACTAAGAAAAAATATAATTATACAAAAAGGAGGGGCTTTCTTACCAATAATATTAGGTGCAATATTGAGTGGATTAGTGAGTGGACTAGCCAGTTAACATGGAAAATGCAAAGAAAATGATACTTATCGAACCTGGATTGATTGAAAAATTAAAACAAGAAAATAAGGTTAATACGAGTAGTAGTTTATCTCGATTAGATATTGAAATGCAAAATATTATGAATAGTAAGACGGAAGACCGAAAGAAATGGATGTTATATTTACAAACACTGCAAAGATACCTTCATTTTACCGAAGAGGATCGTCAACCACTCAGATTACCAATTTATTCTGATACATCTAATGAAGATTCAAACGAGTCTAAAATTGGTTTTAAAAATAAAGATAGAGATCTAAAAACTTCAGTTGATGCTGAATCTTTGTTGGAGGAGAATCGATCCATCAAAAGTAAAGAAAATGTTGAAAATCCACTTTACACACCAGCTCAAATACTCAGTTTAATACCAAAAACTTATAATAAAAAAGGACAGTTATTATTAAACTTAGTTGAAACAAGTAAAGGTAAAATACATTGGGATAATGAAGGTACAGTCATAATTGATAATGAAAAAATTCCTGGAAGTAATATTGTTGATTTAATAAATGATTCACTAAGACCCTTAAAAAGAAGTGATCCAGTAGGGTGGGATAGATTTGCTGAAGCATTAAAAGATATTAAAGTACCACTTACTTATATTGGAAATCCAAAGAGATGTGAGTTTATTAACCAACTTCAAGCAAAAGATCTGAACAAACCCTCTGAGATTGAATTTCAAGAGTTTTCTACACCGAGCAGTAGAGATAAAAAGTCTACAACTAAAATACGTAAAAGGCTTGAGTGGGAAAAATGGACCCCGTACTAGAAGAAATTAACAGGATTTATTATGATCCATCTAATCCCGCTGGTTTTGGTAGTATTGATAAATTATCAAAAGCCATGAAGGGTAAAATGAATAAAAAGCAAGTAAAGGAATGGTTAAAATCACAAGAAACATACACATTACATAAACCCATTCGAAAAAAATTCCCACGTAATAGGTACATTCTATCAAATATTAATGAACTGTGGCAAGCTGATTTAAGTGATATGCGAACTTATTCTCAATATAATGATGGTTTCAAGTATATACTTTGTGTTATTGATGTATTTAGTAAATATGCTTTTGCAAGACCAATGAAAAAGAAAAACTCAGAAACAACTAAAGAATGTTTTGAAAGTATATTTACTGAAAGTAATTTAACACCTACTCACATACAATCTGATAAAGGTACAGAATTTGTTTCAAAAGATGTACAAAAATACTTTAAATCCAAAAAGATTAATTACTATACCACTAACAATCCTGACATTAAGGCCAGTATTGTTGAACGATTTCAAAGAACACTAAAAATGAAAATGTGGCGTTATTTCACTCATAATAATACTTATAGATATATAGATGTTTTACAAGATTTAATATACTCTTACAATCACAGCTTTCACTCTAGTATTAAGATGTGCCCATGTGATGTAAATTCCAACAATATTATGACAGTTTGGACTAATCTTTATGATAGACGGTCAAACAAACTTTCTTTAGAAAATCCTAAACCAAATTTCAATGTGGGTGATTATGTTCGAATAACTAAATATAAACATGCTTTCCAAAAAGGATATGAATCAAATTGGAGTGATGAAATATTTATTATATCTTCAATAATTGATAGATCTCCATGGGTTGTTTATACAATAACAGATTTACAAAATGAACCAGTAGTTGGTACTTTTTATGAAAGAGAATTACAGAAAATCACTTACAACCCCACCTCACAATATAAAATAGATAAAATAATTGACACTCGTTACTCAGGTAACAGAAAAGAAGTATTAGTGAAGTGGAAAGGTTATCCAGATAAATTTAACAGTTGGATTTTAGCTTCTAGTTTAAAAGAAATATGAATAAAGAAAGTTTTTATTTAACTTTGCTCAGCAATAGTTCAATGGAATACTTTCCTGATAACAAGACCACAAATTTTACAACAAAATTACCGAAAGCTATTAAATTAGAAGGTGAATGGTTGGTTGGAGTTGTCGAGTTTCAATATCCATGTACCATGTTTACTGTTCAAGATCATGAAAATGTTATATACATTACAAAATCTATGTTAATGCCTAATGAAGATAAACCATCCACAGTGTACTACAAAAAACATATTCCAGCTACCAACTATGATAACGTTGAGCATATTTTAAGAGTGTTAAATGGTATCGGAGAGAACTTGAAATTTCGCTATGATGAAATAACAAAATTTGTGTCTATTTCTGTTTTGGATAAAAATATAACATCCGTAACATTATCACCCAAATTAAATTTACAACTAGGTTATGAACCAAATAAAAATCTCCTAGGGAGAAATTTTGGAAAGTGTCCTGCTAATTTACACTTAGGGTTACCATCTCAACTCTTTCTATATTGTGACATTATCGATCCTCAGATTGTGGGTGATGTTATGACTCCTTTACTAAGAGTCATTTCATTAGATCCTACAAAATACATTTATGGTGCAAATAAAATGCACGTTTTCTCTCAACCTCACTACTTACCTGTTATGCGAAGAGAGTTCGATACGCTGGAAATAGTTATAAGATCGAGCACAGTACAAAAAATACCATTTCAGTTTGGAACCGTGTGTATTAAACTACATTTCCGAAAATTATAATAATGAATTCTCTTCGTGATCATCATAAATGTCCATATGAAAATTATTAAACACATCAAGCTGGGTCAGGAGTTGGAGTAATTTATAAGGGTGCACCATACCAACGCGGTCATGGTATTGGGAGCTTCTTAGGGGGGTTATTTAGATCAGTTTTACCTTTACTTTCAAGTGGTGCTCGAGTGATTGGTAAGGAGGCATTAAGCGCTGGAGTAGGACTTTTATCGGATATGGTTCAAGCGCGTCCTATGGAAGCCTCAATAAAAGATCGTATAAAGCAAGTTAGGACGAATTTAAAACGAAAGGCTGATGAGAAAATTGATCAATTTAACATGACAGGATCTGGGTATAAAACTAAAAGAAAGCGATTGACCTCGTTCATTCCACCATTAACTGCTAAATTGAAAGCTGCGAAAAAACTTGGTCTAAAACCAAAAAATAACAAAGATATATTTTCAAATTAAATATGTCTTTCCTTCATAATCATTCTTGCGAGTGCGTTAAGTCAGAATTGGATTTGTTTGCACTACCGTCTACACAAACTAGCATTGAAAATGGATTGTGGATTCATTATAAACCATTTTCATCTCTTGGTGATGATGGACCTATCGAGTTTCAAGTTCCTGGGACAGGCGATGACTACATAGATTTGTCTCATACATTACTCCACATAAAGGCAAAAGTATTAAATCAAGATTCAACTAACTTGATATCTACTACAATAGTAGCACCTGTAAATAATTGGCTGCATTCACTTTTTAGTCAACTTGATGTTTATTTAAACCAAAAACTTGTATCACCACCTAATAATACCTATGCATATCGAGCATACATGGAAACCCTTTCAAACTATGCTCCTGCTGCTAAACAATCTCATCTTACTTGTAGTCTTTGGTATGATGATACAGCAGGAAAAATGGATTCTACGGATGGTAAAAACATATGATTTGTTAAAAGACAGGAATTGATTAGTGAAAGTAAGGAAATAGAAATGATTGGTCATCTTCACGGTGACATTTTCAACCAAGATAAATTTTTAATTAATGGTGTTGAAATGAGTGTTAAGCTTTAATTTAATTGCTGGGTCAAACGATGTAAAGTTTAAAGTTTGCATTACGGACGCAACTCTTATTGTTCGACGAGCACGAATTAATCCAAGTGTATTACTCGCACATCAAAAAGTTTTAGCTTCTACCACTGCTAAATATCCTATTACTCGAGCTGAAGTAAAAGTTTTAACAATTCCATCGGGTGTTCAAGGAAAACTCTTGATAATATATTTTTAGGGCAGGTACCCAAAAGATGTATAATTGGATTTGTGAACAATTCTGCATTTAATGGTTCCCTTACTAAAAATCCATTTAACTTTGAAAACTATGGTATTAATTCTTTCAGCTTATATATTGATGGTCAACAATTACCTTCAAAAGCTTTGCAACCATCTTTTAATAATAGCATATTTACATCAGCATATCATACTCTATTCTCGGGAACTGGTATTCACTTTCTTAAGGAAGGAAATGTAATCTCTTGACGAACAGTATGCCAAAGGTTACTGTCTATTAGCATTTGACTTAACTCCTGATTTATCAGCCAACTCATCAGCTCATTGGAATCTCATAAAGCATGGTAGTGTAAGATTAGAAGTACGATTTGAATCGTCACTAATACAAACAATTAACTGTATAGTTTATGCTGAATTTGATAATATTATTGAGATAGATAAAAACAGAAATGTTACTGTAGACTATAGTAGTTAAGGTTATAATATGTGTTGTGTGTTAGATTTTATGAGTTATGTGTAATGCATTTTGTGTGTGACTGTGTGACAACTATGTGAAACATTATAAAATTAAATAAAACAAATTGTATGCAATATATTATTTTTTATTTCTTTATAAATATTCTATTTAATCTAATACAAAACTCTGTTCGAGTTTAAATTTTACATAAGCACACTGACTAAACCACTGAACATGCTGCTGCCAAGGATCATCATCATCTTCCCAATCTTTTAAGCCACCACCACAATGGAAACACTTGGTCCTGTCTGCATGGCCAGTATAAAAGAAACCGGCTTCTGCAAGATCTTCAGGTTTCTGTCGCATAACGAGAGGCCAGTTTTCGAAACTGAGCAACCGGCTAGATTTTGAACTGAAGAATGGATATTCAGCTCTCGAGTACTGCATATTCTTCTCGTTTTCATCTCCACTCAGTGTTGTAGTTTTGTTTTTCAATGATGTGTTCTGTACACGTATGCCACACTCATCTCTTTCTTCTGCTCCTGTCTTCCTGTAATTTAAGTAAACAGAATCACATTCACTAATGATCAGCTAATGACTGTCATTGTTAAAAAAGTATTTTTTAACTTTTTCACTTTCTGCTATTGTCTTTGTAATATTGTATATGAGGGCGTTTGTGTTGTCGTAGATGCTGTCCTTATTAGTCTTTACGTAATATTTAATCCTCGTGGAAGCATGTTTCCAATGATCAGTAGTTGGAATCTTGGATAGCTTCTTCATATCGTACATTTCAATTTTGATGAGATGCGTCGCTTGGTCTCCGTCGTCAGAATTAGTAGAAATGTATGATACACCATCTCTAGCGGCTCGTGCTACGGTTGATGATAACAGCTTCCTCTTTTTTTATTTTTGATTCAGCTTCAAAAAAATGATCAATCGATTGCGATTTTCTTTTTCCACCATCGCATGTGGTTATTATTAATGACGATGTCATCACTCTCTTCTTGAGGGGAGAGTGGCGAGTAGTAATACTGTTTATAGGTATTTTCATCGAAGCTCAATGATTTCTGCAACAACACAGTTATCATGTTAATATCAATTTGTTAACACTTAATCATAAAAGTTAAAAAAGCTAAAGTTACAACCTATTAAAGTCCACTGCTGAACATAGGCCTCCTCTCATTTCTGAGAGGGTTTTAGGGCTAGGAAATGTTCGCTGCGATACCTCAATGCGTGTTGGCAAACTTCACATGCCTTCGAAATTTTCTCAGACATGCATTCCTCACGATGTTTTCCTTCACCGCTGAGCACGTGGTAAATCAACACTTAAAATTGTAATTAACAATTTAATTGGTGCCGGCGGGGATCGAACCCGGGTCGAGCTACCACGGCTTAACCATATACACACACATAATATTTAAATATAATTTGTTAACACTAAATCATACACACGTAAGAAAATAACAGAAAGAAAAGTAAGTTTGTCAATAAAATAAACACTTACATCCATGGCCTTTGATGCGTTGAAGTAACACAAACGTAGTATTGATAGATCCACTACGGTCAAACGACCATACACTAACTCCATGACTGCAGTTGCTTGGTCATATATAGTACCAGTGAGTAATAATTCTAATCTAAAGAATTTATGCAGTAGAATTGATAGTATCTTTATGCGTCAACAAGCTTACCTTACATTCTGTTGCTTATCTCTACATTCCTACGTCCTTCCTGTCGTGTCTTGTTCAGTGTATTGGTGACTCAAATACGTTTTGTATAAGACAAAGAATGTAATTTAATATTTAGATATCACTATAATTGATCATTCCTATATTAGTCATTGAGTAGATTGGTACTGTAATAATCTACTAATAGCAGTAATATTATGCATACACTAGATGTACAACAACATCTGAAAAAGATTCACCCCACTCTAGAAAATAATGTTTATGCTGCCAATAAACTACCCATGTACACCCACGTACCAACGTATATAATATGCAATTTGGATACAGATGATAAACCAGGGTCACATTGGGTAGCTTTATATATCGATACGAATGACGTCGGTCAATATTTTGATTCATTCGGACGGTCACCTGTACGATATCATCTAGAGTTTTTTAAAAGAAATTGTAAAAGTTGGAACTGGAATGTTGATAGGATTCAGAATGAGTGGACTTCAGTTTGTGGCGAATATTGCTTAATGTATTTGCTATATAAGTTTCAGGGATGTTCAATGCATAGTTTTACGAGTATATTTTCAGGGAACACATTGTACAACGATATTTTAGTGGATGAGATGTTTCGCTCCTATTTTATAGATAATAAGTAATAAGATTTTGTATTTTATAAATAAAAATTTTAACAAAATTGGGTAATGTGTTTTATTAATGAGTCAGATTAGTGTAGATAGGAACAAAGGAGTATATAACAATATCACCACGCTGAGGAAGAATAGATAATGACGGTATTGAATAAACAATAGATAAGTAGATAAGAACAATGGAGCGCTAATGACGGTGGAGGCTCGAAGCGGATATCAATTAGATAAGTGCCAAAAATAGTCTGCCAAAAATCGCATTTAGGGTCGCCCGCCTAGTGGCAAAAAACTCATTAATGCCTCGTGAATATTTGAATAATGTTGTCAGGGTGAGCGGTCTCTTACTATCAGGTGGACTATGTGCACACTTGTCACTCTTGTTCTATAAAAGAAGAAAATGTTGAGCCCGTGGATGTCGTTAGAAGAATCAGAAGTGAATGATCAGTAGCAATATATTAATATATTATATTTGAATGGAAATAAAAAGACCTATATAGTACGTGGCAGAGCCATGCTGCAGTTATGTTAGTAGTATAGTTGTAGCACGAATGGGTCGGTTCGATCGGGGAAGGACCACGCTCTCACAGAATACCAGCGTCAAATAATAGCTTAATGCTGCTGTGTTAGGTATGGTGAGTGTAGAGAACCGGAGACCCTTTTTACTGGAAACGAGGCATTCCATCTTAGTCCTCACGGGTGACAACACATCCGCATTTTTATTCGTAATCGAGGATAGATGTAGATGTCTATGGGCCACAGCAACCACTTACCGTCAGGTGGACTGCGTGCTCGTTTGTCACCCTATCCTATAAAAAAAAACCTTTTTACAGAAACAATATTGGACATGTTTATTCTTACAATTATTGGTCCTTTATCGTAAATGGTTTGAAATGGGTGAAAAGAAATAATTTCTAGTTATATCAAAAATTATCGTATACAGTACATATCGTATACAGTCTTCTAAAAGTCCAAAGAAGCGGCGTTGATGGTTACCAGTCGTCAAATTTGTTGCTATTTCCATGTAGCCTTCGTCGGTGTTATCGTATTTAGGCCAAACAGGCAGAGATGAGTCAGGTGTAGGATTCCTGTAATAAAAAATATTATATCGAATCACCGACTTTTTAACTTTAACTAAACAATTTTAATACATATTCCCAAGTAGTTTTATTGGACCATTGATGGTAATTAGTGAAACAATTACATGGCTGTGAAGTACATTGACGCAAGGACGTTCACGCTCATGGACGTCTTCTTTTAAATTGTACACTGTACTGAGGTTTTAACAGGTCTAGTAAATTTATAATATTAGCCTCATAATTTGAAATTACAGTGGAACCAAATCGTAATACACAATAGGTACGTAGCTGCTTGAAAATAACACTAACCGAGCCGCTCTTCTAGTCAGAAGAGGCCAATATATCTCTCAACTTAAAAATATACGATACCATTCGGACTGAAACATAGCTGTGAATGGTCTATTGCTTGGTGAAAGAAATAGTTAAGAGGGTAACTGTAGGGTAGTTTAATCATGCAACCGTCGTTTTCGTTCGCGAATAAATCTCAAGTTATTAACCCATGTCTTATTTCTTAGGACTACTACGCAAATGAGGACCCTACCACAAAAAATCCCTTTTACTATATTTACTGAAATAAAAAAGAGCATTAGTGCGCGATAATTCGTGAGTAAGGTGTTAAAGAAAAGATACAAAGTATTAGTTGTATGAATAAAATAATTGATTTGCAAGTGTAAAGAAAGTAACACCCACCCATATTTAGCAAAATTAGTAAATAAGGTACAAGTCTGTTCTATCATTTTGTAAGACTTCTTCGTTTTACCAATTCTAAACGGTAACAGCTTAAAATGGAATATATCTATATATATATATATATATATATATATATATATATATATATATATATATATATATATATATATATATATATATATATATATATATATATATATATATATATATATATATATATATAGAAGATCATCTACATGAGCAGCATAAACCAAATTTAGATCCAAGAATTCCGAAAAGATTTCTCTCTAACACCCAAGAGAATTGATATGAATATTTATTTGTATTCGTATTTTCAGGAAGCCATCTTATAAATATATGAACGTCGTGTCTGAATATGGCTTCTTTTAAATTTAAAAAAAACCGCACCAAAATCGGATCACAAATAGCGGTCAAACTTATAACACCCCACTTTTTCGTCGAGGGTTAAATATCACATAAGCAAAAAATCAATTTCATCGCAAATCAAATTCAACGCAAAACTGGGCACAAGAGAAAGCGGTGAGCTGAAGGTAGGGAAATTTGGAGTAGGGCAACGGAACCGAAGGGGCCAGCAGCTGGCCGACTTTATGGAGAAAGAGGGACTCTTTATGATGAACTCTTTCTTCCAGAAGCGGCCCCACAGGAAGTGGACCTGGTCGAGCCCCGACGGTTCGACAAAAAATGAGATTGACTTCATTATGACGACCAGACGCCAACTGTTCAGTGATGTCTCAGTGATCGCAAGGGTGAAAACTGGCAGCGATCACCGAATGGTTAGAGGCACACTGAACCTAAACGTTAAGTTGGAGAGGTCTCGTCTAATGAAGTCAACGCTCCGTCCCCCTCGTGCTCTAATCCAGAATCCCGAAACCTTTCAGCTCGAGTTACGTAACCGCTTCCAGTGCCTAGAAGATTGCAATGCAGTGGACGATATGAACGACAAGCTCGTGGAAACTGTCCATGCGGTCGGAGCTAAGTTCTGCAAGACCCGCCGCAGAAGAACACAAAAACTCTCCGATCACACTCTTAATCTCATGGCTGTTAGACGGGAGATGAGGCTGCAATCGTCAACAGATTTGACAGCATACAGGCAACTGAACAGACAGATCTCCAAATGCATGCGGCGAGACTTACGCAACTTTAATACTTCTCGTATTAAAGAAGCGATCGAGCGGAACCAGGGCTCCAAAGTCTTTGCCAGAGATCTGTCTGCCAGAAAGAGCCAACTGTCAAAGCTGAAGACTGAGTGTGGCAACATCGTTTCCGGGACACCTGAGATTTTGAGTGAGATTGAGAGGTTCTATGGGCAGCTGTACACATCATCGTTGGAGCCACACGCAAGTGTGAGTAACGATCCAAGAGCAAGTCTTATCCGACACTATTCCGATGATATCCCGGACGTCAGTCTAAGCGAGATTAGAATGGCTCTCCAGCACCTTAAAAACGGCAGGGCCCAGGCGAGGATGGAATTACAGCGGAGCTTCTGAAAGCGGGTGGAACACCGGTACTTGTAGTCCTTCAGAAGCTCTTCAATTCCGTCCTCCATGGTGGCACTACTCCAGAGGCGTGGAGCAGAAGTGCGGTGGTCTTGTTCTTTAAGAAAGGCGACAACGCTCTCTTAAAGAACTACAGACCGATTTCCCTTCTGAGCCGCGTCTACGTGCTGTTTTCGAGAGTCATTACGAATCGTCTCGCACGCAGACTTGACGACTTCCAGCCTCCCGAACAAGCCGGTTTCCGAAAAGGCTTCAGTACCATAGACCACATACATACCCTGCGGCAGATTGTACAGAAGACTGAAGAGTACAATCTGCCACTTTGCCTGGCGTATGTGGACTATGAGAAAGCCTTTGATTCCGTCGAAATTTGGGCGGTGCTACAGTCCCTTCAGCGGTGCCAAGTTGACTGTCGGTATATCGAAGTGCTGAAGTGTTTGTACAGTAGGGCTACGATGGCTATCCGAGTACAGAACCAGAGCTCGAAACCTATCCAACTGCAGAGAGGTGTAAGACAGGGTGACGTTATATCCCCGAAACTCTTCACCGCTGCTTTGGAAGACGTTTTCAAGCTACTGGACTGGAAAGGATACGGTATTGACATCAATGGCGAGTACATCACTCACCTTCGATTTGCCGACGATATAGTCCTTATGGCAGAATCGCTGGAGGACTTAAGCACTATGCTCAATGACCTCAATAGTGCCTCCCAACGGATAGGTCTTAAGATGAACATGGACAAAACAAAGATCATGTTCAATGTCCATGTCACACCTATGCCGGTAGTTGTTGGGAGCACTATGTTCGAAGTTGTTGACGAGTACGTTTACCTGGGACAAATAGTCCGACTAGGTAAGTCCAACTTCGACCGAGAGGTCAATCGACGGATTCAACTCGGCTGGGCAGCGTTCGGGAAATTACGACATATCTTTTCGTCAGGTATACCTCAATCTCTAAAAACTAGATTGTACAACCAGTGCGTGTTGCCAGTGATGACTTATGGATCTGAGACGTGGTCCTTCACTGCTGGCCGTATGAGGACGCTTAAGGTCGCTCAGCGAGCTATGGAGAGGGCTATGCTCGGAGTTTCTCTGCGTGATAGACTCAGAAATGAGGATATCCGCAGTAAAACCAGAGTGACCGACATAGCCCAACGGGTTAGTAAGCTGAAGTGGCAATGGGCCGGCCATATAGCTCGAAGAACCGATAACCGATGGGGAAGAAAGGTTCTCGAGTGGCAGCCTCGTACCGGTAGGCGTAGTGTAGGGCGACCCCCCACTAGATGGAGTGACGACCTGGTAAGACATGCAGGAAGTCGATGGATGCAGGTGGCTCAGGACCGTGCTTTGTGGCATTACTTGGGGGAGGCCTATGTTCAGCAGTGGACTTGTGAAAGGCTGTAATGATGATGATGATGATGAAGCAAAAAATACATAAAGTCTCACGCCTGTTGCTCAGGGGAGAAGGCAGAGACTACGGACTTCTATTTTTCTTTTCTTCCCCTGCATCAGCTCGCAAAAGTCTGCTACTGGAGATTGACCTCTCCCGATATAGAACGATTTCCCTTAACTCTAAAGGTCACGCTTGGTAGGGTGTTGACGATGGCAGTACAATAGGTGAGCACCTTTGACGTTGCTGCTCGTCGTCAGTCTGGCTTTTTTTAAAGTATAAGGATGACATACGAACATATAATTTACGTGATGGTACGTGGAATGCTGGGCACATAAAGATCTAAATTTATTCACAATTAAGAATTAAAACGCAGATGCGTTGTCAACTTTAAAGACCTCGTTTCTTGTCAAAAGGAGTCTCCGGTTCTCTACACTCACCATACAAAACACAAAAGCATTAAGCTGCCGTTTTCAGCTGATATTCTTTGAGAGCGTAGACCTACCCTGGTTGTGCTGATTCATTCGTGTTACAACTATAGCTATAGCGAGGCTCTACCACGGAAATTGTATTTTAAGTCTGACGTAAATGAGGTGGTTATACCGTCATCTGTCAAAAGTCATAGAACATCTGGTGTTTGCCATTGTTACCTTCTACGATACTAACGGGATGAAACTGGGTGATGGATACATAAACACACACGGCATATAAAAACGTACTAAAAGAAAAAACAAAAACATTGTATACATAAATATAGCACGTTTTTTAAACAACGAGTTAAATTCGAAAACTGTGTTTTTAATTTAACACTCATATTAAAATAACCAATAAAAAGAATCAAAATTTAGTTTGCAATTCGAGTGTTATCAATCTTACCTTTACACTAACTAATATCTGGCCGAATTATACTTCCATTATATTAGCGTCGTGTTGTTTAGCAAAATACAAAAATATATACTGCTTTATTGGCGTAAATTTTTAAAAGATGTCCAACAAGTTCTTTTGAAATAAATTTGTTCAAGATATACTGTTGGAATGGAATATGGGTAGCACTATCCAAAATTGTATAAAGCAAGGAGAGCACAGGGCTGGGACTATATTGACTAACAAAGACAGCTTGATTTATGTCTGGCAGCCCATGTCGGCAGCAAGACAAAGACAAAGAAGAAAAAAGGCGTAGGCAACGCTGAGGATTGAGATGATGTCATGCTCACTGCTTGGACTGTCTTAAATTCCAGTTCGGAAAACATTATTGGCTTAGTTTTTCTCGTTATTATATAACTAAATCTTTATATACATATATGTGATAGTTTTTAACAGTGAGAGAACCACGCTGCAGCAATGTTATGGCTGTAGCACAAATGAGTATGCTCGACTGGGGAAGGACCGCGCTCTCACAGAAAACAAGCGTAAAATAGCATCTTAATGTTGCTATATTACGTATTGTGAGTGTAGAGAACCGGAGACCCTTTTTACTGGAAACGAGGCATTCCATCTCAGTCCTCAGGGATGACAATGCATCAGCGTTTTGGTTCTTAATATAGGATAAATGTAGAAGTATATGGGCCACAGCATCCCCTTACCATCAGGTGGATTGTGTGCTCGTTTGTTACCCTTATTTTATATTAAAATAAAGTTAGTGTCTTGTAACTTCTGCTGACTTTACCGATTAAGGCCACTCACATAATATATTTGCCGACGATAGTCCATTGCGATGTTAGGACCTGATGTGTGGCACAGTAGTTTAGGTTAGATTCTATATTAGTGAACCAAATTTATTTAACTTTTTTATTTCAACACTTAACTATCTTTATAGATTATCCTAATTTGATAGTGTAACTATATGCTGCATTACTCGCAATTGTTTTTCCAAATTAGGCATAAAAAATTATACACTAGCTTTGTGAACTCACTTAGGGGACAATAAAACATTGTTTATTTAGAGAGCAAAAAAGAAAGACACTTGTCTTTTACAGTGGTAGAGCCACGCGGCAGCTTTGCTGTTGCACGAATGTGCCGCGTTTTGTCTGGTAAGTGCAGGTGGCCGGAGGCCCAAATCCACCCCCCCCCCCATTCCACATCATAGCGGAATTAAATGATTGACTACCCCAAGAGGGTACAGCACCCCTGGAGAAACTCTCGTTGAGCATCCACGACCATGTTTCTCCACTCCTGAGCGTGGGTGCTTAGGCTACCCCGCGTATTCTGGGGGCGGGGGGCGGCAAAATTCCGCTCAAGACTACAACTGCGCGGAGCAAACGGAGCAACAAGACCAAGGCGACCCCTGCCAGGCTATCCGTGAATTTCTGCAATATCAGGGGACTAATCTAAATGTCATCCAATACCATCTCGAGACGGCGGGGCCGGCTCTGCTCTTTCTGACCGAGACGCAGGTGTCATCTCCGGCTGATGTCTCGTATCTCTCCTACCCGAAATACAAACTGGAACACTCCTCTGTGTCTCGGGCTGGAGTTTGCGTTTACGTCAGAGAAAACATCTGTTCTTGACGCCTCGGCAGTCTTGAAGGTTCGGACCAGATCGTGATTCTTGGCGACTTTAACGCCCATCACGCCGAATGGCTTGGTTCACGTTTAACCGATCATGCTGGGATATCTGTTCATGATTTTGCCTTGGCATATGGTCTGACACAACTGGTTACGTCACCTACGCGGATTCCAGATGTGGAGGATTATGCACCTTCCCTGTTGGACCTTCTGCTGATCTGTCACCCGGACGGATATCAGATTTCCGTCCACGCCCCTTTAGACTCTTCGGACTCATTGTCTTGTCCAAAGTGTGGTGCCACTCACGCCGAAATCGCAGTTGCATTCTGCAGGCTACTATTGGCACTACTACTACTTCTGTAGGCACTATAAGTCAGCCGATTGGGATAGGATGCGGTCTTTCTTTGCATCCTACCTTTGGGGGCGGGTTTGCTTCTCGCTGGACGATCCCAATGTTGTTGTGGATTCTGTCGCTGATGTGGTACTTCAGGGTATAGAACTTTTTATTCCTTCCTCTGTGGTGCCCATCGGAGGCAAATCTCAGCCGTGGTTTGGTCGCTGCTGTAAAATAGCATCATGCTATAAGCAGGAGTGCTAGCAAGCCTGGGCTGACGCATCAACGTCCCGGGATGTAAATACCAGCGCTCTAAAAAAGAAGTATAATTCCGCTTCTAGGTCCTTCAAAAGAGTCATTGCCAAGTCAAAATCAGAGTACAAAGGCAGAATTGGCGGAAAACTAGTTCGCCTTCCTTCTGGAACCTGTGCATTCTGGTCTTTCGCCAAGGCTGTCCAGGGGAATTTCTGTCAGCCATCTTTTCCATCTCTGCACAGGGAGAACTCACTGGCCCATATCGCAAAGGAGAAAGCCGATCTGCTAGGCTCTTTCTTTGCGTCCAACTCGACTCTCGATGACGGGGGAGTACGCCGCCGACCATCCCGCGGTGTAAGTGCTCCATGCTGGAAGTGCAGTTTACACAGCGCTCGGTTCACAAAGCACTCCTCTCCCTGGACATCCACAAGTTGAGTGGGCCTGACGGAATCCCCCCAATTGTGCTGAGGACGTGTGCTCCAGAGTTGGCACCAGTTTTAACGCATCTTTTCCGGTACTCCTACTCCCTAGACGTAGTTCCAAAATCATGGAAGACGGCTTTCGTCCATCCGATCCCTAAAGCCATCACCTCCTTGTTCTCCAAAAGAATGGAATCTATTGTTAACTGCCAGCTCATGAGGTACCTTGAGGATCACCAGCTGATTAGTGATCGCCAATACGGTTTTCGCCGCGGACGATTTGCTAGTGATCTTCTGGTCTACCTAACTCATAGATGGGCGGAGGCAGTAGAGTCCAAGGGGGAGGCATTGGCCGTTAGCGTGGACATTGCGAAGGCCATCGATCGGGTTTGGCACAAAGTGCTTCTTTCGAAGCTCCCTTCCTATGGGCTTCCCGAGAAATTGTGCGATTGGATCACCAGCTTTCTCGCAGATTGGAGCATCAAGGTCATTGTAGACGGTGCAAGCTCCGATTACCAGCCCTTTTAACGCTATTGTTCCACAAGGCTGCGTGCTATCGCCAACGCTGTTTCTTCTGCATATCAATGATATGTTGCAAACCCGTAACATTCATTGCTATACAGATGACAGCACTGGTGATGCTCTGTACACCAGCCGTGACAATATTTCTTGGGAAAACGTCTCCGAGTGCCGGAACAAACTTGTGTCTGAAGTGGAGTCTTTGCTGAACAGAGTCTCGGATTAGGGGTGACTAAATCCAGTTTAACCCTCAGAAGGCACAAGATTGCGCGTTAACCGCTAAAAAGAACCCCTTTGTCGTATCTGCTCAGTTTCAAGGCACTCCCCTTGTTGCCTCAGCCAGTATCGGAATCCTCGGCGTCGACATATCGAGTGACGTGCAGTTTCGTGGTCACTTGGAAAAGAAGGCCAAATTGGCCTCTAAAAAGCTCGGCGTGCTCAACAGAGCGGGACAGTATTTCATGCCGGCACACCGCCTGCAACCTTACAAGGCGCAAGTTCGGCCGCACATGGAACACTGTTCCCATCTCTGGACTGGAGCTCCCCAGTATCAGCTCCTTCCACTTGACCGCATCCAGCGCAGAGCGGCTCGAATCGTCGACGACCGAGTGCTTTCCGATCGGCTCGATTCACTGTTCACTGGCGCTGCGAAGAGATGTTGCATCTCTTTGCATTTTCTTTCGCATATATCATGGGAGTACTCTGAGGAATGGTTCGGATTAATCCCAGCCGCCAAATTTCATGAACGCACTACGCGGCAAACGTGCCGATACCATCCACACCATCTAGATACCTGGCGGTTCACCACTGTACGTTTCACTGGGAGTTTTCTTCCACGTACGACCTCTCTGTGGAATAGTTTACCACCGGCGATTTTTCCGGACCGATACGACCTGGAGACCTTCAAGAAAAGAGCTTACTCCTTTCTAAAGGACTGGTAACGCACCTGCAATTCCCCTGGTGTTGCTGTTGATCATGGGCGGCGGTAGTCACTTAACGTCAGGTGAGCCGCATGCTTGTTTGCCTCCTCTTCTATAAAAAAAGTGTCAGAGACGCAAAAATGAAAAATTATGACTCTAGATATGAGTCATTTTCATATCATGAAAAAAAGACTCATATAAGATATAATTAATCTGTAGAAAAGTCGTGTCTGTATTTCTAATATTTTCTAAAAAAAAAAAGTTCAGGGGTCTAAATAAAGGGCACTGAAGCAAAATTTATGGTTTTTAGAATTTGTGATCGGGAAGAAAGATAACATCGTTATAAGTTTGGTAGGTAGCTAAAGAAATTCGTTTTTAATTCTGAGTTCCCTATTTTTATGTCACTAAAGCAGATAATAAAATACAATAACCTTATTGTTACTAAAGCCGACAGGGATAATACTGTTGTCATTATGGAGAAAAGAGGGTTCAGCCAGAAGGTTAACGATGTTATCCAAGGTGGCGACTTTGAGCTATTGGAGTCTGACCCAACCAAAAAGTTTACTTCGGATATTAAAGTTTGTAATAATGTCCTCCAGACCGAATTTCGGCCACGGTGGCCTGCCTCAACGGAGACTAGCCATCGGCGCAGGACAGGATTATAGTGCCCAAATGTATGCGCAAGCACAGGTGCACTCTCTATTCCCTCACTCTTATAATCCGATGGGACGGTAAATCGACACGACCGGAGAGAGATCAGGCGCAGGACCAACGGCTTTACGTGCTTTCCGAGGCACGGGGCTGAGACACCGCCAACTTCCTGCCCCGGGCAACTACTGAGAATTTATTAACGGAAAAACTCAATAAATAATTTTTTTGGCACGACACGGGATTCGAACCCAGGACCTCATGATCAGCAGTCGCACTAATACAACCACTAGACCAACGAGGCAGTCTTAAAGTCGTTAAAGTATGTATACAAAAGTCGTCATATGTTTTTCCCGATCACAACTTGTCTCGGGGCAATCTTGTTCACATTAATCCTCCAAGCACACATTTTATATGGGTTACCTAAAATACATAAAGAACATGTTGCTATTCGTGAAGTTGTCTCATATATAGGTGCACCAGCTTATTTCCTTGCTGAAAAATTAAACTTCTTCCTTCGGGAGAAATCTGGTTTCAACCCAACTTACAGGCATAAAAATACTTTAGATCTCGTTTCCAAAATTAAAGATATTCGTTTTCCACCTAAATCTATGTTATTATCTTTAGACGTTGATATTCTTTTCACAAATGTCCCATCCCCTGACTGTTTGCGTATACTCACAGATCTCTTTGATAAACGTCGTCTACATCCCAGAGAAACAAACGATCTTCTTAACTTAACCTCTCTCTGTATGAAACAGAATTATTTCCGGTTTAATAACCGTTTCTATCTACAAAAAGGTGGGTTAGCTTTGGGGTCCCTCTAAGTCCACTAATGGATTTTCATATTCACATATTTTCATGGATAATTTCAAAAAACATATAGTTGTCAACTATCGATATGTAGACGACATAATTATTTGCTGGACCGACATAAGGAGACAACTGGATGTTTTCCTTAATAAAGTAAATGGAGTCCATGACAAAATTGTATTGATATTAAAAAAAGTGTATGGATATTAAAGACAAGATATATAAGACTTATATCATCTCTTATCTACGAAAATGCCCTTCTGATTGTTAACAATTTCATAAACAAACATGTTAACATCAAGCTATTTTGCAAAAATCTTTTGGAATCTATCTGACACAGAAATGGAATCTATCTGAAACACAAAAGACATAAGAGAATGTCTTTTGTGTATATTTGAATGGATCTCTAGATTGTTTATATTTACATTTGGGCCCGATAGATGGCGTGGTTTTCGAGATCCATAAATCACCAGTGCGAAGCCGGACCGAATCACTCCTAATTAACACCATTAAATTATACCTGTGGTTTTGTAATCCCTACACAAACAGCCTAAAACATCTTACTTCCTCACTATTTATCTGTGTGTATTACATAGATAAGCATGTTATTAGGTAGTCATTTTATTATGATGTATAAGATGTTTGGAGGTACTTACCTACTAATCAACGAAAACATACTTGACACCGCTCCTGTCTGTCTACCTCCATCAATCATCGAAGTTAAAAATGTTTATTAAACTAAGCTTGTATAAAAAGGGTTACTATAATAATAAGGAATTTATGGATGATAATAACCCCTCTCTCTAATTTGTTCTGTGTTGTTAATTGTAACATAAATGATTGTAAGCTGTTATTAAAAAAATAAGTTCCATTGGGTTTTTTGCTGGTTCTCCTCAAGACAGAGGTTTTTCATAAGTACTTTTAATAAGTATTATTTCTAATCTATATTGAATAAAAAGCTTCTGTTTCTTTACTACTATTAGTAGAATACTTTAGAAATTGTGATTTACAATAATATAGTAAGTTATTACATATTTCTTACCGTGTGTTGGTAATATTATAAATGTAAATGGACATAATTATTATCCCTTAGGTAGTCATCTTGACTATTCATATTACTTTAATGATATTTGGAATGTACACTCACAATCAATCAATACATACGACATCTATGCACAGACATGCACTATATTTTGCCGGAATCAGTGAAAAGATTTTCGATCAATCTTAAAGTACCTACCTATAATTGCTAAATATACCTACAACCTTCTGTAATATGTATTATAATTATTCAACAGTGCACTATTTTAACTTATAATAGCGGTGAATACTACTAGAAATTCGCTTTAAGTTTGATTTTAGGCTATTGCTAGATTCATATTTTAATTGTTAATTTCTCAGGAATCCATTTAGATGCAGTAAAAAAACGACGGGTTGCACTCCGGGATTGCCTGCAAAAGTGAAAACTTTTTTTTTTAATTTATTTTCTTCCAATTATACAATAAACGTTTTTAACATTTTTATCTGCCAAACTGCATTACAGTTTGTCGGCAGTAGTTCTCGTCTTACATGCTTATGTTTATACATATTATCTGAAGTATATTTTCTTATACAGATAATAATATCTCCCAAAATCTATTTTATTATTTTATCTATACATATTTAGTATAAAGTTTGTTATGAGGTCCACATCAGCCAAATATCAAAATTGGTTCATTATATAGTAGTTGTTGAATTAGTGTATATACACATATACACTAATTCAACACATACTCAAACAGCACACATCGCATATAGACTGCTAATTTTAACAGTACGTTACTCGTGGCCTGTGGCGTACCTTTATGGACAAAATGATAGATAATGTTTTCTTAGGATATTTTTTAAATGATTTTTTGAGATAACTTTACTAAGCAAATCCGGCGGCAGCTCGTTATGTAATTGCGGGATAACCCATCGTCTCGTGCGCATACCGAAGTAATTTTTAATTTTAGGTATTACATATTTTCCTTTTCTAGTGGATTGACGAGTTGGGTAGCCATATTCTCTTTCTACTTTAAACTCATTTTTATTATACTGTTCCATTATCAACTTTATTTTCACTTTTTTGTCTACAGTTACTTGAATATTAACGTTGTGCATTTTTGATATTTTTGGAATGATTATGGAATAATTTTGCACGAATTGCTTTAATTATCACACACGAACATTCGCGCAAGCGCCCTGCGCCGCCTAAACGAAACATCAGGCGCAGGCATACATTTCCGCCTCTCCGTAGAAAGAGAGGGGTATACTTCCTCTTCTACGCCGCACCGGCTGTCTCTCTCTCTCCATCCGTCTTACGAATTTTCGATCAGGGTCACGGGTCCTGACGCGAGTTTAACATTTTTTACCCATTACAAAAAGTGTACAACGCCGCTAAAGAAGTTTTCATTCTCAGAGCCCATTCTCCATACGAAAAGAAATTGTCTCCTTTCATTGATTTTACTGTTTTATCTTAATTTTATCAAAATTATCTTTATTTATCTAACAGCCTGTTAAAAGTCCACTGCTGGAAGCACACATATAAACCTAAAATTTATTGTTGGTTGGAAATGCTTTTAGTGTATGTGTGCGTGTGAGTGTGTTTCTATTGTAGTGCAGTGTAGCCCCCACGACAATATAATATATAAGAGTTAAATGTAGAATAGGGGTAGTATAATTAAAGATCTAGGACAAGTAACACGTCTACTTTCATTTATCGCCTAGCAAGCGGGTTGGTAATCGTCTGGTCTAGATATTTTACGTATGGAGTAAACGCGACTTTAGCGCCATCTATTGGAAGCCATAAAATGTGTTTTCTCATAGTTGCGTTTTACGACAACTACGGGATGAAATGGAGTGATAGATTATTTTACCCCGCCACCAAACGGCAATTGAAATAATGATTAAAAAATGTAAAATCGCATTTTCATATTTTTTTTAAAACGGAAATGACTAAAGAACAATTTATAATATTTACTTTAGATAACAATGTATTCGTTATTAAATTAAGCTAATCCAGCGTATTCATATATACTGTTCCAAAATTTCAAATATTCAGCATCAAGCGCTTCGCCGGGTGTCAACTTCTCGCCTATATACAGATATGACCCTGTAGCTTCATTGTATTCGGGCCATATTGCGCCAAGCGAGGAATCAGGTGTTGGGTTACTGCAAAATAAAAATATAAGTTAGTGCAACTTATTTCATTTATTGAAAAAAAGTTAACTGTTTCCTCGTTTTTGCAAAGTTCGAAAAATTTCACATCATTATCATCATTACGGCCCAACACAAGTCCATTGCAGAACATGGACCTTCCACGTTGACTGTCTCAATGTACGATTCTGATCACCACCTCCATCCACCACTTTCCAGTATGAATCTTTAGATTACCATTTTATGTATCATTTAATG
Organism: Parnassius smintheus behrii; assembly: GCA_036936625.1. Classification (NCBI taxonomy): domain Eukaryota; kingdom Metazoa; phylum Arthropoda; class Insecta; order Lepidoptera; family Papilionidae; genus Parnassius; species Parnassius smintheus. The sequence goes on along the minus strand of JAUPFT010000015.1, from coordinate 6,103,279 downwards.
AAGTGGAACCAACACTGCGTCTGTCAGTATGTTTCTGCTTGGTTTGTGGTCCCTGCAGCCTCTTTGCTGTGTTTGTTCCTCACGTTCTTTTGGGGATATTCTTCTTATATATGTAGTCAGAGAAACTGTGACAGACAATCTATTCATATAGCTCACTAGCTTTTACCCGCGGTTCCGTTCGCGTTTTATGAAAATCCGGCCAATTTTTTAACTGTACCATGGATTAAAAAACAATAAATATAGCGGATTCCGTATTCTGATTTAATATCTACAATATTACCGAATTTCATGAAAATCTATTAAATAGTTTTTGCGTGATTGATCCACAAGCACAAACGTCCAAGCAAAGTTTCACATCTGTGCAAATGAATAAAATGCATAGTGAAGTAGGCGTATACGGTACGTATAGCAAAAAAATATTTTTAAAATTTTTGTCCATCTATTTGTTTTTTTATAGAGGAGGGGGCAAACGAGCATGCGGCCCACCGGATGGTAGTGGCTACCACCGCCTATGAATAGCTGCAACACCAGGGAATCGTATTACTGGTCTTTTAGAAAGGAGTAAGCTTTTTTCTTGAAGGTCCCTATCGTATAAGCGTATCGATCCGGAAAAATACAAGGAAGAAAACTCGTAGTAAAACGTACAGTGGTGGACCGCCAGGCACCCAGGTGGTATGGATGATATCGCGAGTTTTGTTGCGACGTGCGTTAATGACATTTAGCAGCTGGAATAAATCCGAACAGTTCCTCAGAGCACTCCCCGTGGTAGATGCGTAGGCGTGTATGCAAAGGCGTGCAACATCTCTTCGCAGCGCCAGTTGATCAAGCCGATTGGAGAGGACTCGTTTGTTGACAATTTGAAACGCTCTGTACTGGATGCGGTCTAGTAGAAGGAGCTGACACTTGGGAGCCCCGGCCTGGAGACGGGAACAGTATTCCGAGTGAAGCTGAACCTGCTTTGACCCGGTCTGTTGAGCACGCCACGCTTTCAAAGGCGTGCAACATCTCTTCGCAGCGCCAGTTGAGCGAGCCGATTGGAGAGGACTCGTTCGTTGACAATTTGAAACGCTCTATACTGGATGCGGTCTAGTAGAAGGAGCTGACACTTGGGAGCCCCGGCCTGGAGACGGGAACAGTATTCCGATTGAAACTGAACCTGCTTTGACCCGATCTGTTGAGCACGCCATGTTTTTTAGAGATCGATTTGTTCTTCTCTTCCAAGTGACCACAAAACTGCACATCTTTCGATATGTTGACGCTGAGGATTCCGACACAGGCTGAGGCAACAAGGGGAGTGCCTTGAAACTGAGGAGATACGGCAAAGGGGTTCTTTTACCGGTAAGCAGTCTGTCTTTTGACGAGACTTTTCCTGGAATATAGCAGGTGTTATAAGGAGTATATTAGACTACTGTTTGATATTTTATATTAAAGTGAATACTACACATCGATAAAATTACATTTTCGTATTTTATCATATTATTTTCTTGATTTTATATTTCCGACGATTCGGATGCTTTTCAGCACCCTTGATTACATTCTACAAGCCGTCGAAGAAGATTAGTCAGTTCTTTCCATCCGTCAACTGACCTATTCCTCTACTAGAGGAAGGAGTGTACAAGCTTGATTGTGAATGTGGTGTCTCGTATATAGGACAAACAAAAAGATTAATTAGAACCCGCGTTAAAGTACATACAATTGACGTGAAGCACCAACGTTCTGGCAAGTCTGCAGTTTGTGATCACATCCTAGATGGCGCCCGTCATTACATAATACTACCAAGGATGATAGGCTATAGAGATTATAAAACATCCTAGTTTCATTAGACAAGGTGGCTGGGTACTCTACCTACCTGTTTGGGATCCTGATTAAAAGATAACAAGCATATGACCGCAAGACTTTAATACACAATAAATTAAGTTTGATTTCGTATTGTTTTTACACGTGGTACAGTCACGCTGCAGCAATATTATGTTTTTAGCATGAATGGGTCTACTCGACCGGGGACGACCACGCTCTCACCGAATACCGGCGTAAAATAACAGCTTTATACTACATACTCTGTTTCGTTTGGAGAGTGTAAGAGATCCTGAGACTCTTTTTTACTGAAAACGAGGCATTCCAACTTAGTACTCATGAGTGACAACGCATCTGCGTTTTGATTAATTAATTGAGGATAAATGTAGATGTCTATGGACTACAGCATCCACTTACCATCAGGTTGACTGTGTGCTCGTTCATCACTCTTATTCTATGAAAAAAGTTAATTCTGCGTATATCGGACCTAAATAGTTATTAAAAAGCTGAAGTTACTCCGTGTTAACACTGACATTGGGACGTCAGTCACCTCAGTCCCCGTGACCAGTGCTTACCAGCACCCATAACACTGGGAATTAAAATTCAAGAAATTAAACACGATAAAATCCATAAAAGTAGTTAGTATCAGTTAGGCTACTATTAGTATCAATTAGGCTACTATTCTTATAAAAAAAATTATGGTTCAGCGTAAATCAGAAATTAAAACCCATGAAATCCAATCAGAGTAAATTCCGCGCGGGTCAAAAAACAGCAAGTTAATAATATTAATAGGAAGTAGGATATTACATAAATAGTAGTTCCAATTATTATGAAATAGTTTTTTAAAACGTAACGTGGTAGCGACTTAAATGAATCCACTACCCTATATCATCCCGTGGGTGTCGTAAAAGGTGACAGAGGGTTTGATAACTTGACAGAGGGACTGTAATTTAAAATAATAATAAAAAAACTGCGGTTGCCAGCCCGCATGGCAAGTGATTGCAAGTGAGGCAATCTAAGTAGGGGTTCTATTTTCAGCAGTGGGCTTAAGATAGGCTTTTATTAAAGCCTGAATATGTGTTTTTAAATTATTCAACGGCTACTATTATAGTATTACAGAAAAAAAAAAAACTACGGTTGCCAGCCCGCGTGGCAAGTGATTGTAAGTGAGGCAATCTAAGTAGGAGTTCTATTTTTAGCAGTGGGCTTAAGATAGGCTGTTATTAATGACTGAATATGTGTTTTTAAATTATTCAACGGCTACTATTATACGTATAGTAACGACTACTGTTATAGAAACATATTGTGTCAAAATATTTAAAACTCAGCTCAAACACCTTTTATTACATCTAAAATCACAATTTTATGTTTAGTGACAGGTTATAGCGCAATACTAATGTTGATCACTGCTGCAATACTTGCGGTAGCATACACAGTTTGGAATCTATTTTGAAAAGGTTAAATTTGAATCCTATATGACGTGTCATCACTTCATGGAATGCCATTTTCTTTGTTGATACAAATTTTTTATTTATATCCACATTATCTTGTATGTTGAATTTAAAATTTATGTATTACTAGCGATCCACCTCTGAACAACAGCACCACCTACCTGATCCAATTCTGAATCTTAACCGTACAGGGACCAACTCAAACATACACAAAAAAAATTGTCAAGATTGATCCAGCCGTTTAGGACGAGTTCAGTGACAAACACACACACAAATAAATTATATAAATACAGATATCTAGTAAGTCTAGTGAAGGTAAGCACAACTGATGATCATTTGGTCTGAGTTTGAATCCTGGATCGTGCCAGAAGTTAGTTATGTATGTGGTGTTTTCTGCAAAGAAATTATCAGTAGCAGCCCGGAATTAGGAAGGGCGGTGTTTCATGTCTAGAAAAGCGGGTACAATGTTACAAACTGTATCAGATTGACTTCCTATTGGACTATGAGTGTAAGTGAATAAAAACAACACTTGTGCTTGCGCACACACACGCTTTATAATCCCGCCGTTACATATATTTAGTCTGGAAGTCGTTTCTATTATTATATGATTGAAATGACGCCGTATGTATGTAGGTACCTCTTACTGGAAACGTAACATTCGATCTTAGTTTTGAGGGGTAATAACTCATCTGAATTTTGATTCTTAATCAAGGGTAAATATCGATGTTTATGGGCCACATCATCCACTTATCATCAGGCGAACTGTGTCACCACAAATGTAAATATATAGTGTATGTCTATTGCATAAATAATTTATTAATAACTCAATCAAATATCAACTCACCCAAATTTCGCAAAGTTTGTAAACAAGGTACATGTCCGTTGAATCATCTTGTAAGTCGAACTACTTATGTCCACCTTTATATTGAACCTTTTTGCATCAAACAAATACATTAAATCGTCTAAATGTGCCGTGCCAGTTACACCAAATTTGGAAGCTTGATTGCCATAAATATTCCTCTCAGAGACGCATGAGAATTTATACAAGTATATCTTTATACCTTTTTTAGGGAGAAGATTTACGTATTTGTGTATATCACGTAGGAAACTACAGTGAGATGTGTATTGGACATACTCTTTCATACAGTCAACGCTTATGGGTTTATCTCCAAAGTAATATTTATGGATTCTATCTGATATTTCTAAAATAGTGCTCGTAGGGCATTTCATCAAAATCTTTCTTGGCACGAGCATTTCGCTGTATCGATTATAGGTTCTTATTAAGTTATTTTCATAAAATTTCACGCCAAATGCAGCTTCCTCACTTGTATATCCAATCATAATGTCTACATCATTAACGCGGCCCTGTTTCATCGCTTCTTCAGGATCTTCTGTTAGAAAATGTTCGAGACCAAAATCTTTCTCCACAACTGGCGTGAAATGATACATTTTTAGTAGATTGGGTGTTGACAACTCTTCAGACGACACAACAGAAGGATTTATTTCAACTAGTCTCTCTACTGGAATATTTTGTAAAAATTCAAGCAATTTTTCGGTATCAGTAGTGTCTATTCCTAGTTGCTTTCCAAGAACAAAGGCTTTCCTTTTAGGTTCAAAAGCCATTGACCAATCGCAAAATGGTACACCACTCATTGGAATAGCTCTTTTAAAAAGGCCTTTCGACATAGGTGATAGAACATGTAATGCCGTGCACGCAGCTCCTGCACTTTCACCGAAAATAGTTACATTGTTTGGATCACCTCCGAAGTTGGAAACGTTATGTTTCACCCATTTGAGAGCAGCCACTTGATCCTTCAATCCTGCATTACCAGGGACATCTTTTGTATCTAAGCAGAGAAAGCCCAGTACTTCAAGCCTGTAGTTTATCGTTACAACGACAACATCTTGGGAGACGAGAAAATCTGGTCCATAATCATCTACGTTTCCTGAGCCGCATTTAAATCCACCTCCATGAATGAAGAACATTACTGGCAGTGGTTTCTGGGGCTTCAAATTTGGTGAGTATACATTCAAATAAAGGCAGTCTTCAGATCCAGGTATAAACTGATTGCTTAATATATCTTTTTGTATACAAACAGGCCCATGTTCAGTGGCCTTTCTTACTCCCTCCCATGGTTCTGGAGGTTGAGGAGCCTGAAATATAAGAAAAATAATAAAATTTGGATAAACAAGTAATAATTCATCTCCTTTCCGATTTTAAGCACACTGAAGATCAGAAATTATTAATTATACCTCTAATATGAAGGAGTTCTTTATTTTTTTTATAATTGCAGTAATAAAATTATTTAAATTTTGAACTTGAAATATGAAAAACTAAATGAACATTTGAACAGTTCTTAATTATGCCCGTATTGATGAAACGTTATTGAATTTATTTACTCATATAACTCTGAGTAATTTATTTAACAAAACACCACTAATCTATGTGACACAATGTCTTATGTGGGTCAAAAGATAAGGATTTATTATATCTAACATTACCTCCACACTAGGAATTTCTCCCGTATCGTGGGGGAGTTTACATACATAAATTTGACAAGAAAAAATTATTTCGGGTCTCGATGATTCTGAGGATTAACCTTTTAAGGCTCATTACATTTTCCCCATAGCGCTGAGGAGACTAATCGGTCTGTAGCTAGAAACCCTATGTATCGGTTTATGAATTCCGATAAGGTGGATAAATTATCTCCTCCACCTTGTGCAGGTGGACGGGGTCGAATGGCAGAGTGAAGAGAGAATATTGGCTCTCGATGCTATCAGCCATGCACTAGGCCCTTGCAAGTTATCGAACTCGAACCGATCTCCAGATCTAACTAACGAGAGCATCGAAACGACATTTTCTGATTTCGTAGTTTTCGCTAACCGCCAACAGGCAGCATGTGGAGGCGAAATGTCCTCCATCAGTCTGTCCATCGAGCATCCCTCAGCTGGGCTATGCGCTCATTGACTTCGCAAGTTTGAACTATTACTAACAGTTCCATAACGGTCATTGGACAAAATCTCAGCATTTTTCTCTCTAAGTAACTGCCACATATCCCTGGGGAGTTCAAAACGATGATTGCTTGTCGACTTGACCTGCCTCTAGGATCCTACAGCAATCACCTTTATATGAGAGGAGAGACGGGAAATAGCTTCTAGGGCTATCTCCTTGGAGTCGATAACGTCTGGCACCTGATCTAAATTTTACGAGTTCATAGATTCAGAGTTAAAGTTACGTTCTTGAAGAGTTTTCTTCAAGTCGATGCTAGAAGAGCTATGAGCTTTTACCAATGAGTACCTAGAGTTATCAGGAGGAGCTGTAATATCGGAATTAAGACTCCAACTGGGGCTGGTAAAAGGCCGGTTCATCTTTACATTTAGTATTATTAATAACATTATGCCAGAATTCATGTTTATAATTAATATCTCCTGCTATCCTGCTGTCTCACGGTTACTCTGCAAACCGAGGCTAGTGGCCTCGGTTAGAGTCTGTCAATTGAGGCGTTTCAATGGGGACAACGTGTAGGGATGACTTATAATACCGTGACATAGATACGGTGTTTATAATAGCAATAAGTACATATATATAACCGAAAATTATTAGCTTGTAACTGTGTAGTTGGAGTTTGTAAAAATACTTGTCTACATAATCGTATTAAGTGATAAACCCGCAAAGATAATTGTATAGTGGGAAATAAATAAATAATATATAAGTGTCCCTCCTAACCTAGCCCCTTTTCGATCGTTCCTAACTAACCTATAAATATTCTAGCAATTGGTGTATTATCTATTTAGTTAGAATAAAAAGAGTCAAATTCACATATGATGTACGAGTACTACTCGTACTTCAGGCCTAATTAGCTCTGAAGTTCTTTATTGCTTCGATCACCCCCATGCGATCCAATGAGGCCCAGTGGTGCTTTGGCAGAGCGCGCTGTTCTAATTTTGTGCGTAAGAGTACGCAACTCATTTAGATCAAAATTAGAAAGGCGCAGACAAGATTGAAGTCGATACTGCGGTACTGAGGTTGCCTGCGCTTCGCGAACCCCTTCCCTTCGTCAAGCGCGACCACCTGAAAAGGCACTCACGCGGGCACAGAAGGAGAAGAAGACATCTGTTTAGGTGTACTGCTCACCATAGTCAACGGCTTCGCCCAAGCGTTTTGCTTAGGGACTGAATCTGAGACGAATGCAGGGGAGGGGTAACCTTCTTCTGGAGGCCCTTAGCTCCCTTCTGTTTGGGGGGCTATTTACGACTTCCAGCGCTCCTCCCCCTCTGCCTTGGCGCTTTGGGGGTTTTAGGGCACCTACCGAAATTCGCGATGTGCCCTTCCGCTTCGCAAAGCACACAGCTTGGGAGGTCCGAGGCACTGTGTGTGTACTCATGGGTGCCGTGGTCCTCCGTGCATTTGACGCACTTGGAGCGGGCGAAACATTTACGGACAGAATGGCCATAGAGCTGGCATCTAGACACTACCCGGAGACCTTCTTTCTTATGAGGGGCTCAATAGTGACCCCAGAAAGGTGACATACCTTACGTATGTCAAATATTTTTTCCCTGCTTCAGACGGGGAAAACAGAGGAGCTCTTTTTCTTGTGGCCCTTTGTCTCTTTCTGCCCGCGACGAGGGTGATGCCCTCGTCACCGGACGATGAGTGGTCTTCGGGGCGCCTTTCAACCTCGGTGTCCTCTCCCCAGCATCAGCTACCCCGGATTTATTTGAGGAAAGCGCTCCGCTATGAAGATGAGCACTTATCTTTGAACATCTACCAGAGACATCTAACAGCTCATCGGACAAAATACTAATTAAAAGGGGAATCCGGAAGAAAGAGAAAAACTGCCACCCTGTAGCAGGGTGTTGAAAAAAAAACGTTATAGGCACCAGACTCACAACGCTATTTAGCTATGTATATAAAGAAATATTAAAAGAAAAATTATAGATAAAAATTAAAATTCCCCTTAAGTGGGGAGAAAACACAGAAAATGAAATATCATCATCATCTTTACAGCCCTTCATACGTCCACTACTGAACATAGGCCTCCCCCAAGGAATGCCACAAAGCACGGTCCTGATCCACCTGCGTCCACCGACTTCCTGCATGTCTTACCAGGTCGTCACTCCATCTAGTGGGGGGCGCCCTACACTTCGCCTACCGGTACGAGGCTGCCACTCGAGAATCTTTGTTCTCCATCGGTTTTCGGTTCTTTTAGCAATATGGCCGGCCCATTGCCACGTCAGCTTACTAATCCGTTGGGCTATGTCGATCACTCTGGTTCTACCGCGGATATTCTAAGTTCATCACGCAGAGAAACTCCGAGCATAGCCCTGTTCATAGCTATCTGAGTGAACTTGAGCTTACACATACTACGGCCAGCAGTGAAGAATCACATCTCAGTTCCATAAGTCATCACTGGCAACACTCACTGGTTGTACAGTCTCGTTTTCAGGTTTTGAGGTATAGTTGACGAGAAGATGTGTCGTGATTTCTCGAACGCTGCCCAGCCGAGTTGAAACAGTCGATTGACCGAAGGGCCAAGAGGTCGAAGTTACTCGTCAACAACTTTGAACTAAGTGCTCACAACAACTACCGGCATAAGTGTGACGTGGACGTTACACATGATCTTAAAATGAATATTAATACTTAAATATAATAGATGTGTTTATAATAAATAAGTTCTGTAAAAGACTTAGCAGTATAATTGAAAGGAATAACCACAAACTAACTTTAATCACTTTGTGAATTTAAAGTGATCTGCTAAAGTTTTAATTCGATCTACGACGCGCGACCTTGCTATTTTTAGCTAGCGCGCCTCCGTGAGCCGACGGAGGCCGGCTTGTCTACACTCAGGGTAAATGTATTCTGTGATTTACACTATGTCATCGTCGTCTTTAATAATAACAAAATCATTATGTAATATAAGCAAATCGGTCAGTCAGTATCAGTCACCGTGTATTGTGTTATAGTGTAGTGGCGGTGTAATATACCCACTACCCCATATCGTCCAATTGGTGTCGTAAAAGGCGATAGGTGGAAACTAAAACAGGAGATGGGTAGCAGCTTCTTTCTGATAACAGTCAAATAAAAAAAGGCGGTTGCCATGCGTGGCAACTATGGCAAACTCCTCCCTACGAGGAAATCTATTGGCGGAGCCTATGTTCAGCAGTGGACTTTTATAGGCTGTTATAAATAAATGGATAGGAACTAACAGAATTCTCTACCGGCGAAGCACAGTATTGAATTCATAGTTAATCGAATTAAGTAGCACTATCGAAATCGAACTTAAGAGCGAACCTTTTACTTTTTCTTTCAAATTAATTTTAATTTTAAAATTAACGAAATCGAAAGGAAGGAACAATAACGGACACAACTGAATCGCCCGGCGTGAACTGCAAACGGCTGATTTTATTTTGTTTGGTTTCGAGCCTTTTTATAGGAAAGTACGTAATGCGCGTTCTATACTTAGGAACGGTACTCAAGGGATGGGGAGGAGTAATTATATATAAACAATATAAGATTTTAATAAGTTCAATACTACCAAATTATTTACTAAATCGTTTGATAAATCTGATTGACTGTACTATAGCTTTACTGCTACGAAACCAAAGAGTTTCCTACCTATCGGAGGATCAGGGATAACAGGATTCAATCCTGCTAATCAAAATTTAAAACAAACTGCTTTTATTTTCGTTTTCTTACAGTTCTTACCTGAAATCTTAGTTTTCCCAGCGGTGGTGCAGCGTAAGGAATACCTTTAAAGCTGAAGTAACGTTTGTCGCCTGTGACAGCTTCCAGTTCTTCGCCTTCCAGCAATCCTTGTTCTACTTTTACCTGCACCATGGCTCTAATATTTTTTTTATATCCACGTCAACACAGAGATAATATTTATTATTCTTAGCACTTTTGCTTACTTATAAAACGTCCAATTACGAGGAAGGTTAAAGCCACACTAGACATGAGACCGATATGTCAAAACGTAGCTAATAACGTAACGGTATCAAAATATCATACGAAAACCTGAGTACATAACCGTTATCACATATCCAAACCAATCAACGATCTAACCAACGCACTATGGGAAAACCTGGTGTGCTTCATATCAAAACCTCATATTTCAGTGGTTTCAAAATGAATTAAGCTGTAATTTTACATACGCATACGTAGGTCACTCAATAAATTTTGTGATGCTCGAAATTTCAAAACGGAACGCACCTGTGTTTTATGTTTTTAAAGTTTAAATTTATTTGAAAATAGAACTTCATAAGCCAATTGCTCAATATTTAAAAAAAATAATGTTCTATCAATTTTCTGCAACGCTTCCCGCGCTTTTCGTTTAAAACGATATATCTTAACCGTGAACATTTGTGCGCTATGATCTATTATGGTTTAACCGAAAAATTAAGTTTACAACGGTTACAATCAGCGTTAATCACACTCAACTTCATCATGTGCAACAATTTTTAGGTGGTTTGTTGAATTCAAAAGGGTTAAAATTAACCTTTAAATATGACCAAAGAACCGGGGCACCGCAAACAGCAGCTACGGCAGAAAATGTATGGACTACTGAAATGTTGGAACCAGAAGACCCACAAATCACATTTACGGACATCGAAAAGATTGTAGGGATTTGTTCGGGGAGCATTTATACTATCCTACATCAACATCCTGGAGTGAGGAAGCTTTGATGTCGATGGCTCCCTCATTTGCTCTCCGAAAGCAAAAAAACAGACTCGTGTGGATTGGTGCCATGAAATGGGTCTACGTTTTGAAAATGGGGCATCTATGCTTGTTTCAGAAATTGTTACTAGTGACGAAATATGGATCTATCAATATGATCCGGAAAATAAAAGGCAATCATCGGTATGGGTCTACTCAGAAGGACAGTTACCGATAAAACCACAAAGACCTCGCAACGTCGGCAAAAAAATGGTGGCTTGTTTTTTCTCGCAGAGCGGACATTTTTCGACGTATATGCTGGAAAATTGTAGGTCAATCAACTCTGAATGGTATGCTACAGTTGCATTACCCAAAGCTTTTCAAGCTGTGCGAGAGAGAAGACCAAAGACCGGGCTTCGGGGAATCGTGCTACATCATGATAACGCCTCTTCGCGTACCTCCCTTAGAACAAAGGCATTTATTGAGGAATCTGGTGTTAAAACTTTAAGTCACCCACAATACAGTCATGACTTAGCTCCTTATGATTTCTTTTTGTTCCCAAGAGTCAAAGAAAAAATAAAAGGCAACTTTTTGTCAAGCGCCGAAGAAGCCGTGGTTGCCTACGAAGAAGCGATTTCAGACCTGTCAGATCAAGACTGGCAAAAGCGTTTTCAGAGTTGGGTTAAGCGAATGGAACTTTGTATAGAGCATGATGGAGAATATTTTGAAAAGATGTAAAATAAATATCAATAGTATCTTGTATACTTTTTGTTTATCTCCAAACTTATTGAGTTTCCTACGTACTTAGATATATAGGGTCTTTACTGAAAAAAAAATATCTATATTACATGACAAAAATGTGCATTAATTTTTAGTGCAAATAAACTTATATTTTTTGTAGCTTTTATGTAAATAAATATGATACACAATATAATATCAAATCAAATCTTAATAAAGATACAAAAATTTTTTTGAGTTTCTATAGAACTTTGTTCAGAGCAACAACAGCTTTGGCTTTATCAAACAGATCCTTTGTTATTGTTTATTTGGGGTCAAACTTGATATATGGATCAGAATTGGTATATGGATCAGAAGGATACACAATCTTCATTGGTAGCCGCTCATGAACACTTTCTAGCATGATGGCAAGTCTTCCGTACTGCTCTTCTAAGGCTTCTCTAAGCTCCTCTTTTAAGGTCTAAATTATTAATTAATGTCCGTAATGCTTCTTCATTCGAAAAAAGTGTGACATCCTCAGGGTTCTACAAGATGTATTAAGATATTTTTTCTTATCATTCTTTAATTCAGTTCGTATAATATTACCGAGATTAGCCTCCTCCATCTCACTCATAGACTCCTGAGCATATGCATTGAGCACATAGTCCATCGAATCCACACTCTTATATTAATTCCATGTTTTTTCGTTTCTTGTTATTTCGAACATGCTTCATATGCTTTCGAAGGCCTACCAACACTACTTCCAGATGTGTTAGGTTCATCAACCGAGCCTAGACACTCAAGTGGAATATGAAATTCACCGTATAACCATTTTACATTCTGACTTTCAAAGTGTTCTCTCATCCGATATGCGTTTTTCCAGCGTTTGTTACAGTGAGATAACAAGTTTCTTTAAATTTATGAGATCACAGTAGCTATATCCGTTGCGGGCAAATTAAAATTTCTTTCTAAGGAATCTATATTTTGTCTACATATCACCAAACTGCATAACTCTCGTTTGCTACTAACGAATTCACCCATCTTTCAAATCAGTATAAACTTCTATAAACTTTTATAAACCAAATATTTTGGCAATAAACATTTGGCAGTCAACTGAATGTATGACCGACAACTGTGAATGTCTCAGGGTTTGTCATCATTTTATATGACCAATAAATCGAACAAAACGATAAGTTACTAACAATTTTCCAACGTGTTTTTTAATTGACCCTAATAGATAGAATACAATTCTATCAAGTAGTGTGGTCAAAATTTGACCACAATAGATATCCAGTTCAAGACATTAGTTTTTGCCACAGGTAAATTAGGTCTTATGAACTATTTAACATATCAGTCTCATTTCAATAAATTTATAAATACACCGTCATCCATTAATCATCCAAAGAATTTTTTTTTGGATCCGTATCAAAAAAGGAACAAGTAAGAGCAATTTTTTATCCCTAAACAGATTATGAAGATCTTAATGCAATAAATATCTCGACATCGGCAAGCATCGGTAAGAGGTAAATCTCTTGTTAAAAAGTGTAAAAGTATTAATTTTTAAGTTTGTGTATTTGTGACCTTAAACTACACTGTATATAGGTATTTTTTGTTTGATTAACTAATAGAAATACAATAGAATATTGTTTACGAAAAATTTGGAGAAGCATATAAGAAGAAATTTCTAGTTATATCAAAAATTAAAGATAAACACTAATTTCAGAAGACCGAGGAAGCACGATCGTATAGTCCTCCAAAAGTCGAAAAAAGCAGCGTTTAGATGGTTACCAGTCGTTAAATTTGTTGCCGTTTCCATGTAACCTTCATCGGTGTTATCATATTTATGCCAGACTCCCAGAGATGAGTCAAGTGTCAGGTCAAGTCAAGTTGACAAAGTTGATAATTTCAAAATATCAACTTTGTCAACTTTAACTAAACATTTTTAATAGATATTTACAATTAGTGATACAAACACATGCCTGTGAAGTACATTGCCACAAGGACGTTCATGTGCTATGAACACTTGTTCTGGGAAGTGAGAGGTATTTAAGCTCTAAAAGTGAAATATTCGATGAATGTAAAAAGTATACCGTGGGGAAGTCAAATTTCTCTATGAATCTACGTGGAAGTAATAAGTAACTTATTGTACCATGTTAGTACTAATATTTTGTTCTCTATCGGCCACTCCATCCACCACAGCCTGTAATAGTCCACTGCTGAACATAGCCCTCCCCATATATTGCAATGGGAGGACGTTGGTTTAGTTGACACATTTGGCAGGCGGTTTGGCAACCGCAGTTTTATAATTATTTTGGGTTGTGTTTAGGAAGATGCTCACAGACGGTTTTTTATAAATTGTATATTATACTGAGGTTTTAATGGGTGTAGCAATTTATAATAGTAAAAATGACTCATATCTATACATATAATAAATCTGTAGAAAAATCGTGTCTATACTCGTAACTCTAATATTTAAAATATAAAAGGGCACTGAAGCAAAATTTGTGGTTTTTAGAATTTTTGTTTGTTTGTCTGTCGGTCTGTCTGTATATTCACCATTCACGCAAAAACTACTAAACAGATTTCCGTCAAATATATGTACGTAGTACTTGATACAACTTGTTGCAACATACTTGAGACAACTTGTTACGAACTTGAATACGGAACTTCAAAAAATGAGTAATTTCTATTTTATATCATCAATCATTCACGAAAATTAGCATTAATTTAAATAAATAAAATATTTATAAATAAAGCCTTAAATTAGTTTTAACCATTGCGTAATAAATTGGACTACGGCGACAATCTACGTTTAACTTTTTCAAAACAGCGCCATCTAACGTAAAATACAAAAAGTAGTGACATTTTGCCTCCAGTTACTAATAATTTAAATAATATACATAACTTATATTTATATGTTTAAATAAATATAACAGAAAGGAAATTACTAAAAACAAGGACAATGCACATAGCCTTTGGAATAAAATTAAAAGTCTATGCTATAATTTTACGTCAGAGTACCACGCCATGACACTCATTGAGGATCTATACAACCTAACTTCATTCTGAGACCAATGTAATCACCATTTCGCAACAGTAGGGGAGGTCTTCCCTAAAAAAAATCTTAAGAAACTGAGGCTCGTCTACATGCAACTTGTCCGTTTTCTACGTAAAAATCGGATTATTTCAGATGAGCAATAAGGTTTTCGAAAGGGAAAATCGGCCGAGGATGCTGTAGCAGCACTAGCTGACCAGATATTACAACACGTGTAGAATGGTCAATGATGCATAGGTGTTATTCTTGACCTGTCGCGAGTCTTTGACATTTCTCTGTTGGCCTCCTCTTGAAAAATCTAGAAACCGCGAGAGTAAATGGAATTACACTTCAATAGTTTGAAACTTATCCAAAAATTTGAAAACAGAGTGTAAAAGTTCCAACTTTTACACACTATAACGTAATTTCCTTTTACACTACTAGGCAACTCCATGTTTATTTACGCGTTCCACAAGGCAAGGCAAGGCCCTTGCACTCACTCTCTTCAGCCTGTACTTGAAAGATATCCTGGAACAAAACTTACCTAATTCAAATGTAATTGCTTACGCAGATAATACAGCAATATTATTTCACGATACGACATGAAGTCGAGTAGTACTGCGGAACAGGGCCTATTATCAATAATAATATCGTATTGCCATGTCCTTAAACGTTAATCTCCTTACACTACATCAGGAAAAGACTACATAAATATGCTTTTATAAATCGAGACTAACAAGTCCTCCGATTGCTATGCCCTTAACAATTCATTACTGCAGAAATTATAATACCTATTTGCATGGCTGCAGATATGAACTCATAGCGCGCTCTTAAATGTCCAAATATCTTGGAGTTATCATAAATGAAATCCCAACGTTTGTTATAATGACACTGAAGAGCTAATTACGTAAGACACACACACACACACACACATACACACACACACACACACACACACACACACTAGACTCGAACTTACTCATTCCTATTCCAACTTTTACGGAATCATTTCTTATATACAGGTGCTATTATTTATTTTAAATTTCATTTATGTAGTAAAATCATACTTCCTTAGATTTTGTTTTAGAAGCATTAATTTTAAAGTCCAATGTCAATCATGTAATCTTAAAACTCGTATATATCTCAATGTAAATGATTCAAATACATGCCAGGGTCCTGAGATACAAGCTGCTCTTAGTTTAGGACCCGCAGTTACCAGTGTTTTTATTATTATTATTTATTATTATTTATTTCAATATTCAGGTAAGTACACCCATTTTGTTAGTACACTTTAAAACTTAAAACTAGGGGTTAGTAGATTCACATAATACATAAATTATTACACAAAAATTATATATTTATTATTAAACATATTGGGTCTGGAACCCATATGCACTGTGTTCCAGTACCTCATCACAGGGCAATCTTGCCTTCCATATATGGAAGCTAGGAGGCCGTTGGTGCTGTCTCGCACGCGACGCATTAAGGAGGCTATTCTTTTGCGTAATATTGCTGCAAAATTGTCCACACGTGCCTCAGAAAACATACGCGATGCGCTGCAAGAGCGTGGCAGCCCCAACAACATCCTGAGTCCATTGTTGTATTGAACACGCAGCGCATTAAGAATTCGGCGAGTACACTTCGTCCACAGGCTGCAGGTGTAGAATGTCTGACAGTAAGCTTTGAATAACGTTATCTTAACTTCATTCGTACACCTAGCAAACCTGCGGGCAAGCATATTACACCTCACTGCCAACGCTCTACGTTCCCGTTCAACATCTAAATTGTCAGAAAGGTCCTCGGCGACCCAGTGTCCCAGATATCTGAATTTGGTGACTCTACTCAGTGTAACTCCTCCAAGTTTAACATGAGGAACCGACTTAGGTTTTCTATTTCCAGCCTTAAACACGAGTAGTTCACTCTTATTACAATTATATCTGAGACCATGAGCCGCCGCGTACCTTTCACAGATGCCCACTAGCGTTTCGAGGGCCCTGATCGAAGGACTCAGCAACACCATGTCATCGGCATAGCTTATATTATTAACAAAATGACCGTCAATTGAGCAGCCGACTCCGGCATCACTGAGCTCCACGATCAGACCGTTGATATACAGGTTGAAAAGTTGGGGGGAGCTAAGGCCGCCCTGACTCACCCCGCACTCCAACCTGTACTCCGACGAATATGAGCCAGCCCACTTCACACAGTTAGCTTGGTTGTGATACCAATACTTGAAGAGATTAATTACCTCTTTGGGTGTGCTAGTTTCCTGGTTAAGTTTGTCCCATAGCACGTTGTACGAAACCAGATCAAGCCTTCGACAGGTCCAAGAAACACGCGTAAACCGGCGTTTTTCGTTTTATAATGTTACATATGTTGTAAACATAACTAAATAAATAAAATAAATAAACTCATTTCATAATTGATTTAAAAATTCCAACGTTCTTTTTTAGTTCTTTTGTTATTTCATTTTAGTAGATATAAATAATTATTAAACAACTATGTATTTATAAAAGTTTGCAGCATTTTTGTGCGGTCCAGCAAACCCAACTAATTGTGGCTGGGTACTCGAGTATAGTTTTAATTTTCATGGTTTTAATCTACTAATATCGCCATCTATTTACTGTTTAATAAACTAATAATAAGTAACTGAACAAATTAAACACAATTCTATTAAATGCTTATTGTTGCAATATCAAAAATTGTCAGACTTATATATATATATATATATATATATATATATATATATATATATATATATATATATATATATATATATATATATATATATATAAATATATAAATATATAAATAAAATATATAAATAAAATAAAAATATATAAATATAAATTACGTGTCATGTTGTTTGTCCGCGATAGACTCCTAAACTACTTAACAGATTTTAATCAAATTTGCACACCATCTACACTTTGGTCCAACTTGAGAGATAGGATAGTTTTTTTACCCATGAGTGACCCACAATTTATTTTGCGAATTTAAGGATTTTTAACAGGACTCCAACTCCATTCTTATTTTAATTGAAATTTGCAGTTTCGATTTACCACATTCTCGGTAGTGAAGAAAAACATCGCGATAAAACCTGCATATCTGAGACGTGAAAAAAATATTTCGGAAATCATTTTGAGGTATATGTATATAAAATCGGTCACTCCACGTTGAAGTCTACTCAAGCAACTCCTTTTTGTCCTAAAACTCGCTGCGGCCTATGCCCAAGAGTGGGATGTATCTAGACTTTTTTATTTTTTATAAGGCTACTACTTCCATTGATAATCATAGGCTTCCCTCATTGTTTGTCAAATAGACCGGATATTTGCAGTAGTATTCACGTTGACAAGTGAGTTGGCAACCGCAGCTTTTTATTACTTTGCACTGTTATCAGCAAGATGCTGTCACCCATCTCCTGCTATAGTTACCCTCTATCTTCTATTACGACACCTACGGGACGAAATGGGATAGTGGTTTGTTTTTTGCCGCCGCTACATGACTAATATATTTTTACTCTCTTTTATTAATTGGATTCCTCCCATAGATTGCCAAATAAGTTGGATATTTGCCATAGTTGTCACAATTCGCATGCTAATTGCATATTTTTGTTATTTTGAGCTATGATCGGGAAGACGATGCTGTCCATCTTCTGTATATTTCTACTCTAGTTCATGAATGTAGTTCATCTCACACGTTCACCGTGAACAGAACTACATAAGAAAATTTTGAAGTCTACTCGAACGTGCAAAAATACTGGCATGCATTTTATGCCAATATTAAATGAGGCCAATATTAATAAAGATCATGATCAAAACTATATCAAATATAATTATAAATTTTTGTTTAAATTTATATTAAAATTTGAATTTGTTCAGTCTTTCAAAAACTGGCAATAATTCGTTTAACTAATAAAATCATAATTTTATATTACACTAAAATACCCTTCACTTCTGACCATATGAGGAAGCACAGCCAGCTACGGAGACGGCTGTGCTCGGGGTTTTCTGCGTGATAAACCTAGAAATAATGATATTCACTGTAGAACTAGAGTAACCGATATATTCCTACGAATCAGTAACCCGCAGTGGCAATGGGCCAGCCATTTAGCTCGAAGAACCGACAACCCATGGGGAAAAATGTTCTCGAGTGGCAATCTCGTACCGGTAGGCAAATTGTGGGACGACCCCTCCTTAGATGGAGTATGTGAAGTAGATGGATAGTAATGACCTGATAAGACATTTAGGAAAGCTGATAGATGCAGGTGGCTCAGGACCGTTCTTTGTTGCAATTCTCGGGGATGGCCTATGTTCAGCAGTGGACTTGTGAACGCACGTTGCTTACGTATGTAGACAGTGGCACACGTGTATAATTTGATAGTTAAGTAAATGTAATGAAAACAAACGTAACGTCTGCACAACATAAGGTCGTAAGTCAAATGGTATCGATGATTGCATTTTTTCAGATTTATTACTTTTTTGAAGCTCAATGACGGCTCATAATCTTCGGCTGTCTCTAGTTAAAAGTGAAGTTTTTTGTTACACAATATAGTTTATTTGAGAATTTAGTTTTAAATAAAAGTTTATCAAATTCCAGAATATTATACTAGTATACAAAACAATGCCTCGGTGGTTTGCTGTTTAATTTTTTGCACATTGATAACTCTTTTTTTTAAATTTCCTGCTTTTATGAGTATCTGTGGATTGATTTAGTTATATTTAATCTAATTACTTTTAAATGTAACTAATAGTACAGTAACACATTAATCTTAATATTTTTCGAACAAATTAACATCCCCGATATGAAATCAGTCAAATATTAAACCTCATTTTTAAGTGGCGCCATCCTGATGCCAGTAAAAGTCGTGGATACCCTCATTATGAGGAATTACTGACAAATTGGTCTCACCTTCTCTATGGTATGATTATTTTTCGAGCATGCATACCAGCGGCATCACATGAGGTAATGGATTACCTATCTTACGCCGCCACCTGCCAACTGGTCCTAATTATATTACTATTTTACACTGCAACAAGATGGCGAACTTATTTACCATCTTTTTACGGGAATTTCGGTTAACTGAAAATTAAAATTAAAATAAATTAAATGTAGGAATAAAACGAAAAACAAAACGTTTGATTTTTATTTAATTAACTTTATTCAATATAAAAGCCGTATTTTGATTGCGTTTTTACTTACACTTTATTGTATTAAATACCTACACAAAAAGGGTAACAAAGGGAGGAATTCTTTTGGCATTGCCTCCAAGACAATCCCTGACGTGTGTAAATACAACATATAGTTCAAAAACTTATCATAGGAAATCATAATCATATAATTTATTCAATCAAACTAACTTTTGCAAATTTAATAGCTTTTATCTTAATTTTTTATAATTATCTGTGAAGAAATTATAGTATAAAATTTATGTTTTATTGACAGATTGTATCTGCATATCCTGAAGTTTATTGGCGCTAAGGAAAAAATTTTTCTTTTTTCATAAGTCTTGATATTTTTGCCTCTTAGTAAACCATCATTTATAATATTTTTTAAATACTTTACGCGTAAATTGAACAATAATTAAACTAATTTAACAGATTCAGTTGGGTATTCGGACAAACAAAGAAAGATACAAGTACGGAGCGTTGCCACAGAATAAACAATAGTACTACGTAGCGTTGCGTACATTTTAAGCGATGCACACATCGATCACTAATAAAGAACTTTCTTTAGAATTCTTTATTAGTGATCGATGGATGCACACATCTCTTTATTTATTTGACAGCCTGTACACGTCCACGGCCGGAAGCACACATATACATCAAAAATGTATCGTTGTTTGAAAATGCTTTAAGAAGTATGTGTGCGTGTGAGCGTGTTCCTAGTGAAGTGTAGTGTAGCCCCCACGACAATATATATTAGAGTTAAGTGCAGAATGGGTTTATTTAACGCCTGACAAGCGGATTAATAGACGTAGTTCCAGACGTTTCGCACACTTATCGCCGCTGACCGTCGCTGGTATCGATATTTTTCGTTCGGAGTAAATGCGATTTTAGCGCCATCTATTGGAAGCCATTAAATGTTATGGACTTTCTTATAGTTACATTTAGCGACACCCACGGGAGGGAATGGAGTTATTGATTATTTTACCGATTATTTAAAAATGTAAAATCGCATATTCATATTTTTTTAAAACGAAAATAACTAACGACAAATTTAGAATGTTACTTAAGATAACAATATATTCGTTCTTACATTAAGCTAATCCAGCGTATTCATATATACTGTTCCAAAATTTCAAATATTCAGCATCAAGCGATTCGCCGGGTGTCAAATTCTCGCCTATATCCAGATATGCCCCTGTAGCTTCATTGTATTCGGGCCATATTGCGCCAAGCGAGGAATCAGGAGTTGGGTTACTGCAAAACATAAAAATTATAAGTTGGTGCAACTAATTCATTTATTCAAAAAATTTCGTCATAATTATCATCATTACGGCCTAACACACGTCCGCTGCAGAACATGGGCCTCCCACGTTGACTGCTACAATGTACGATCCTGAATCACCTCCATCCACCAACTGCCGGTATGAATCATCAGATTATAATTTTATGTAGTGGGTCCAACACTGCGTCTGTAAGTATGTTTCTGCTCGGTTTGTGGTTGCTTGAGCCTACTGATCCGCTAGGCTCTTTTTATAGTATAGGGTGACAAACGAACACAGCCCACCTGATGATAAGTGGAAGCTGTGACCCATAGACATTTACATTTATCCTTGATTAAGAATCAAAATGCAAATGCGTCGTCACCCCCGTGGACTAAGATGGAAAGCCTCGTTTCCAGTAAAAAAGTTTGGTATGGTGAGTGTAGAGAAACGGTCTTCGTTTCTCTACACTCACCATACGAAACACAACAGCCTTTAGCTGCTATTTCACGCTATTCTGTGAGAAAGTATTCCTTCCCCGGTCGAGCTGACCCAGAGCCACACTGCAGCTATATTACTAATACAGCGTGGCTCTACCACCCAAAATGCTGTGTTTGTTCCTCATATTCTTTTACGGATATTCTTGTTACATATTTTGTCAGAGAAACTACGTCGAACAATCTATTCATATAAGTCGCTCGCGTTGTATGAAAAACTGACCCATTTTTAATTGTATCATGGATTAAAAAAATAAATTAAATAGACTAAAACTTTATTATACACAAAATAGAGCCGATGCCGTACTCCGATCTACAATATTGCCAAATTTCATGAAAATCCGTGAAGTAAACTACTTCACGGATTTTCAAGAATTCTTCATTTCATGATTTCATCACGTGATTGATCCACAAACATACAAATGTCCAAACAAACTTTCAGATGTCAAAGTTTGTTTGGACAAGGAAAAAAACAAATGAATAAAATTAAAGTACCTGTTTGTGATTTTAAAATAACAATTTTTTATTAAATGCATAAGAAAGTATGTATATACGGTACATATCGAAAAAAAAAAACAATTTTTGTATTTTTTGTCTGTATGTCTGTTTTCTTATAGAGGAGGGGACAAACGAGCATGTGGCCCACCTGATGGTAAGTGACTGCCGTCACCTATAAACAACTGCAAAACCAGGGAAATTGCAGGTGCGTTGCCGGCCTTTTAGAATATAGTAAGCTCTTTTCTTGATATCGTATAAATCATATCGGTCCGGAAAAATTGCCGGTGGTAAGCGATTCCACAGAAGGGTCATACGAGATAGAAAACTCCTGGTATAATGTGTGTGATGGATGGAACCATTAGTATGGTGCGCTCGTGACTTTTCCTCAGAGCACTCAAAGTGGCATATGCGACAAAAGGTGTAAAGATATGCAACATCTCATCGCAGCGCCAGTGAATCAAGCAGAGAGGACTTTTTCGCCGACGATTCTAGACGCTCTGTGCTAGATGCGGTCAAGTGGTAGTAGATGGCACTGAGGAGCCTCGGCCGAGAGATGGGGACAGTATTCTATGTGCGGCCAAACCTGCGCCTTGTAAAGTTGCAGGCGGTGTGCCGGCATGAAATACTGTCCCACTCTGTTGAGCACGCCAAGCTTTGTAGAGGTCAATTTGGCCTTCTCTTCCAAGTAACCACAAACCTGCACTGAGAATTCGAAGCGGCGTAAGAGAATCCACTACCATATAATACAATCCCGTGGGATGATAATTCAAAATAATAACCAAAAAAACTGCGGTGCTCGGTAACTGTGGAAAATATACATTATATATATACATGTCTATGGGCCTCACCATCCACTTACCATCAGGTGGACTGTGTGCTCGTTTGTCACCTTTATTTTATTACGGTAGAGGTTACGGACTGGCATTTT
The DNA here is from genome assembly GCA_036936625.1 of Parnassius smintheus behrii. Lineage (NCBI taxonomy): Eukaryota > Metazoa > Arthropoda > Insecta > Lepidoptera > Papilionidae > Parnassius > Parnassius smintheus. The sequence goes on along the minus strand of JAUPFT010000015.1, from coordinate 6,080,279 downwards.
TCACGATCCTGACACACAGAGGAGTGATGAAATTAAGAGCACCCTTAACCGAAGAGCATGTATGTAAAATAGGTGATAGAGATCACCTATTTTACGTACATGCTCTTCGGTTAAGGGTGCTCTTAATTTGGCCCATCTTCAATATATCGCCAATTTGGTCGAAAACTTCCGTCCAGGGCATCCCTCGTACCAAATATCCCTATGAGGCGATCTAAGGAGGTGGTCTACGTTCAGCTGTGGTCTTAAGGTAGGCTGTTATGAATGAATGAATATGTGTTTTCAAATTGTTTAACGGCTGCTATTATGGTATTGGCTACTGTTATAGAAACTAGTTACGTCAAAAAATTTAAAGCTCTGCTCATGTTCAATGACAGGTTATTGGTCAATATACTAATTCATTTCAGTTCATCAGGACTGAAACCCGGTGCTGCTGCAATACTTGCGGTAGCATACGCAGGTTAGAATCTACTTTGAAAAGGCTAAGTTAAAATCCATTTTGACGTGTCATCACTTCACGAAATGTGATTTTGTTGATATAATTTTTTATTTACAATAACATTATCTTGTATGTTTAATTTAAAATTTACATACTACTAGCGATCCGCCGCTGAAAAACAGCACCATCTACCTGGTCCAATTGTGAATCGAAACCGTCCGGGGTCCGACTCAAACATACACAAAAATGTTCATCAAAATTTGTCCAACCGTATAGGACGAGTTCCGTGACAAACACATACAAAAGAATTATATAAATAAAGTTGTCTAGTTGGTCTAGCTCTAGTGATCGTAAGCGCGACTGATGATCATGTTTGATGGTCTATGCTTGAACCCCGGATCATGCCAAAACCTACTTGGTGTTTTCTGCCTAGAAATTATCAGAGGAAGCCCGTAATTAGAAAGTTGGCGGTGTTTCAACTCTGTGTGTCTAGGAAAGCAGGTAAAGCTGTATCGGATTGATGTCCTATCGGACTATGAGTGTAAGTTAATTAAAAGAGCACTTGCGCTTGTGCACACACATGGTTTATAATCCCGTCGTAACATATTTTTGGTCTGAATGTCGTTATTATTATTATTTTACCTTTTTATGGGAAACTAGGCATTCCATGTTAGTCCTCAGTTAGAGATAAATACAAACTGTGTTTGGTATATACATTAATGACTAAATCAAATTTCAACTCACCCAAACTTCGCAAAGTTTGTAAACAAGGTACATGTCTGTTGAATCATCTTATAAGTCGAACTACTTTTGTCCACCTTTAAATTGAACATTTTTGCATCAAACAAATGCATTAAATCATCTAAATGTGCCGCGCCAGTTATACCAAATTTGGAACCTTGATTGCCATAAATATTCCTCTCAGAGACGCATGAGAATTTATACATGTATATCTTTATACCTTTTTTAGGGAGAAGATTTACGTATTTGTGTACATCACGTAGGAAACAACTATGAGATGCGTATTGGACAAACTCTTTCATACAGTCAACGCTTATGGGTTTATCTCCAAAGTAATATTTATGGATTCTATCTGATATCTCTAAAATAGTGCTCGTAGGGCATTTCATCAAAATCTTTCTCGGCACGAGCATTTCGCTGTACCTATTATAGGTTTTTATTAAATTATTTTCAAAAGATTGCACACCAACTGCAGCTTCCTCACTTGTATAGCCTATCATAATATCTACGTCATTAACACGGCCATTTTTCATCCCTTCCTCAGGATCTTCTGTTAAAAAATGTTCGAGACCAAAATCTTTCTCAACGACTGGCGTGAAATGATATATTTTTAGTAGATTGCCTGTCGACAACTCTTCAGACGATACCACAGAAGGATTTGCATCAACCAGTCTCTCTATTGGAATATTTTGTAAAAATTCAAGCAATTTTTCTGTATCAGTAGTGTCTATTCCTAGTTGCTTTCCAAGAACAAAGGCTTTCCTTTTAGGTTCAAAAGCCATTGACCAATCGCAAAATGGTACACCACTCATTGGAATAGCTCTTTTAAAAAGGCCTTTTGACATAGGTGATAGAACATGTAATGCCGTGGACGCACCTCCTGCACTTTCACCGAAAACAGTTACATTGTTTGGATCACCTCCGAAATTGGAAATGTTACGTTTCACCCATTTGAGCGCAGCCACTTGATCCTTCATTCCTGCATTACCAGGGACATCTTTTGTATCTAAGCAGAGAAATCCCAGTACTTCAAGCCTGTAGTTTATCGTTACAACGACAACATCTTGAGAGACGAGAAAATCTGGTCCATAATGATCTACGTTTCCTGAACCGCTTTTATATCCGCCTCCATGAATGAAGAACATTACTGGCAGTGGTTTATGGGGCTTCAAATTTGGTGAGTAAACATTCAAATAAAGACAGTCTTCCGAACCAGGAATAAACTGATTTGTAAATATATCTTTTTGTATACAAACAGGTCCGTGTTCAGTCGCTTTTCTTACTCCCTTCCATTTTTCTGGAGGTTGAGGAGCCTAAAATATAAGAAAAATTAAATTTAAATAAACAAATAATTAATCATCTCCTTATGATTTAGTATACTGACGGTCTGATATTAATAATTATTCTTCCATAATGATTTCTTATATTTACGAGAACACTACACATTGATTAAAACTACTTTTACGTATGGTCACGTGGGCTGAGGTGACTGACGCCCCGATGTTATTGTTAAACCCGGAGTACCTTCCGCTTTTTTTAATTATTGATTATGGTTCGATCTATGCAAAATGAACTGACTATGTCTTGAGGTCTTGCAGTGGTATGCTTGCGTTTAGTTTTAATTCTATTGGTTATAGGATCCCAAGCAGGTGTTTATTTTGCAAACATTATCAAACTGACCAAATATTTATTTTCTGATTATCACTGATTTAATTGCTGATCAGGTAGTTTTTTAAGGCTGACAGAAACGTATGACGTTGTCAAAATAAGTGTTTAGCTGATTTTTCTTGCTGACCGAATATAAAAAATACCATTTAATTAGTTCACGCTTTTAAAAACCTGCATCGATGTAACATTTTTATACATAAATATGAAAAATGACTATGAACGTCGTAAGTAATGCCACATAAGACATCACTCAGCATGAGTTGCGAAAAACCTCACTAATATTTAGTAATGATCTATGCCTTGGTGGATATACACCCATGGCTTTGGATTGCAAAGATGAAATAGAGGTGAATAAATAATAAGATATTTGTAAGAAATATACGTATATACATATTTTACGTGGTAGAGCCACGCTACAGCTATATTAGTTGTATCACGAATAGGTCGGCTAGACCCGGGTAGGGCCACGTTCTTACAGAATACCAGCGTAAAATGCTGTGTTTTGTATGGTGAGTGTAAAGAACCGGAGACACGTTTTATTGGAAACGAGGCATTCCATCATAGTCCTCAGGGGTGACGACGCATCTGTATTTAATTCTTAATCGAAAATAAATGTAGATGTCTATGGACCACAGCATTCACTTACCTGTGTGGACTGTGTTTTTTATAGTATATATTATAGATATTGTAAAGATAAATAAGATATAAGATATTTCTAGGGGGCCTGTTTCCAGCAGCCAAAGAGTTTAAAACAAGTTGCAAACATTATTCATAATGTGTATTTCAATTATCAGAGAGCGATGTACTAACGAACCTGTTGTCATTTATTATCGCTTACAATTAAGTATATATTAATATTCTCTATACCTCACATTCAGTCATTTGGGGAAGAGAGAATGTGAGAACTTCAAGCATTTCTTAAATTAATGTTGATATTATGGCGGCACCTCACTAAATGGAATGACGACCGGTAAGACATGCAGGAAGTCGAGAGATGCAGGTGGCTCAAGATCGTGCTTTTTATTATATGTACAGAAATAACTTCAACCAGTATGAACCGATATTAGTATTTCTTCTTTTGTTAAATAGTCTATACTTCAGTAGCGGTCGCATAAATTTTTTAAGAATAAGTTTCACCTCTCCAAGGGTAATAGGTAAAATAGCATATAAAGTTTTTGGTGCAATTATTGATACGATATTCTAGTTGTTACCATAAACTAGTGATATTACTTAGTTCATCAATATATATATATATATATATATATATATATATATATATATATATATATATATATATATATATATATATATATATATATATATATATATATATAAACCGACTGTAAAAACTAAAAAGGATAAAATAATGACAAAATTGCTTCTTGAGTCAGGGCAATAATTCTTCCGTAGACTAGGTATGGCTTGGCACCGGCGTCTTGGCGTCAGAAGCTAGGTATTATATTATTATTTTTATTTTAATTGTGACCTTTAAATTTTTCAAGGTAGAACTTAACACTGCTGTTTAGTGGCAGAAATAACTGAGAGGCCGCTACTTATTTTGTTTTTAATTTTATTAAAACAAACTACATCTCTTTAATAATAAGGTATCTGCGGGTAATAAGGCCTGTCGGCTAATCAGACCTAAGTAACAAAAATCGTATTTATAATAACCGCTCCAGCTCGAGGAGATAATAACAGACTCATATTGCACGATAATGTCTCTACACGTTTGCAGAGAGGCGCTACCACGCGTCCTGCCACCAGAGTTGCATTGTCTATTTTAAGATTCGACCGCATTACACGAATAATAAAAATTGGTCCAAATAAATTGTAGGGATGTTTAGTAATATTACACTTAGCTATCTAAAATCCATATCTTTATTCTTATGAATAAATGCTTTGTTGACCTTGAAGATTACAAAAATGTGACGTGATCTAATATTTTTTAATTCAGTTTTTAAGTACTTGGTCGGCGGTTATTAAGGCCTACTAAATTACACCATAGGCCTTATTATACTCCTTTTTCTTGTAAAGTTTTTATTTTATTTTATAATGTATTTTTTATCACTTTTAAAGAGTTATAAATGAAAATAAATCATACGCTTATATTACTTAATGTCTTAGTCCCTGGTCTCAGTCGTCCAAACAACGGAAAGATGAAGTGTGTCGAAAAATTAAGGCTTTGACATTAGCAGCTATTAAATGGTGTGTAAATTATTGGACCTATGCCTAAGCTCCAACGGACCGTATCGGATTGCGATTTGATGATTTTGAGGGTATAAAGGGTGGGCTTGTGCTAGCGCATACATTCGGACACAATAATTCTGTACTGTGCAGATATAACAAGAAATACGGTTGGGAGAACAATCAACCTACAATCCACTAAACCTAATACTCATTTCAACTCGAGACATAACCGACGCAATGATGATAATCATGAGGAGTGCGTTTGTTTGTCAGTTTGTTCATCATTATGATAATTGACACTAATTACTGTTAGGCGAGGTAATTCATATTTATTTTAGAATTTTAATTGTTGCATTCATGTGATTTTTGATCACAATTTTAAAATATATTAATTATAGTTTGTTTTTTGAGTTCGTTAAAGCAATAGACCTTATTATCCTACCATAGTAAAATAGGGCCTAGTAGTAAGGTTTTAAAAAAGTTTAATAGTGTTTTTTTATGGAAAATGTTACAAATTTTCATTCATACTTTATAGAAATTTTACCGTGCTGTGATGATCTTTACTAAAATCTGTAGACCAAATTGGATATTTCTCCTTTTATTTCGAATTTCCCTCAGCTATGCCTTATTATCCGCAGCTAGATTAACAGCTAAAAGCCGTTTATATTTAGTGTCCGCATATGTTTAGGACATATTATGCGGACAATATATTTAGGAAAATTCTTACATTAATCTGAATACCAAAAAAGAATAAAAATAATAAAAGCAAAGCACAAAAAGAATTCTTGTAAAAACATTTCAAAACATATATAAACATTTCAAAACATATATAAAAATATTTTAAAAATAAAAAAGGTACATAGTTAAGAGTCCGCATTCAACTACTGTTAAGTCATTGTTTTTTAACGATATTTTTTAATAAGATGAGAAACGAACACACAGTCCACCTGATGGTAAGTGGATGCTGTGGTCCATAGACATATCTACTCTCGATTACGAATCAAAATGCTGGTGCGTTGTCACCCGTGAGGACTAAGATGGAATGCCTCGTTTCGAGTAAAAAGGGTCTCCTCTACACTCAACAAACCAAACAGTAGCATTAAGCTGATATTTTACGCTGGTATTCTGTGAGAGCGTGGTCCTTCCCCGGTCGAGCCGCCCCATTCGTGCTACAATTATACTACTAATATAACTGCAGCATGGCTCTACCACGGTTAAAAGTATATTAGGTGAATTAATAAAGAAGTTAAATTCTGGAAATTAAGATAATTTGCAGTTGTATCATTATTATTTTATTATCTACTGTTATAGTTTATGAAAGAATTTTATCTGTAATTAGCGCCACTGTAGGGAACGTTTACATAATATTGCGATTGTCTCACAAAAACGATCAAGGACGCTCTCAAGCATATAAGCGATAAAAGATAAGCCGAATCCATTTGTGACTTCTGCGATTTCAATATAAAATAATACATAGTTAAGTTTACGTCTTATTCGAGAGGTAGTACACGTCTACTGCATGTGAAACTCATCTTTAACGTATTACTAAAGTTCTCATCGTGTTTTTATTTGAGTTGTAGGTAACTCATGAATTTACATAGTGGTGGTTCCATATTGGGAACTGTACACGATGGAGAGGGAGGAGTACGTATAACAATATAAGATAAAGATATAAGAACAAAAAATAAGTTCCATACTTCCAAATTATTAACTAAACCATTTGATGAATCTGATTGACTGTACTACGGCTTTACTGCTATCTAACCAAACAGTTTCCTACCTATCGGAGGATCAAGGAGTACAGGATTCAATCCTGCTATAAAAATTATAAACCGACTGCTTTTATTTTTAGTTTCTTACGGCCGGTCTCAATTCCACACAGTTAGTTATAAGTAGATAGCTACCGAAAGTAAACAGTTAAGTTTAAACTATCTGTTACTGTCGTCTCAATAACATAATGTTCGAAAGATTCCCCGAGGTAAAAGATAGATAGTTCATGATAACTTTGGTTAAACTCTGACATCTGGTAATTTGAACTATCGCCAGTTAAATGCCAAAACGTTACTGAAACATTCAGTTGTTTTTTTGCTATGAACCCACTTAATTTGGGTGGTGGGTAACACAAATTATAAAGTTTTATTTTGTGTAAGCTCTCCAAGCGGTAGTTCATTGTGATGGTTAAATATTTCTATCTATGTTTGATTATTGAAACGGAGTTATTTTACTATAGATGCTAATGGTAGACATTTTAACTTCCAGTAAGAGATAGATAGGTTATTGAGACCGGCCTTTAGAGTTCTTACCTGAAATCTTAGTTTTCCCAGCGGTGGTGCAGCGTAAGGAATGCCTTTAAAGCTGAAGTAACGTTTGTCGCCTGTGACAGCTTCCAGTTCTTCGCCTTCCAGCAATCCTTGTTCCACTTTTACCTGCACCATGGCTCTGATATTTTTATATTAACGTCGACACAGAGATAAAATTTATTATTCTTAGCAGTTTTGTTAACTTGTAAAACGTCCGAATACGGGGAAGGTTAAAGCCAGACTCGTTTGTCGTTTGAAGCGGTAAAACCGGTTTACGGTTTCGCAATAAGATTATTAACATAAACAAACAAATTTCAAGTGTTTCTTTATGTTAATAAGTTTTTTAAGTTTTTTTTTTCTGTTTTAGTTGTCTACTTGTTATATTTATCAAGACATGGTTGCCTATAATTATAATATAAATCATGTTTGTAATATTTCGTTCCAATATATATATCCTATATCTAGTTATACAGTCTGCAAGTAGTCTTAATATCATAAAAACCTGTTGATCCCAAATTGTCAAACAAAAAGAGTGTAATTAATGCCATCGAGGCAAATTCAGTTGTTTTTAAAAAGCTTCAGCATTGCTCCTGAAAATAAATAAATATCGAAGTAACTGCCTTTTACTGAGCTGACGGGGTTACTTTTATGCAAGACATGAATAACCATTTTTAAAAACTTTATTTTTGTCTGTTGACGAAGAGAAAGAGAGAAATGCCGGGAGTCATCTGGACTATAATTTGTTAGAAAAACTGGAAGTAAATTTTTAGAAATCGAAAAATTAATAAAATAAATAGTCTTAGATTTTTTTAAATGTAAATAACGCTACATTAACCCTTTACCTGTCACATGAATCATATACCAACATTTTGATTGTTTATTTATTTTAACCACATCGCACAGGGAAACTGTTAACAGGTTCTAGCCAGTCGATGCCGCCGGGTCGCTGGATCCTAATATATTTGTGATCCTAATAACTTTTTAAATGGCAGGGCGCGGACCGCCAACTCGAAAAGGTCGTGGGTTCCAATCCGCCATTCGACTACTGGTCTGAACCACTCGTATCACAAGCAATTTAAGCTTACCACGAGTGGTTAAGGGGAATATTAGTAATGTTTATAGCATTGTTAAACTTTAGAAAAAAGTAATAAAAAAAGAAATCAACAAATGTTAGGATTATTTATTTTCCAGTACATGAACCATACAACAATAGTTCAGGTACTGTCAGTCAACTCTATTCGAGAACATCACTACGATGAAGTTGGAGCTGGCCCGAATCCTATGTACCAGGGATGTACATCGTTTACGTATGATCGCGTGGAAACAATCCACTCGCGCTTCAGCGAACATCCCCGATGGGCTGCAAAATCGAGGCAGCCCCATTAGCACCTGAAATTCATTATTGTATTGCACGCGCAGGGCGCAATACTGCTGTTGAGAGTAATTAACCCAGAAGCTGCTCGTGTAGAGGGATGTACAATAAGTTTTGCACAGCATAGTCCTAACCTCGGTTCTGCAACGAGAAAAACCTGCCGGCTATCATGTTAGATCTAACAGACAATGACATGCGCTCTCTTTCGATATCTAAATTGTCCCTCAGGTCAGATGTTACCAAATGTACGAGATACTTAAAATGTTCTCTCGTCAAAGTGATTCCATTCAGTTTAGTAAGAGAAAAGCTATGTGGACTTTTGTTTCTGACTCACACATCACATATTCAATTTTGTTTACATTGTACTTTAGTCCGTGACTAATAGTGTATTTGTCACCGATGCCTATCAACTTACTTAAATGTGTTGATTTTCATGAAGGCTGGCGCTGCGACTAAGGGACTTCTTTTGTGACGAAGACTCTCCTTTAAAACCGAGTCTATCACTGATCTACTTTTTGTACTAAGACCGGGTCCTTTAGAGGTGTAAGCGTATTATAATTATTTAGTCTGTTTTGTGAAATTGTGAGGCATAACGATCGAGTGTTTCCGCGAAGTCAAATTGGAGACCACTTGAGCTGCTTGTGAAATTGAGTTATTCAGCCAATTCCTGAGTCTAAAGATAATAAGTGATTATGAAGTCTCTGTGGCACAGTTGCTTAGCAATGAGTTGCATCGCTAAGTGCCACGGGTTTGAATTCCGCACAACCAAAGAATATACACACGAGCACAACACAGGTATTTGTATGGTCTGCAAAAAATTGTTCTGGGTCTAGATGATTGTCCTTGTAAAATTTATATATGTCATCTACCGTGACGATAAAGGAGAAAATGCTAGTGTGAGGAGATAACGCTTTTTAATAACTAGATGAAATAAACTTTGTCTATATAATATTTATGATAAATTTACATGTTCTTATTAAAACAAACTAAAGTAGGTTTAGGGGATTTCAAAACTTGTTCGTTTATGAAATTAATGTAAATTAGTTTCAAGGAACGGTTGTTTGCTTGCTTATTTTAGTGTAGTTAATATTTGTGAAAGGGAAGGGTATACACAGATACACGTGAACGAACCGGTGCCTAATTTACGATTATATTAATACTATGTACGTGGTAACCACACATTTGAAATAAACTTTCGGTACTAAAAACTAACAACAAAAATTTTGAACTAAATAAATAAATCAATTAAAAACTATCGAAATTGAAATAATACGTACCTACCCAATTATTAGTATTTATTGATAGATCAATTTCATGATATGATAATGTAAAATAAAAAAAATGTCAAATTTTAATCCATAAAAATAAAATTTTGTCCACTCTCCCTCCCCCTCCATGGTGATCGTCAATCCGCGCATCCCGGAAAATGTATCAAAGCACGTTTTTTGTTTTAAAAGAAAACCGTATAAGATACATGAAAAGTATGTAGGTATGAAATTATTCTTTACAAATTTGCTATCAACCTCTTATACATACAAAAGCGAAAAATTAGCCACTTTGCCGCCAAGATATGTAGGACTAAAGTAAAGAATAGAATATGATTTTTCAAAAGAGGTATAATTTATTTTTACACTACATTAATTTAGCCGTTTTTAGCTAAAATACAATTAATTTTTAATTTCGCTGAATGGCCAAATGAAGTATATTATCAAAACAGCATAGCAATGTGAAATGAAAGAGTTTAGAAATAAATTACAGCTCTTTTTCAACAGCATATTCTATTCTTTAGTTTAGTTATACATATCGGGGCGGTAAAGTAGTAAAAGCCTGCATAAGCGCTTACACAGTTCTTAAAACTAAGAAATTGGCACAAATTATACAGTTTTATGCGTTAGTAGCGCTTTACAGTAGCTGTAAAAGCATATAAGAGCCTGTATAACAGCTGTATTATTGCTGTTATTTGGTGTGCAAAGGAACTATTACACTACAGATATTGTTTTTAAGTAACTTTTAAAGATAAGCGTTCTAAATTGTTTATGGACGTTATTGAATGATGGCACATTTAATGTCGGACTAAAACAATATGTCTAATATATTAATAGTGTGTATTAATAGATATGTATAACTAAAGTGAAGAATAGAATATGCTGTTGAAAAATAGCTGTAATTTATTTCTAAACTCTTTCATTTCACATTGCTATGCTATTTTGATAATATACTTCATTTGGCCATTCAGCGAAATTAAAAATTCATTGTATTTTAGCTAAAAACGGCTAAATTAATGTAGTGTAGAAATAAATTATACTTCTTTTTAAAAATCATATTCTATTCTTTACTTCAGTCCTACATATCTTGGCGGCAAAGTGGGTAATTTTTCGCTTTTGTATGTATAAGACGTTGATAGCAAATTTGTAAAGGATAATTTCGTACCTACATACTTTTCATGTATCGTGTACGGTTTTCCTTAAAACAAAAAAAGCTTTGGTACATTTTTCGGGACGCGGGGGTAGACGCTTACCCGGGAGGGAATTTTGCCAATTTTTTCCATATATTCCATGTTAATAGAATCGTTTATTGCTTGTTTCTTTGATTTCTTATCGGGTGGCTAGCATTTATGCGTCATACGCGCCGAGCCGAGTGTTGAATTGTTTTCATTTTTCATTATCTCTAAAACTTTTACGTTTAAATGACATGCTATTAAGAGTAAAGTTTATCTTCATAAAATTGTCTTGATAATGAAGTTCGTTCGTAGGAATTGATATACCATACCTAACAATAACGCTCATAAATCACTTTTTAATTTTCAATAATTTTTTGTCACAAAATACCTTATTGTGGCTTATGTATAAGAAATAGGCATACGGTGTCGCACTTTTTTTAGATAGAGGATAAATCTATATTTTTGTGCCATATTGTATTTACGTATCACTAAGCACCACACACTACACCAGCGCACGCGGATAAATCATTTCGGGAGCGCTTTTTCTTCTGACTTGCTTAACAAAATCAATATATAGGGCTAGCTGAGAGGTGTAGCCTAATGCTAGATAGCTAGTACATAAGAGTATAGGCTACCATAGTATATAACCTAATGCCAGCCTATGCTATTTCTCATCTGGCTATAATATACAAAAAAACTCAAATCGCATTGTTAATTCCAGATATTCAGATTAAAAAAAGACAAAAAGCTCTTCCGCTTTACTATGTTAGTATAGGTGAATACTTCCGGAACAAATTATATAAATAATGGTATAAATTGCATTAGAATATATTGCGTAGCTTATAAAAAAACTAAGCGCACAAAGGGCAGAAAGAAATAGCGACTTAGTTTTATATTATTTTCCGTCATTTTCATTATAAATAATATAAATACGATCTGTAGCATCTAGGTAGTGGTCTTCAAACCGACTGATAATAATCAGAGGTAGGTTGGCCTTTCGTTATTACTAAGTAAAGTAGACGGTCCAAAACGATATGAAGAGTAGGCCTAGTTTTGTTAACGAAATTAATAAAAATAAAATATTAAACCACTTTTGGTCATTCAAATTCACGAATTCACTCTCATGAGGTTACTGATCCATTTATTGATGCGTATTTGAATTCTGGGTATTTCTTTAGTAATCTGTCGCACGAATTTATGGAACCCCCCCCCCCTCTTTTATGAATTTTTTTTGTAATCTGCCGCATGAATATATAGTCGCAGAGTGAGGGGGGGGGCTGGGGTAGGAACCTCCCCCTAAAAGGGGGAAGTGCCGGAAACCCCCTTTTTTGTAAAATCATAACCTCACTTTTTATACAGGAATATTGACGCAACGCATTACTTCTGCAACGGCTTTGGCACTGCTCTCCCTCCGTGCTTTACAAAAACACTCTAGGGCAGACAAGACTACGTGGAGTCGGGGTGTGCTAATTCGGTTTTAGAACCGATTCGACCAATTTTATCTATAAAGTCTAGTTGCTCTTAACTCTGCTACTGAATGATTAAGGAAATAATGTAATGTGAATTGTTATAATTTTGTTTTCTGAAAAACCTCTTGACTGCTCTCCACTGCAACTAAATTTGTTATTTATAAGTCCCATATCCAGCCACAAATGAATTGTCTGGGTCAGAGTGATTAACTTTTTTATGAGTGTATCTGTGTTAAAAAAACAAATTGACATATTTGCGTTTCGTATGTAATTTAAAGTGAAATTTATTTTTATCGTAATTAATTCAAAAGGCATTTCCCAAATCCAAAAACAGTGTAAATGGTACGAGCTTAAGCCTGACAATCCTCCCAAATTGAAAACATAATTAAAAAATCAAGTATCGGAAATCTACGTCATAATACGTGAACTTGATCTTGATGAGATCTTGTAAAACCATCATTAAACTTGGGATTGCACATTGAAGTAATGTACTTACGTACTAGAACAGTAGTGTTCGCGCGGTTGGTTTTTCATCATAGAATAAACATAGTAAGAATGACCCGTAGGTAATAGTAGATTGTATTGTTAAATAGGTAAATTAAATCGAGAACAATAATTAAAATATTTTATTTTATTAAAATATTTTGTATATTATATTTGCTTATTTAATATAATATTACATAATATTATGTCAAAATTACATTTTAATGTTATTTTTATCTAAATATTTTAAAAGGTATCTATGCCAAATATAAAAAAAAACATACTGAATATATATTTAGCATAACTTAATAACATAACATTTAAGTTATATTTATTAAAATTAAAATAAGAGTCGTTCATAAATGCTGGGCACGCGAGAATTAAAAATGGACGAATTTATTCCACTTTGACTGTGATGTGGAAACCTAAAAATAAAATGAAAGCATAATAAGCAGATTTAAACATGAAAAATTTAGCCTAAATATAATAAATTATATATTTTTCTACAAAAAAATGTGTATAATAATATATTCGTCCTATACTTAAGTACCTACCCCCAGAAATGTTGCATCTGAACATATTAATTTCATATTCTATATTCCATGACACGAGATGGCGTCTTAGGAGTAATTGGTTTTATTATTAATCTATAATACTTTTTATTGTTTAAGTATCTTATTAACCGATAAAAGGATTCCTTGGTTTTATTGAAATTTCTTGAATTATTTGTACAATATCTAAGTACAAGGACGGCATATTTTTATCAAGAGATTTTTTTTTTTAAATCAACACAACACGTAACAACTCTACAAGCGCCTAGCTAGCGAGCGACTGAGTGCGGTGCGGTGTATGTTATGTTCCAGGTATATATAATTATAATGTACTCTATGGGTGTATGCACCGCAGTTGAGTCAAGGAATACCTATATACACTGGTTGAGTGGAACAGAGTAGCTGAATGCAGTGTCGCCTCTAGTACGTAGTAAATAATAGATCAATGGGATTGCATAATTTTTTATTTTAGCAAGTTATTCAATTCGATTTATTGTCTTTTTTTTTAAAACCCTAAGTTTTCGCTTGTTTATGGTATAGTGTATGTAGACTTGGCCTGAAATGGACGGTCTCCTTTATTTCATTCCATTCCATCCACTACAGCCTATAATAGTCTACTGCTGAGTATACGCTTCTCCCATAGATCGCAATTTTTATTTATAAATTATTATCAGGAAGATGCTGCTATCCATATTCTGTTTCAGTTTTCCTCTGTCGCCGCTAACGACACCCACGGGATCATGTGGAGTAGTGGATATTCTTATACAGCCACTACATGGTTTTATCACAGTGCCTCAATCTATTAAGTACCTAAGTTTACTGGGAAAAAATGAACGATAGGTTTAACTATCTTCGGTAGGGCAAAACAAGAGATAATAATATATTAAAAATTGGGAACAGCCGTTAGAGACTAGAGATAACCCGATTACTTTAACTTCGAGTATTTTTTATGTTTTTCAATAAGTAAAGTTTACAGTTAACTTAATAAATCTGCAAACTTTTATCTTTAGCAACCCAATTAATATCATCACTTAATCGTCTTTTAGAAACATTTTATCTTTTATATTTTTCGTCAAGAAAGCTTTCGTATTCTTAATTAACTTATATTTTGTGATAAAGCTGATTTATTAAATTTTTCAAAACAATTGCTACCAATTTTTTACTTTCGAGATACCAATTAAGTAAACCGCAGCTTTACCCAAAATAGATTTTTATCATTTTTATTATTGATGATTTATTATTGATATCTTTCTAATATCTTTATTAATTTCTTTATAATTATTTTTTTATATTACCTTCCGCAAGGCATTGTATGTATATCATATTGTATATGCACCTCTCCTTGGTGTAGTGGTCGTAAGCGTGACTGATTAAGCGTTCCAGCGATTGGAACCCGGATCCAGAATAAGTTATTGGGTTTTTTCTGTCAAGAAGTTCACAATAGCAGCCCGAAATTTGAAAGTTGGCGGTGTTTTTCCTCCATTCCTTGGAAAGCAAGTGAAGCCGTTAGACTTGCACCTGATCTCTGTCCGACCGTTTTGGATTGTGGTCCTATCAAATGAGGAAATAGAGAATCCACCTCCGTTCACGAACACACTCGTGCACTATAATTTGTCCTGTGTAAATGGCTAGTCTGTGTTGAGACTGGCCGCCGTGATCGAAATTCGGTCTGGACGACAACTTGTTCTTCGTACACTTTCATCATCATTCATCATCATTACAGCCCTTCACAAGTCCACTGCTGAACATAGGCCTCCCCCAAGTAATGCCAAAAAGCACGGTCCTGAGCCACCTGCATCCATCGACTTCCTGCATATCTTACCAGGTCGTCACTCCATCTAGTGGGGGATCGACCTACACTACGCCTACCGGTACGAGGCTGCCACTCGAGAACCTTTCTTCCCCATCGGTTATCGGTTCTTCGAGCTATATGGCCGGCCCATTGCCACTTCAGCTTACTAATCGGTTGGGCTATGTCGGTCACTCTGGTTTTACTGCGGATATCCTCATTTCTGACTCTATCACGCAGAGAAACTCCGAGCATAGCCCTCTCCATAGCTCGCTGAGCGACCTTAAGCGTCCTCATACGGCCAGCAGTGAAGGACCACGTCTCAGATCCGTAAGTCATCACTGGCAACACGCACTGGTTGTACAATCTAGTTTTTAGAGATTGAGGTATACCTGACGAGAAGATATGTCGTAATTTCCCGAACGCTGCCCAGCCGAGTTGAATCCGTCGATTGACCTCTCGGTCGAAGTTGGACTTACCTAGTCGGACTATTTGTCCCAGGTAAACGTACTCGTCAACAACTTCGAGCATAGTGCTCCCAACAACTACCGGCATAGGTGTGACATGGACATTAAACATGATCTTTGTTTTGTCCATGTTCATCTTAAGACCTATCCGTTGGGAGGCATTATTGAGCATAGTGCTTAAGTCCTCCAGCGATTCTGCCATAAGGACTATATCGTCGGCAAATCGAAGGTGAGTGATGTACTCGCCATTGATGTTAATACCGTATCCTTTCCAGTCCAGTAGCTTGAAAACGTCTTCCAAAGCAGCGGTGAAGAGTTTCGGGGATATAACGTCACCCTGTCTTACACCTCTCTGCAGTTGGATAGGTTTCGAGCTCTGGTTCTGTACTCGGATAGCCATCGTAGCCCTACTGTACAAACACTTCAGCACTTCGATATACCGACAGTCAACTTGGCACCGCTGAAGGGACTGCAGCACCGCCCAAATTTCGACGGAATCAAAGGCTTTCTCATAGTCCACATACGCCAGGCAAAGTGGCAAATTGTACTCTTCGGTCTTCTGTACAATCTGCCGCAGGGTATGTATGTGGTCTATGGTACTGAAGCCTTTTCGGAAACCGGCTTGTTCGGGAGGCTGGAAGTCGTCGAGTCTGCGTGCGAGACGATTCGTAATGACTCTCGAAAACAGCACGTAGACGCGGCTCAGAAGGGAAATCGGTCTGTAGTTCTTCAAGAGAGCGGTGTCGCCTTTCTTAAAGAACAAGACCACCGCACTTCTGCTCCACGCCTCTGGAGTAGTGCCACCATGGAGGACGGAATTGAAGAGCCTCTGAAGGACTTCAAGTACCGGTGTTCCACCCGCTTTCAGAAGCTCCGCTGTAATTCCATCCTCGCCTGGGGCCCTGCCGTTTTTAAGGTGCTGGAGAGCCATTCTAATCTCGCTTAGACTGACGTCCGGGATATCATCGGAATAGTGTCGGATAAGACTTGCTCTTGGATCGTTACTCACACTTACGTGTGGCTCCAACGATGATGTGTACAGCTGCCCATAGAACCTCTCAATCTCACTCAAAATCGCAGGTGTCCCGGAAACGATGCTGCCACACTCAGTCTTCAGCTTTGACAGTTGGCTCTTACGGGCAGACAGATCTCTGGCAAAGACTTTGGAGCCCTGGTTCCGCTCGATCGCTTCTTTAATACGAGCAGTATTAAAGTTGCGTAAGTCTCGCCGCATGCATTTGGAGATCTGTCTGTTCAGTTGCCTGTATGCTGTCAAGTCTGTTGACGATTGCAGCCTCATCTCCCGTCTAACAGCCATGAGATTAAGAGTGTGATCGGAGAGTTTTTGTGTTCTTCTGCGGCGGGTCTTGCAGAATTTAGCTCCGACCGCATGGACAGTTTCTACGAGCTTGTCATTCATATTGTCCACTGCATTGCAATCTTGTAGGCACTGAAAGCGGTTGTGTAACTCGAGCTGAAAGTTTTCGGGATTCTGGATTAGAGCACGAGGGGGACGGAGCGTTGACTTCATTAGACGAGACCTCTCCAACTTAACGTTTAGGTTCAGTGTGCCTCTAACCATTCGGTGATCGCTGCCAGTTTTCACCCTTGCGATCACTGAGACATCACTGAACAGTTGGCGTCTGGTCGTCATAATGAAGTCAATCTCATTTTTTGTCGAACCGTCGGGGCTCGACCAGGTCCACTTCCTGTGGGGCCGCTTCTGGAAGAAAGAGTTCATCATAAAGAGTCCCTCTTTCTCCATAAAGTCGGCCCCTTCGGTTCCGTTGCCCTACTCCAAATTTCCCTAACTTCAGCTCACCGCTTTCTCTTGTGCCTAGTTTTGCGTTGAAGTCTCCCATCAACACCGTGTAGTGGGTTTTGGAGGAATGCATGGCTTTGGAAATATCCTCATACATTTCCTCCACCTCCTCATCGGGATGTGCCGAGGTTGGTGCGTAAACCTGTATGACCTTCAGCGAATACCGTTTGGTGATTCTGAGTATCAGGTACGCGACCCTCGTCGACACACTCCCAATCTTTACAACGTTGTTGACGAGAGACTTGTGGACGATAAATCCGACACCTCCTTGGGACAGATGGTCGCCCTCCCGGTGATAGAACAAGTTGCCGGATTCGAGAATCACCGTGTCCTCCCCCTCTCTTCGGACCTCGGATAATCCTATAATACTCCAGTGCAACTTGTCTATCTCTTCTTCCAGCTCCAGGATCTTCTCGTCAGTCCTCAGTGTGCGTGCGTAAAATGTTGCCAGGTCGAGTCGTCGTAGGTGGCAGCCGAACCTCCACCGGAGATTCTTAGCACCCCCTGCCCCGCCGTTACCATGGTCGCCACCGTAGCCAGGAATAGCGGGGCCGCCGGGGATTGCCATAGTTGCCACGCTTCGTACACTTTAGTAAAACTTTAGTCCGCTTCCGCAGCTTCTTTATGATCTACTTATAATCTAAAATAGTAAAAGTCCAATAATTATATTATGTCAATCTTTAAATACGCTAATATTCACGTTTGACGGGCTAATTGACGATCTCAGTACCAGACTTCTCACATATTTGACGCTGGATATTTTTTTATAGGATAGGGTGACAAACGAGCACACAGTCCACCTGATAGTGAGTGGTTACTGTGGCCCAAAAACACCTACATGCATACTCGATTACGAATCAAAATGCAGATGCGTTGTCACCCATGAGGACTGAGATGGAATGCCTTATTTCCAGTAAAAAGGGTCTCCGGTTCTCTACACTCACCATACGAAACGCAGCAGCATTAAGCTACTATTTTACGCTGGTATTCTGTGAGAGCGTGATCCTTACACGGTAGAGCTACCAATATAACTGCAGCATGGCTCTACCAGGTATAAGGATATAATAAAACCCTGGTAATAATAGAGTACCGGGGTAGCTTAGAATCTAGTCCTCGCTGTAAGATATGACAGTGCTCGTACCAACCAGGGTTCAATCTCCGCTGGCACCAATTAAATCGCAATTCAAAATGTAATTTTAAGTTTTCATGTACCACATGTTTAATAAAAGTACCTATTTCGGTCACTAGTGTACTTTGAGTATTCTTGGTTTAATATTCAAAGCTAGTGTAATACCGCAGTGGTTGCATTTTAATTTTTTGCACATTTTTAACTCTCTTTTTCGACCTTTTACTTTTAGGAATCTAATTATATATCGCCATATTTCTAAAGAAATGTTTAATTAGGTAATAGACTCGCTTTAAAATAATTTTGAATTCGTGATTGTGCGGAAAATAATAGTACTAAACACTATCAACTCATAACTTTTTATTTACTACAAAACATAAATAACGTGTTTTGTTCGGGAAGTCTGCAGTCTGAGAACACGTTCAAGATCGTCCCCACCATTACATCTTTGATAAACCACAAATCCTCGGAAAAGAACACCGATTCCTACCAAGGATGATACGCGAGGCTATTGAAGTTAAAAAAACATCCTAATTTCAATAGAAAAGATGGTTGGGTGCTGCCATCTGCTTGGGATCCTATAATTAACAAAATTAAACATAAACCCAAGCATACCACTGCAAGACTTCAAGATACTGTAAGTTCGTTTTGCGTAAATCGGACCAAAAATTAATATTCAAAAACTGAAGGTAACAATGACATTGGGACGTCAAACATCTCAGTCCCCCCCCCCTCCCCCCCGTGACCATGGTTGCTGTAAAGCACCCGAAACGTCGGGAATTAAAAATAAGTAAAATCAATTAAATAAACGCGATAGAATCCGTAAATTTAGTTTTATTCAATGTGTAGTGTTCGCGTAAATTTAAGAAATCATTATATTAACACAGTGTCAAAAAATAATCAAAAACCTTCTTATATTGTAGCAGTTTTTCATTGCTTGAAAACACGAACAAAAAGACATTTTCTAAAAATAAATCCTAGCGAGATCGATTTATTGCCCCCGAAACCCCCTGGACACAAAATTTTATGAAAATCGTTGGAGCCGTTTCCGAGATTCCGATATACAAAAATTGCTCGTTTAAAGGTATAGGATTGGTGTAACTTCTGTTGTTGCAGATTAGATGACAAATGACTTATATTGGGGCTCAAATTATAGAAATAGACGGATAGAGCATGCGCAACAAACGATGTGAAGCCACTTATTATTTAAGTGTGCGTGACAGCTAGGAGCGGCATTGTAGGGACACGTGCACCTATGTGTGTGTAAAGTTACCAGATTATGAAAAAAAAACTCCCAATTTCCGAACTTCAAATTAAAAATGTGCATTTGCTTTATAGGTAATTAAGTAGTATTTGGACAGAATAATTATTTTCGAATAATGAATGATTCAATAAAAGTTAAATACGCATAATTAATTACATTTAATTGATTTTATTAATTTATATCAGACAATAAAAATACTTTATAACACTTTTTGGACATTTCTCTCTCATAATAGTTATATTATAATTGAAAAACATAAGTAATTCAACATATTACAACAGTTAAAGTTAAAGTTAGGTGTAAAAAATAATTGTAATAAACAATTATTTTACACACCTAAAATCTTAACAGCCTTTGTTTTGCACAAATTTCTTATAATATTGCCGTTTAGCGTCTAAACATCGAGCATTCGTTTTTTATTTTGCTATATAGTGCAATCGAACCATTAAATACTTTTCTATTAATAATTTTACCAGATTAACTTTGTGATCAACTCCATAACATTGATGATCATTCTACAGATTCATAAAAATAGTTTGGTTGCCAATAAAACTCTTTAGAACCCGTGAAGCTATATGCCTATAATCATTCTTTGTTTTTATTACAACGTTTTCTTTTAAAATTTTTCGTATTACAATTTCAGCCGCTGTACAAACTTTATAAGTGTCTATGGAAGGAAAAATTAAACCTCCTCTATCTCTCAAGCCAATCAATTTGTGAAAATCTTGTTTTTCCATAGATACCAAATGTGTCAAGCAAGATTCACATTTGATTTCTTTTCTGACGTACCGTATGACACATCCAGCAATATATCCAACAATCATTTTTTTCATGTCATTAAAAACTGGCACATTTAAATACTGTGCTAAATTGTTGACATCTGTTGGCAAGTCCTTTAGAAAACTTAAAGAAACACTTTCAGAGTTATCAGTGTCTTCTTGTCGGTACGATGAAGATGTTAAATTAATAATTTATGTAGCGGAAGTACACGTCAATACTGCGATATTCTCCAGCGGAATGCAATTTCCAGTTTCTAGACTTCTCATTTCTAAATGCACAATTTTCGATATATAGCTTTAAATTGTTTCACGTTTGGATAATCATTATGGCCCCCATGCATTCTGATGCAGCCAAAAAATATTTCAGGATGATCTTGGCTAAGTTTATAAGTAGGTAAAAACACCATACATTTTTCTTTTTCTATCAGACGCTCATAAAGTGACTTTAAACTTGATATATTTATCAACGTTCCAATAAAACCAGGTTTGCATCTTGTTTCCACAACTCTCTTATAAAATCGCGTTATAACGTACGTTGGTCGACGGTCTTTAATAACTTTTCTTTTGGTGACACTTTTTATTTGCAATTTTTGTATGTAATCCTGAAGCCGGTCCAAAAGTGCATAAATTTCAGTTTTATTTCCTCTATATATAGGTTTTCTGTAATCGAAATGGGCCATAGTTTGTGAGTTAAAAATATCAGACATGTCATTCATTAATTGAACAAATTCTTCAGTGGGTTGCGAACGTTTAAAATCTGGAAGATTTATATCAGTTCTACAAAACTGCAGTGCTTTCGCAACACTCCTGCTTAGCGTTTGTGTAGCAAGCTTTACCTTCATAATTTGGTTTCTGAAGGAAATGTGTTTTCTATAAAGTTTATTTGCCAAGTGTAGGCCCTCATCTTCTTGCAACTGGTTTAGTTTAGCTAAAAAGTTCCAGTCTACAATTTCTTCATTTTTATTTAAGAATTCTTTTTTTTTGCTTCTAGTTTGTTCCGAAGTAATTTTATTACATGACTGGGATCTAAACACTTCGCTAGCATCTGAGGGGTGCTTAAATGTTGTTTTCATATTTTCAGTATCAGTTATATTACAACCAAGTAGCCCCATGGTAGTAAAATTTGTAGCATGCCGATCGAATGTTAGTGATACGACTTTGACTCCACTTCGTGACATTTCATGAGACATAGTTTAACTAAATTAGATTTCTGTTCCCCAGTCAAATTGTTTATCAAAAAGTATCCCAAAGGTATCTTGAATCGCTGGTTTATTCCTACTAACATAAATACAATTGCTTGAGATGCCAAAGTTGTAGACTCTGTTAATTCATCGCCCATATCGACAACCCCTATGTACCGTTTACCATCCCACAGCTTCTGCTGGCGCAATGCCATTTCATCAAACATAAGTGCGCAAATAAGTTTATGAGGAGAAGCTTCTGCCATTTTTTGCAACGCTGTGAATGCTTCTTGGGTAAATCCAGGTTCGCTATTAATGTGGGTATACCATTTTGTCATCGTTTTAGGATGAGGCAGGCAACTATTGAAGGCTTTTCTCACGTAATCATAGCCCTTTGGAGAGTAGAAATTTAAAGATAAGCAAAATTTTCTGATGGCCGGGGAATATTTAATTATTTTTTTACCGGATCTTCGCATGTGTAAATTATGAAAAAATTCAGTTGCTATAATATTCTCACTTAACAAGCTATGAGTGTCGCAATTTATAAAGTTTTTATCTTTAAATCCTTTAAAATATTCTTTGGTGAATCATTCCTTTTTTTTAGTCGTCGATTTTTTGTTGTAATGTTTTTAACTTATGTTTAGTAGCAACTCGTAACAACTTATGTTTTCTTAAATCTTTTCTTAATTGACTTTTTATAGGTGTATCGATTATAGAGTCCAGGTCCGAATCTCTAAATTCAGGTAATACAGAATTATTTTTAATAGATTTTTCGGGTAGTTGACTAGCTTCGAGTAAGTTTGAAGGACCAACTTGGTCCAAACTTTGTTTTTCCGGTGATGGCGGCAACGCGCATAAATTTTTGGTCGGTTTTGCACTTTTGTTAATCAATCGACGACCTTTTTCGGTATAGTATACATCATCCTCTTTAAAATGCAATAAGGATACAACACAAAATTTTGAAGGCATCCAATTATTATCCTGCCTACTTTGACGAATAATAGTAACCCATTCATCGCGTAGTACTAGATCCGTCGGCAATCTGCAAAAACATAAGTCAAATTATTGCATATAACAATAAAATAGAGCGGCCGATAGAAAATCTCAAAATCGAAAAACATAGCACTAATTGGTGGGTTAAAATAAATAACAAGATTTTCGAACAAAGATATAATATATATACATAAGTTATTTCCGTATATAAATGTATAAATTAATCAATCCTCCTATCCATCCATCCATCCAGTCCATTGCACATTCCCCTAATTCAAGGAGACATATTTCGATGTAAACTGGCAACACAGACCAATTGTTGACAATATATTGTGTTCCGAGAGAGCCAAATATATTAGAGGGAACATAAATAACAAACCATTAAAATAAGCAATAGTTACCTGTGGAAAGATACTCCATCTTCTTTTCTTTGTTTTTGGGAACAAATTTTACAATGTTACACAAGACGGCATGTTTTAACATAAAATAATAAATCACTTGTGACGTGTAAGTAGTACGACGCGTAGTTTAGTACTGACGCGAGATTAGATTGTATTCGCTTCTGAATTTGTATTTTCTTTCGTGGTTTCACTCTCGTGTTCTACGCGCTCCATCTGTCTATTCTTTAATCTGAGTATTGGGGTTGTAATGTGCATTCCTAGGGGAGGCGTGGACTTGTGAAGGGCTGTAACGATGATGATGATGAAACGAACTATGTTTCATTAGCAATGATAATCTACGATGTAAATAGGATCATTCGCGTTCGTTCGTAATAGTGGACTTCATAGTGAACTTTGTAATCAATGGCGCGCCCAAAATATTATGACGCGTGCCATGCCATCGATGGCACACGTGCCATTAGTTCGCCATCCTTGCTCTACGCTTTTCTAACAAATAAACTTCTTTCGGTATGAAATCTGTCAAATATTACACTTTATACCAATATTGAGCCACCCTGGTGGCAGACATATTCGTGGATACCCTCATTGCTCCATAACACTCTCAGAAATGAGAGGAGTCATATTCACAACAGTAGTACGTACAAAGCCTCTAATCAAAACTAGATATGATACAAAGTTAGAAATATTATCTATACCGAGCCACAGGAATTGTTCTGAATATATTGGAAGGTTTCTATTTTCAATTAACCCTTCACTACTAACATTAGATTATATCAGACAGGGTTCAAGTTATTTTACTTTAGACACTATATAAACCGCAAATTCTATTAAATTTATAGGAGACCCTCATTTAATATGGTCGTGGAGAACAGGGTCGAGTTTCCAGGCGATTTGAGCTAGGAACGACGTATTAAAATAGTCTATAGTCTTTTGTTCGGTCGTCTAAGTTTATGAAGTGCGTTAGAAAGCTCTCTCTCTCTCTCTCTCTCTCTCTCTCTACACTCACCATACGAAATACGTAGTATTATTAGTATTTGACGCTTGTATTCTGTGAGAGCGTGGTCCTTCCCCGGTCGAGCCGACCCATTCGTGCTACAACTACTAATATTGCTGCAGCATGGCTCTACCGCGTGATATAAAAATACTAAACTATTTTTAATAGAATAAGAGTGACAAACGAACACACAGTCCACCTGATGGTAACTAATCTGGCAGCAATAACAAAATCACGGTATTGTACTTTTCTGAAGTAATCCGGATCCTCTTATAATTTTAGACCATAATTATTATAATATATTAATGTTAGTTTTGTTTTCTTTATAGTTTCAATATCTTTGTGTGTGATGAATAATTAATTCCTTCATTTTTAATTATTAATTAAAAGCGCCTGCTAATTTATTTATAGCAATAATCTGCTTTTATGTTGAATTAGTATTACATTATTCGTTATAGCCTATATTTAAAAATCGTACGTATTGATTGTTGGATTTAGGGTGTAACTTTTTTAAGTTTATTCGAGTACCTCCAAAGTTCTTTGCTAATTTGAAACTTCATTCTATTTGGAATTAATTATGAAAAATAAATAATTTATTACTAGGAAGATCCTCCAGTAGGTACTTACTTATGAGTCCATTTTGAAGTTTCGAAACAAGCTAATTCGCTATCAAAGCTTTTAAATAAATTACGGGGGCAGAACATAATTCGGAGCTTATTTGGAAACGAAATTCGTTATCGTTCATAATTTGTTTGAGTGCGGACCGTGGTCCGTTCGGTTGATGTTAACAGAACAATTGTAAAGATTTAATATAGGTATGTAATTTTTGTGGTCTTTTTCGATATGGATAGGAAGGGACCGCTTTTGTTACATGGGACGCGCTTTTATGTTTTCTCGTGGATGCCTAAAAGGGTATTTCGATGGAATGTCATTAGTTAAAGTGGTCCAAATTTTTAACAGACGCTTTAATCGTGTGTTAAGTGGTAGAGCTCCTATTCTACCTTCTGGGTAGGCACCACCCTTTTACCTGTTTCTGTTGTCAAATAGTACGTGGTGCTTGCACTAACGTGTTACGGTTTGAAGGGTACGTAGAGATAGAGAACCAGTATCAAAGACCACCCAACCTACAACAAATTACAAAGCCAGAGCCTTGCTTTAGCTATATTACGGCACGAATGGGTCGGCTCGACTGGGAAAGGACCACGCTCTCACAGAATACCAGCGTGAAATAGCGGCTTAATGTTGCTGTGTTTCGTATGGTGAGTGTATAGAACCGGAGACCCTTTTTACTGGAAGCGAGGCATTTCATCTTAGTCCTCACGGGTGACAACGCAACTGCATTTTGACTCGTAATCGAGGATAGATGTAGATGTCTATGGGCCACATCATCTACTTACCATCAGGTCAACTGTGTGCTCGTTTGTCACACTTATTCTATAAAAAAGACCTTAACTTGCAGTCGCTGATATTACAAGATAGTTGTAATGTTATCTTTGAACTGAAAGGTCAATTAAGCTATGGCAGATGCTTTCTCACCCCTGAGGGCTAAGATGGAATGCCTCCTAACCAGTAAAAAGGGTCTGGTTCTCTACTCACCGTCCGTAACACAGCAGCATTAACCTGCCATTTTACGCTGCCATTTTATGAGAGCGTGTTCCTATCCCGGTCAAGCCGATCCTTTCATGCTACAATCATAATAATGGTCACAATCATAAAAAACACAAGGTCAGTTAAAATGATCAGTTGAACTGACGTACATCCAAAAACTGACCGTGAGTGGAATCTTAACTTGAAATTTTTAACTGATGGCACTCCACGGAGTAATCCGCTGGCTTCAGTTCGTTTTAATTACGGGTAAGTACTTACTTTCTTAGTAGCTACTTACATCATTTCTATGCTATTAACATTTTTTATTATTTTATATATTTAGAGAATTTCGTTTGACGGAGGATGGTAAATAAGGTGACTGTGATGATGTCACCTTCCTTATGATTGACTCAGAAGAGATCTTTTACTCACCGTAGAGTATCTTAGTGATGCTACGTAGAACCATCGTGTTAAAACTCATTTTCAAAGAGGTTCATGAAGATCTAGATGACGGTGATGATATCACCTAGTTGATGGTTGACTCCGAAGGGGCGCTTAGGATCTCAGTGACATCAATCCATAGAGCCGTTGTGTTTGGACTCATTTGAAAGGTACTCAAAAAGACCTAGATGACCGTGATGATTTCACCTTCCTTATGGTGGAATCCGAAAATAAGTTTAGGATCTGTGACCACACAACCACTATGTTTGGACTCATTTAAAGGGGCTCATAAGGACCTAATAATTTATAGGAGTCACGCAACTTTGTGCGTGACACTTCTAAACTAAAATTTAAAAATTAAATATTAACCCCCCCAGAAGGGGGGAGTAAACAAGGAAAATAAAGAAAAGTAAACCTAGTGTACCCATATGTGTTATCTAACTTAATACAATACGAAAAATTTATTATTTTATAATACTCAACATATTTGATTATCAAACAAAACAAATAATTTTATTAATTCTAGACTTGTTTATTTTATCATTTTTTTTACAATCTTATGCTGGGGCCACACTAACGAGAAATGCCGTTAATTATCGCGTTGATGGACGTTGAATGTAGGTGAGGCCACGACATAACACGTTATTTTGAAAATGGCATTAACAATGCCGTTTGCCGTTTGGTGATAACTCGAGTGGCGGTACATCAAAGAAATTAACGCACGAAATAACGCGTTTAGGTGACCACACTACGAGTGTCTCACTGTGCACGATGAGCGGAACGGGGTCGCACGTGTGGCTTTGATAGAGCGGAATAATAGAAAAGTTATTACGTTTCTTGAGATTCTGCAAACAAAGCCATGTTTGTGCCATCCGAGACTCAAAAGTTTTAAGAATCGTACGTCGCAAAATTATGCTTGGCGACGAATTATTCAATTACTACTTTTTAAAACAAGGTATCGAAGAATTAGAGAGACGAAGGAACGTCTAATGTGTTTTTATATAACTATTTTAAACAAATATAAAAAGTCTTCAAAAACATTAACGCCAACTTTAACGCCGTTCAATGGCATTATAATAATATAATAATAATAATATTCCACAACTATCACACAACGCCATCTAGTCCCAAGCTAAGCAGAGCTTGTTATGGGTACTAGACAACTGATAAACATACTTATATATTTCTAAATACATAAATATTATAGATAAACCTCCCTCCTCGTGCGCTCTCGGAAGCGTGTCTGTTTTTCGCACTCGAGTCAAAGGGTCTCGTGAGTCTCGCGATGAAAATGAGAGCGTATATTATATTCACCGTACATGGTTCATTTACGGTAAATAGAAACCATCCACCATCTTCTTCTTCGCCGTGGCTTAATAATTTCATTTTTAAGGTAAATGTGTAAAAAGTTATAATAACTAATAGCACAAAGACAAAACGCTGTAACAGTTTCATCTATGTCCATCTCAGCGGGCATACGGAGTTCAAATGATAGAACGAGTGTGTACATGGTGTGTTCTCGTGTCGAGCCTCAACACGACGAGAGGCACGCGAGGCGACGAGACGAGCGTGTACGGCCGGCATTAAACTGTCAGACTTTTTTGATGAGAATTATCAATGTATCAGGTCTTGAGTAGTTATTCACATGTAGCGGTAACCATATTACAATCAGGTCTGTAAGCCCTTTTGTAACACTAATATTAAATAAAAAAAATAATTTGAAGTGTAAAAACTCTTTCTTTCTTACTTTTTTTCAAATTGGTGCAAAAACGCATAATGTGTTCAACAACGAATTATAGGTGATTGGTGAATAAAAATATTAAAAAAAGGAAATATTAAATCACAGGATAAAAGTTTTTGCGACAACAATAGTGTATTGTGAGTTTTAAACAAATTATGTCGTAATATAGGATCGTCTTTTTATTATATTAAAGTCATTTTAAAGCCAACTTAAGTTCAACAATGATAATAATTAATGAATTCTTGAAGTTCGCAACCTACACAAAGTTTAGAGTAAAGTGCCTGAATTAAATATTATTATCCGAAATTGTTTAAAGTTGTTTGGGAAATGGTGCTATTATTATGAGAAAGAAACAGTTATAAAACTGAAATAATGTTGTTGCAAAGTTATTGGCCAAGTTTGACCACGGCGAAAATGTTATAAAACTAATTATACGGATTTTATTGGCCGTGGTTTTAACTTTTTTTTATTTCCCTACATTTCATGGGCATCACTCATGATTCCAGGGATCTAAGGTGCGATATTGTGTGTCAAGCCATAGTTCAGCTATTAGTTTTTGTGTATTTATATTTGACAAAATTCTCTTGAATAGTTAACCACCAGATGCCATGAGTTAATAAAATTTACTCATATGACCTAACATAGTAACAGTATTTAATACGAAGTACGAACTATTACGAAGACGCTTTCATCTCAAGAGTACTTCATTAAACACCTACTGGGGACTAATACTTGAGTCGGAATTTGTAAGCATTTGATATTAAACCCGTATGTAGTGATGAATTCGCTTCATTACGTGACATAGTGTTATCGCAGAATACATAATAGTACTACGTTCTAAATTTTATGTTATTACGTAATGAAGATCACTGATGGTACATTATAGTTTATTATATTGATAGAAATATTACACATTAACTAAAGCTAATTTTAATGCGTTTCATTTTATATTGCGTTTAATTTGACTTATTTTTACTTATATATAATTTCAGAGGCTTCAGAGTTCATCACGGAGGGAGTTTCACGTTCAGATGACATATTTAGTTAACCCTGGTTATCTTCAGCTTTCAAATATAAATTTTTGCTCCCATCTATGTAGAATGAACTTACAGTACTTATTTTGAAGTCTTGCAGTGGTTTGCTTGGGTTATGATTTAACTTTATTAATTGTAGGATCAATGATCAATGGTAGCACCGGACCATCTTCTCTATTTAATTTTGGTGTTTTTTTTTTTAATTTCAATAGCATCGCGAATCATCCTTGGTAGAAATCGGTGTTCTTATGCAATTATTTGTGATTTATCAAATCTGATGTAATGGCGCGGACGATCTTGAATCCTGAACATATTTACAGACTGCATATTGGGCTTAAAATGAAATGACTCACAGCTTGAAAATTTTCAAACTCTCTATTATGGAGTGTAGAAGTAAGGAGAACAATCTATCATAGGAGAATAGTTAAAAAAATGTCCATCTGTAAGCAATAAATAACAATTCAAAAACTCTCCATAACAGCGCTGGAGTAGCTAAAGGGATGAAATGAACTTAGCAGTTTTAGACGGTTTGAAGGGTGCTGCTAACTAAAATCTAAAATAATTTTATTTAGTAAATACAACCTCGAAAAAGTCGTCTATCCCACTAATATTTTCCGGCGCCACCCTTATTTAACGATTTTCTACGGATACTTTTTAATACACAGTCTGTACTCCTTACCTCTACACTCCATACTCTCTATACTCTTAAGAATGGAACACAGAAATAAGTAAGAGGTGTTATCTACCCTGACAAACTCACAAGCAGAACACGAGGTCTACCTCAGGTCAGAAAAGGAGACGAAACTTTGTTCTGATTAAATGGCCTTTCAAAGAAAATAAAATGAATTCATTAGTCACAAAATATCTGTCAAAACAAATTTCCGTACAACAGTCATTTTCCTGTACAATAAAACGCGGCACCGCCATTTTAAATTCAAGTCGCGTTCAGCGCAGGTGCGATTCGGATAATCACCACGTGCGATGACGTCGTTAAAATTATGGCGTCTTCAATCGCTGCTACTTTAATGCTATCATCACAAATCATAATAGAGGTGCGCTTCTTTCATATTAATGTTGGCAAGAAGCAACATTTTTTACTTTAAATATAAAAGAAAAATGATTTTATAAATGCGTAATACGACAAACATTGTTGGAACGATTTAAATATTATTAGGACGGTGGGTAAGCTGAAAGGAAGAAAAAAGATTAGAAAGAAAGAAAGAATGAAAGAAAAAGAAAGAAGGAATATTTATACGCACCTAAAACACTGTACAGTGCAACAAACTAAAGACAAAAAATATTTTTAATAAAAAATAATAAAATGTATAGGGCTGCTGCAGCGAACAAAGCGTCACCGATGTAGCTTAAACTTGTTTTTAAGACGGAGGTTTTATGTAAGATAAGGGTAACAAAGGAGCACACATTCCACATGATGGTAAGTGAATGCTGTGGTCTGTACATCTATTCTCGCTGAACAATCAAAATGCAGACGCGTAGTCAGTTTTTTACGCGGTAAAGTCATGCCCCAGCTATATTATGGTTATAGCACGAATTGACCAGGTCGAGAGGGTAGGACCACGCTCTCACAGAATACAGCGTAAATAAGTACATAATGCTGCTGTTTCGTGTGATGAGTATACAGACCTGGAGACCCTTTTTGCTGGATACGAGGCATTCCACAGGAAGTGGACCTGGTCGAGCCCCGACGGTTCGACAAAAAATGAGATTGACTTCATTATGACGACCAGACGCCAACTGTTCAGTGATGTCTCAGTGATCGCAAGGGTGAAAACTGGCAGCGATCACCGAATGGTTAGAGGCACACTGAACCTAAACGTTAAGTTGGAGAGGTCTCGTCTAATGAAGTCAACGCTCCGTCCCCCTCGTGCTCTAATCCAGAATCCCGAAACCTTTCAGCTCGAGTTACGTAACCGCTTCCAGTGCCTAGAAGATTGCAATGCAGTGGACGATATGAACGACAAGCTCGTGGAAACTGTCCATGCGGTCGGAGCTAAGTTCTGCAAGACCCGCCGCAGAAGAACACAAAAACTCTCCGATCACACTCTTAATCTCATGGCTGTTAGACGGGAGATGAGGCTGCAATCGTCAACAGATTTGACAGCATACAGGCAACTGAACAGACAGATCTCCAAATGCATGCGGCGAGACTTACGCAACTTTAATACTTCTCGTATTAAAGAAGCGATCGAGCGGAACCAGGGCTCCAAAGTCTTTGCCAGAGATCTGTCTGCCAGAAAGAGCCAACTGTCAAAGCTGAAGACTGAGTGTGGCAACATCGTTTCCGGGACACCTGAGATTTTGAGTGAGATTGAGAGGTTCTATGGGCAGCTGTACACATCATCGTTGGAGCCACACGCAAGTGTGAGTAACGATCCAAGAGCAAGTCTTATCCGACACTATTCCGATGATATCCCGGACGTCAGTCTAAGCGAGATTAGAATGGCTCTCCAGCACCTTAAAAACGGCAGGGCCCCAGGCGAGGATGGAATTACAGCGGAGCTTCTGAAAGCGGGTGGAACACCGGTACTTGTAGTCCTTCAGAAGCTCTTCAATTCCGTCCTCCATGGTGGCACTACTCCAGAGGCGTGGAGCAGAAGTGCGGTGGTCTTGTTCTTTAAGAAAGGCGACAACGCTCTCTTAAAGAACTACAGACCGATTTCCCTTCTGAGCCGCGTCTACGTGCTGTTTTCGAGAGTCATTACGAATCGTCTCGCACGCAGACTTGACGACTTCCAGCCTCCCGAACAAGCCGGTTTCCGAAAAGGCTTCAGTACCATAGACCACATACATACCCTGCGGCAGATTGTACAGAAGACTGAAGAGTACAATCTGCCACTTTGCCTGGCGTATGTGGACTATGAGAAAGCCTTTGATTCCGTCGAAATTTGGGCGGTGCTACAGTCCCTT
Organism: Parnassius smintheus behrii; assembly: GCA_036936625.1. Classification (NCBI taxonomy): domain Eukaryota; kingdom Metazoa; phylum Arthropoda; class Insecta; order Lepidoptera; family Papilionidae; genus Parnassius; species Parnassius smintheus. The sequence goes on along the minus strand of JAUPFT010000015.1, from coordinate 6,048,085 downwards.
CAGCGGTGCCAAGTTGACTGTCGGTATATCGAAGTGCTGAAGTGTTTGTACAGTAGGGCTACGATGGCTATCCGAGTACAGAACCAGAGCTCGAAACCTATCCAACTGCAGAGAGGTGTAAGACAGGGTGACGTTATATCCCCGAAACTCTTCACCGCTGCTTTGGAAGACGTTTTCAAGCTACTGGACTGGAAAGGATACGGTATTGACATCAATGGCGAGTACATCACTCACTTTCGATTTGCCGACGATATAGTCCTTATGGCAGAATCGCTGGAGGACTTAAGCACTATGCTCAATGACCTCAATAGTGCCTCCCAACGGATAGGTCTTAAGATGAACATGGACAAAACAAAGATCATGTTCAATGTCCATGTCACACCTATGCCGGTAGTTGTTGGGAGCACTATGCTCGAAGTTGTTGACGAGTACGTTTACCTGGGACAAATAGTCCGACTAGGTAAGTCCAACTTCGACCGAGAGGTCAATCGACGGATTCAACTCGACTGGGCAGCGTTCGGGAAATTACGACATATCTTTTCGTCAGGTATACCTCAATCTCTAAAAACTAGATTGTACAACCAGTGCGTGTTGCCAGTGATGACTTATGGATCTGAGACGTGGTCCTTCACTGCTGGCTGTATGAGGACGCTTAAGGTCGCTCAGCGAGCTATGGAGAGGGCTATGCTCGGAGTTTCTCTGCGTGATAGACTCAGAAATGAGGATATCCGCAGTAAAACCAGAGTGACCGACATAGCTCAACGGATTAGTAAGCTGAAGTGGCAATGGGCCGGCCATATAGCTCGAAGAACCGATAACCGATGGGGAAGAAAGGTTCTCGAGTGGCAGCCTCGTACCGGTAGGCGTAGTGTAGGGCGACCCCCCACTAGATGGAGTGACGACCTGGTAAGACATGCAGGAAGTCGATGGATGCAGGTGGCTCAGGACCGTGCTTTGTGGCATTACTTGGGGGAGGCCTATGTTCAGCAGTGGACTTGTGAAAGGCTGTAATGATGATGATGATGAGGCATTCCATCTTAGTCCTCAGGGGTGACAACGCATCCGTATTTTGATTCTTAATCGAGGATAGATGTAGATGTCTATGGACCGCAGCACCCACTTACCATCAGAAAAATTGCGTACTTGTTTGTCACCCCTATTTTTTTTAAAAGAAGTCACCACTGAGGACTAAGATGGAATGACTCGTGCAGTGAGAAGGGTTTCCATTTCTCTACACTCAATATACGAAACACAGCAGCATTAAGTTACTATCTTATGCTGGTAATCTCTGAGAGCGTGGTCCTTCTCCGGTCGAGCCGACCCATTCGTGCTACAACCATACTACTAATATATTTGCAGCATGGCTCTACCACATAAAAACACTTGCTCACACACTATAATCCTGTCCTGCGTAGAAGGCTAGTTTTCGTTCAGAAAGGCCACCGCAAACAAAGTTCGGTCTGGAGGAAATTATTAAATCAGTGTATTTTTTTTTGTATTCGTTTTATGGATGGTAGTAATTAGTTGCTATTTAACGCGTGTACATTACTGGTCGGAAACAGGCCTTACGTACGTACGATATGGGTGAAATTTGGTTCTTGGATAATATTTAACTTTACCTACAAATTTATGTGTAAGCACACCTATCCTGAAAACTATTACTTTTTTAAATTCTGAGCAAAGTTCGGTCACTCGGACGGTGATTGGAAGAATAAATAATGAAATAGTGTATTTTGCGATCGCACCTTAAGTTGTACTCAACCGTACATGACTTCGAGTGATTTATGGTTTGTAGTAAGTACCATCCATCCGCCGTGCTACAGCACCGCGATCTCCTAAGGGACGCGGGGGTGAAATCTTAATTGTTCTGGCTTAATACGCCCCCTTAGCCGCTATTTTCAACTTAAATTTTTTGCAGTGGTATGGTTGGGTTAGGATTTAATTTTATTAATTATGGGATCCCAAACAGATGTTACCACCCATCTTCTATATTAAAATATGTATTTCATTTTTAATTTCAATACCATCGAAAATCATTCTTGGTCCTTTGGAATACTGCAGCGTGTGAAAACGTTTACCATCATATTTGATGGACCAAAAATTGTTGCGAAATAACACCGATTCCTACCGAGAATGATTCTATGGTATACGAAATTATTAAACAAAAATACATTGAGTTACACAATATGAAAAATCATTTACATCGAAACATATGAACGAATAATGTTTGAATTGAAGTTCTTGTTTATTTTAAACTATGTCACTATCACCTTCTTTGCATTTCAGAAACGTTATTGGCGAAGTATAAAAAACGTTATCCCTTTGCATGAACGAAGCAACGTGTTTTTCAAATATGGCAACGTTCATACCACTTATCAGAAGGTGATTGTAGCGCCGCGTTCCTACAACTCGGCGTCCCTGTGAGACTTGTTTCATATTTCAGATAAAACGATTTGGACGTTTGCAAGATTACACAAAATTGGTTTACTATATTATGACCTCAGGAAACATGTCAGACTGTTTTTTTTCCCGATCTCTTGAGGTAAATAGATGATGGATGAAATAACGTAAACGGAGAGATATAATTTAAGTTTTTGTTTATTGGAACTATGTTTGTTTAAAGTAAAGTTTTGATTAAGGTTAAGGTTTGACGGCTCCGTGGCGCAGTTACTTGGTAACGAGTTTTTTTTGTAGGTTGACAAACGAGCACACAGTCCACCTGATGGTAATTGGATGCTGTGACCCATAGACATTTATATTACATTTAACCTAAATTAAGAATCAAAAGAGGCGACAGAGGGAGACAGGCAGGAGATGGGCAGTAGCATCTTTCTGATAACAACTGTGACGTAATAAAAAACTGCGGTTGCCAACCCGCTCGGCAAGCGTGGCAACTATGGCAAATATCCCCCCATGAGTAACGACGCAAACAAACGGCCCCCAGTCCCCGGCGGCCCCGCTATTCCTGGCTACGGTGGCGATCATGGTAACGGCGGGGCAGGGGGTGCTAAGAATCTCCGGTGGAGGTTCGGTTGCCACCTACGACGACTCGACCTGGCAACATATAACGCACGCACCCTGAGTACTGACGAGAAGATACTGGAGCTGGAAGAAGAGGTAAACAAGTTGCGCTGGCATATTATTGGATTATCTGAGGTCCGAAGAGAGGGGGAGGATACGGCAATCCTCGAGTCCGGCAACTTGTTCTATCACCGGGAGGGTGACCATCTGTCCCAAGGAGGTGTCGGATTTATCGTCCACAAGTCTCTCGTCAACAACGTTGTAAAGATTGACGATATAATATCCATTAAATCTCTAGGAAAAAAATTTAAGAAATATTATCGACCCTCCTCGGGTTCGCCTGAATAGTAGCTTTATTTAGATTTAAGATAATCTTAAACCTTTTTTTTAATTTTTCGTCTTTTCAATAAAATCTTCAAGTCTTTCTGATTATATATAGCTTGGATTCCTTCTAGCACTTTTCTCTCTCTGTTCGAAAGTTTCATTACAGTCATCAGCTTGGACAGAGAGACAAAGAGACAGTGTTTAAAAATGAAAATATATATTTTAATATCTTGCAAATAACCTTAACTCTTTTATTTATACGTTTAGATATATGTTAACTTTGCCCTCTCTATATAATATTATGAATGTGCATAAAATATTAGCAGCATTAAAAGAAAACTAATATACATATACTAATTAACATACATCACTTGCTAACGAAACACAGCAATATTAAGCTGCTATTCATCACTAGTACATGTATTTGTTTTCTATGGGAACGTGATCCTTCTACGGTTGAGCCGACCCATTCGTACTGAAAACAGAATAACCCTGCACAGCTTGGATCTACCTTCCCAGGTAAACTTACATCCCAGAATAAAACAATTTGTATATATTCATTCCAGGATAGGAAAATTTTCTTTATTGAAAATCCATTGAGGGTTCTGTACAAATAAACTTTCATTAAATTCATGAGATTCTGCTATACTGTGTTCCATTAAAATTCTATTTAATTGCCGTAGACGCGTTTTATTCTCCCTCTCCCTCTGACGTGTGGTACAAAGTGAAAACAGTTTATATGGGCGAATTATAGTAATTTTAAGGAGAAAGGTGTGTACGGCTCAACCACATATGGTACGATTAGCACTTTAATCATAGTGTTACGAACTTGGGGTTCAAGACAATTAAAAACTGCTGATTGAATTACTAAAATTGACACTTTAATTACAGAATACTAATTACAACTTAAAACCACACTAATAACGAAACAATTGCGCTCCTGATCACTTTAGTTCGAAGTTGTACCGCTTCGAAGTACTAGCTTGAATAGCCAATTCAATACTGACCCGAGTCGCGGTCCATACCGGTCTTATATAGGGCCTCAGATAGTTCCAGAACCTCCTACCGTAGAAACATTTAGAATGTTCGAGTACACACCGGTCCCGACTGACGATAGTTATTAATTTGTTTGTGTTAATTGTTGATAAGTGTCGATAGTTCTTAAATGTTCTTTCATGGAAATTTCTACAAGGATCTTGACTCTCCTAGTTCTGCTTCTCGATACTAGCGGGTGCTAGTGGTAACTAGTGTCGCCCTGTACCAGGCATCAATTGTGGCACGCATCAATAACATAATTTTAACAGAATAGAAGATTCTCTAGTTGACGTTTTAGAATCGTTCGCCGCTTATGTGTACTCATTGCTATGCTAATCATTTGTTCATAATGTTTAATTTTATCGATTCCATCAATAACATTACACCCTATAAAAGTCCACTGAACATAGGCACGCCCCATACATTGCCTTACGGGCGGGACATTGTCAAACTCACTATACTTAGCGAGAGAGTTGGCAATAGCAACTTTTTATTATTTTAAGTTGTTAGCAGTGAGATGCCGCTGCTCATGTCCTGTTTCTTTCTGTTCATTCTTACGACACCTATGGTACGTTATGGGATAGTGGATATTCCTACACCGCCCCTATATGGCTTAATTTTATTCATCAATCTGCTATCATCATCCCAGGTGTACAAATCTTATAAAGGGTGTCAAACGAGCGTACAGTGTACCTGGTGGTGATTGGGTACTGTCTAACAATGTTTATACGTGACCGAGTCACGATACAAATGTATAAGAATATGTTATCTAGATACGGAAGGATCACGCTTTCACAGAATACTAACGTAAAATAACAACATAATGTTTCGTGTAGAACTAGAGAACCCTTTCAGTAATGAGAGAAGGCCTAGGAGTGGGACTTACATAGGCTTTTATATTTTTTTTACCATATTAATATGTATGCCCTTAATGATTTCTTATATTTAAGCGAACACTACACATTTAATTAAAACTGCTCTTACGGATTTATCGCGTATATTAACTTATTTTATATTCCCGATATTTCGAGCACTTTACAGCACCCATGGTCACGGGGAGACTAAGGTAATAGACGTCCCAATGGCATGTCTATCCGTGGCTACTTCCAGATTGAAATTGTTCATTTTTGTTCCGATTTACGCAGTTTTGCAGTTGTATGCTTCGGTTAGGATTTAACTTTATTAATTATAGAATCCCAAGCAGATGGTAGCCCCCAGCCATCTTCTCTATTGAAATTAGGCTGTTTTTTTATTTCAATGGCATCACAAATCAGCCTTGGAAGGATTCGGTGTTCTTTAGCGAGAATTTGTGTATTATCAAATCTGATGTAGTAACGGGAGTGATCCTGTACGTGTTCACAGACTGCAGACTTCCCGAAGCGTCGATTTTTCACATCAGCTATGTACTCTTTAACACGGGGTTTTATTGATCTTTTTGTTCGTCCTATGTAAGAGAGACCACATTCACAATCAAGCTTGTCGCATCTGCATCTTGCAGAGGTTCAAAAACAAAAAAAGGAAAACGCTTCAAGGTTAAGCCAATCTAGTCAGTGACACCTCTGACATCCATGACCATGTTGTGGAAGGAAGATTTCAACAAGAAATTAGATGGAGTGGCGATGGGCTTACCTGTATCTCCCATCATCGCTGACATATTCATGGAAGACTATGAGGAGAAAGCCTTGCTTACTTCTCCTGTATATTCAAGATTGCAAGACACTTTCACAATTCTACGTTTAAATAAAGTAACTCCATTTTGAGACCATCTTAACTCCAAAAATTGTAAAATTTAGTTCACAATGGAGTTAGAGGCAAACAATTATCCTATAATTAATAAAATTAAATCGAAACCCAAGCTCACAACTTCAAGATACTATAAGTTCATACTGTGTAGATCGGAACAAATATTTATAATTTTAGTCTGGAGGTAGCCGTGGTTAACTATGACATTGGGACTTCAAATACCTCAGTTCCTCCTGTAACCATGGGTATTGTAAAGTGCTCGAAACGTCAGGTATATAAAATAAGTTAATATACGCGATAAAATCTGTAAAAACTAGTTTTATTTAAACGTGTGTTCTTGTCTATGATCGCCAAAGCGCCTTCTAAGAGTAGCAATTCCTCCTATTCCTTCTAATTTTGAAGATCCTTATATCCAGCTTCCTCCAGTTGTAATAATACAAATGGATCGTTTCAACTAGTGAAGAACCATGCTCTCACAGATTACTAGAGTATACATAAGCAAGATGTGCTTATTGTATACTACACAAGAAAGCTGTGCTATAAAGAATAAACCTATAAACTACGCTTCTACTAAATGAAATTGTTTATTTTCTCGCTACTGCTCATTATTTAAGCCATTTTCTTTTTCTGCTGACCGTCGCCCATTTTAGCATACTAATGGGAATATCCAGTATAACATTATAGTTGCGGGTCTTAGTTATAATGGGATTTTGTGTTGAATCGACGGAATTATCCTTTAGTACCATTTACCGTGTCGCATAATTTTACGTCAGATATTATAGAGTACATTAAAAAAAACTTTAAAAAATGGGTGTGGAGGTTATTCAGTCTGCTCCCGCTATCATTTTATTTTTTATGGCTATAGAGTAGAATAGAATAGAATAGTTTTAATTCAATGCTAGTGATCTGCCCCAGCTTTGCACGGGTGATATATGGATTCTACAACAGCGCCAACTATTGGGTCCAACTATGACTATAAACCTTTGCGGAAGTACCACCGTGTTGACAAAGTTTGACCGCATTCTGATGAACGGTAACAATTTTTTATATGTAGGATAAGGGTGACAAATGAGCACACAGTCTACCTGATGGTAAGTGGATGCTGTGGCCCATAGACATCTACATTTAACCTCGATTAAGAGTCAAAATGCAGATTCGTTGTCACCCTCAATGACTAAGATGGAATGTCTCGATTCCAGTAAAACGGGTCTCCGTTTCTCTACATTCACCAAATGAAATATAGCAGCATTAGCTGCTATTTTACGCTGGTATTCTGTGAGAGCGTGGTCCTTCCCGGGTTGACCAGAATCATTCATGCTACAACCATAATATTTTTTTTTATAGAATAGGGTGACAAAAGAGCACACAGTCCACCTGATGGTAAGTGGTTGCTGCGGCCCATAGACATCTACATCTATCTTCCATTGCAAATCAAAATGCAGATGCGTTGTCACCCATGAGGACTGAGATGGAATGCCTCATTTCCTGTAAAAAGGGTCTCCGGTTCTCTACACTCACCATACGAAATACAGCAGCATTAAGCTAGTATTTCACGCTGGTATTCTGTGAGAGCGTGGTCCTTCCCCGGTCGAGCCGACCTATTCGTGCTACTACTATACTACTAATATAACTGCAGCATGGCTTTAGCACGTAATAATAATAATATAGCTGCAGCTAGGTTCTACCGCGTATAATTTTTATATATTATATAGATAGGTTACAATAATATTTATTGAAAGTCATTTAAGATTTACTACTAGTTAAGAATTCGATTTTTTTTTCAAAATTATTACTAGTATATACGAACTAGATTATAGTTAATAATGTACCATTTTGACTCTCTATACATAAGATGTTTACTTTAGACTTTTTAGTGGCATTGTAAGAAGTTCCACTAATCCAGTCGTAGGAGACGACTGAGGGAAACTGAGAGGAAAGAAGGAGACGACTGAAGAGGAAATGTGGAGCAGCATTTTTGTCATATTGTAACTTACAATTGGTAAAATTAAAAATTTTGTACAACCGAATTCAATACCACCGAATTAATGTATTCGGAGTCAATTAAATACGCATTATTAAAGATAACTCAAAAACTACTGATCAGATCTTGATTGAATTTCTATGGGGTTACACGAGAAGTACCAGCTTTGAAATGGAAAAATAATCATCAATATCGGTTCACATAAACAAACACATTAAAAAAACTTACAGTCCAATTGAATCACTCCTCCATTTTGAAGTCGGTAAAATTATAAAAAACTGCTGTTGCAAACCCACCTATGAGACAATCTGTAGGGGAGGCCTACCATTAAACTTATATAATGTAATGAGTAAGTAATGTAACTACTATCACGTCAGTTACTAAGTAGTGTCTCCATACAATTCACATAGATATAAATATATCTATGTGAATTGTATGGGCCACTGAATAAAAGCTTAAATTTTCTACCTACAGTCTCTTACCGTATTCCTTAATGTATACTTCCAAACAATCATCTAACTACATCCGTCGATGACCCTTACAAACACAATATGGTGAACAAGTCCCTTTGTTATATTATCTCTTGATCTTTGTATATTTACCTACGGAGGTCGCCCAAATAACATTAAAACTAAAAGGTCCTTGGGTCCTACGTACTAGTTTTAAACGGGCAACACCCACCACATTTGTTTAATTTAATCTTAGATAAAATCGCCAAGGGACCTCCTGGAACCTCTCAGATTACTTGCTGAGACGCACCGGTCCTTGATTAGTATATAAGGGTCACTTAATGAAGATAAAGCACACTTTAAACGGTTTAATTACTCTTTTAGCTAAATTAAAACGAGAATGATGTGACGTTAGTTTGATTAAACGAACTTTAACAGTATAGTCGAGATGATAGTTCATAGATATGTCCAATTGATGGCGATAGGTTCAATGGGATAGATCAACAAGCTCTGTTTATGGAGCAAAATGACACTTATTCACAAAAGTATGGAAACTGCCTACATGTCCTTCAGACCGGATTTAGGTCAATGCTCAACGAAGATTAGCCATCTGCGCAGGGCTAATAGTCGCCAGGATTATTTTGTTCAAGTGTATGCGCAAGCACAGGTGCACTCTCTGTTCCCTCACTCTTGTAGTCCGACGGAATATCATACGATATGACCGGAGAAAACACCGCCAACTTCATAAATTTTTATAGCATTGAGTGACAAAAGAGCACACAGTCCGCGTGATAGTAAGTGGATGCTGTCTCCTATAGACATCCACATTTATCCTCAATTAAGAATCAAAGTACAAATGCGTTTTCACCCCTGAGGACTAAGATGGAATGCCTCGATTCCAGCAAAAAGGGTCTCCGGTTCTCTATACCCACTAAACAAAACACTGCAAGCAGCCTTACGCTGCTATCATAGATTACTGTGTATATACTAGTAGAGAGCTGCTATATTCGTGCTACAACTATAATATAGCCGCAGCGTGGCTCTACTACGTACAACTAACTCCGGGGTACTACTGAGAATTTCTTTACAAAAACCCAGTAAATATGATTTTCCAACCCAGGATTCGAACCTCGCGTTTTCGACCACTCGACCGACGGGGCAGTCGGTTGCTTCGTTGGTCTACCTCTACAATACGGGAGAAAGTCATACCGCAATAAAATTTTATATACCTTACAGATACAACTTTTGTCATTAGGTGTTTTAACGTTAGTAAATAATCTCTTTTTGTTGCAGATAATTGAGTCAACCAACTGCAGCTCTGTAAGTTAATTTATCATTACACATACAAATATAATTCAAGTGTCTATATTATGTAATATTGAAGTAACTGGCTTCTAACAAAGCTTAGGGGGTTGTTTGTATTCTATTAAGTTATTTTTATAATTTTTAAGATTTTGCGCTTTGCCGATTATGAGAAAACTTTACGAAGAGATAGAGAAAATTTTCAGGATGGGATTAAGTCTATATTTTATCTGGAAAATTAGATTTTTTAAAATGAAAAGTTGATAAAGTAGTCGCCACTAGTAATCAACAAAATACTGAGACAAATAACGGTCTTACTTATAATCAATTATTACTTACTTACTTTTTATGTTATAGAACCACGCTGCGACACGATAGGAGTAAGCTATCTTAGAGTAATCAGAGTAAAACAGCAGAAAAATGTTGTGTTTCGTATGGTGAGTGTAGAGAACCAGAGACTCTTTAATAGTATATATATCTAATATTTAAGTAAGTAATTAGTTGCTCCGAAACGGTTCCAATAATTTCGATCAAATTTCGTACTAAGTTAATATTTTAATTCCAAGTATGTCTAGATAGGTTTTAACCCTAAGATATTTTTCTAACGCCGAGCTCCGGTTTTGAGTGACCGAGTGAGGTATTAACAACTTAATAAAATAACTATAGGTCTAATAAATACAATATGTTAATTAGAAAATATAGTTTTTCTAACCTTTTTGTGTGGAAGTGAGGCTTACGTTGTTAAAATCAAAGTTTCATGAACTCAATCACTGGCAAAAATCTTCCACTGCCATCTGACAGTTTTTGATATCAAGGGTACGAAGCGGAAACGTATAGACAATTTTGATTGGAACTAACCATAGAAATCCCTAGAACCTTACTAAACATAGTAAACCAACGAACATAAAAAAATATTCACTCGTGTCCAAAATAAACCCTTAAAACGTAGTTTAAATGTACATATAATTTGTAAAAATGCTTTTGCTTATATAACAAAATATATCTGTTAAAATTTCTGTTTTATAATTTTGTTATATTGATGGATTTATTTATGAATATTTAAACTTATGTGCTTAGTTATGTGGCGTGTTTGCCATAAGCGTTCCCTTCTTTCTTTTCTTTTCTTTTCTCTCATTCCTAAATATGTTAGAAATAATAGTAGCCTGGTTAAGGTTATAGACCGAGAACTTCAATGTCAAGAGTTTGAATCTGTCATCCGACCACTGTCGTGAATCACACCTTTTTTTATGGGCGTGTACTTTACTCCTACACCTGTGATTGTGTAATTTTTTAAAGGACAGGGTGACAATCGAGCATACAGTCTACCTGATGGTAAGTGGTTGCTGTAGCCCATAGACATCCACATACATCCTAAATCAAGGATCGAAATATAAGTGCGTTGTCACCCCTGAGGATTAAGATGGAATACCTAATTTCCAGTGAAAAGGGTTGCCGCTTCTCTACTCCGGGTTTCACCATACGAAACACAGCAACATTAAACTACTATTTTAAGCTGGTATTCTGTGAGAGCGTGGTCCTTCCCCGGTCGAGCCGACTCATTCGTGCTACAAATACACTACTAATATAACTGAAGCATGGCTATACCACGTATAATAGGTATTATACTTCGGGTAATGCGATTGTCAATCCGCCTTCGAAGAAAATGAAAGAAAGAGTGATGACCGATGATGTGGGTCGCTACATTCAAAATTGATCAAACCATCACTTTAAAGAATATATAGACTACTATTACTATTGATTAATAGAATTAATAGAATCAGTATTATTAAAAGAAAATCATTTCTTTCAATAATATTGATTAAAAGAAATGAAAATGGTTTCCAATTTTCCTCTATCACAGTCTGTTAGATATCAAAGCCTAATAGAGATTTCGATTTGTTTCGGAACAATGTTTCGTTCTACGCATATAATCGTATACCCCAGATTACAAAGGGGTTACGTACTGAATCCACTTGTTGAAATGAAGTGAACTGAGTTATTTTAGATTAGCCAATTAAAATTCGTTTGTATGTCACAGCAGTAGCTTTGAAACACTTGAACAAATTTTAAAATACATATATAGATATTCTAAGGACCCATATTCAACTTTGGAAAGATTTTGGTAGACTTAGCTTGTGGTAGATCTGCACTTAAAATTGCAAATAATAATTACAGTGATGCTGGCAAGGATTTAATTCTGTTTGCTCACGTAATATTATATTGTGAAGCGAGCATTTATCATCTCACCAACCACGGCTCTGATTATGTTATTATTATTAGGGTTGTGTTTTTGGGAAATGCGATCATAATTCAATGTAGAGCAAAAACTTTACTACAAAATTATGAAAGAATGTATTAACATTAAAAATTAAAGTAAAGTCATGACCACTACCTAGATGTGCCAATGCTGGGCACAGACCTCTTTGAAGTTTTGAGGGGGTTGCAACGATATTAGTCTGCTGCACTGCTTCACTGCGTATTGGCGGATTTCACAAGTACAATATTTTTATTTTTCAGACATTTCTCAACATGTTTTCCTTCATCGCCAAGTACGATGTAATATCAATACTGAAATTGCAAATCACAATTTCTAATATAAGTAGTTTAATTACGTCTCAGTGTTGCAATGGCTAAGCGTTTGTCGGCGAAGCCTGCGGGTTCGATTCCCGAATGAAAACAGTAGTTGTAAGCCTCAAAAATAATTATTTCTAACCTGTGTACAGATGAAAATATCGGATATACGTCGTAGAGCCATGCTGCAGTTATATTACGAGCACGAATGGGTCGGCTCGACCGGGGAAGGACCACGCTCTCACAGAATACCAGCGTGAAATAGTAGCTTAATGCTGCTGTATTTCGTATGGTGAGTGTAGAGAACCGGAGACCCTTTTTACTGGAAACGAGGCATTCCATCTTGGTCCTCACGGGTGGTAACGCGTCTGCGTTTTGATTCGTAGTCGAGGATGGATGTGGATGTCTATGGGCCACAGCAACCACTTACCATCAGGTGGACTGTGTGCTTGTTTGTCACCCTATCCTATAAAAAAACATGATTTAAGATTTTTTGAGGAATGAGAAAATAATAAAGAAAACCGCTAATCTTCAGGGTTTTTATACTAGTATGGGTATTGGACGGCCCCTCCCACTAGATGGAATGACGACCAGATAAGACATGCAGGAAGTCGATGCATGCAGGTGGCTTAGGACCGTGCTTTGTGGCATTCTGTAGAGGAGGCCTATGTTCAATAGCGGACTTGTGAAGGGCTGTAATGATGATAGTGATGGGTATTAAACGAAAACACAGTCTTGATTAAAACTACGGATTTTATCGTGTTTAATTATTTTATTTTTAATTCACAACGTTTCGGGTGCCTTCCAGCATCCATGGTCACGGGGGACTGAGGTAACTGACGTCCTGATGCCTGTGTTAACCCGGAGTACCTTTAGATTTTTAGTACATGGGTGCTGGAAAGCACCCGAAACGCAAAGATTTAAATAGTTAGATGCGCCCTTACCATAGTACGACCACTCCGAAATGTGGTCATTCTCAAATGAGTGAGTTCACTCATTCGCAATCAGTGCTCAATTTGTGCGACAGAGAAAGTAGTATACACAATTTCTGTATGATAATAAGAGATGACACTATTGCATTAGTGTGCGCACGTCAGCGTCTTGCAAACGAACACATCCACAACAAATAATGCCACAGTTTTCAAGATGAAGGCGCATCTAACTATTTAAATCTTTGCCAAAACGTCGGAAATTTAAAATCATTTAATTAAACGCGATATAATCCGTAAAAGTAGTTTTAATCAATGTCTAGTGTTCGCGTAAATATAAGAAATAGTTATGAAAACACAGTACTTTCAGAGTATGGAAATAGATTTTGCGACCACTGGGCACATCCTTCATCTTTAATCGATAAGGATCGAAATGGAGATTTTACTATTGGTGTCACTATTTTTTATTAATTATAAGAAGCCATAATTGTTAATAAAATGTTTTAGTGTGTCGTATGTCATATTTATGCTAATAAATTAAAAAAAAAAACTTCATTCTTAACATGATTGGACTAAAAATGGCGGTATCTACACAAATACTTTTAATTTATCAGTCTCCGTTATTGTCACACCGAACTCGATTTTAGCTTTACTTTATTTAATTTAGATCTTTCGATTTCGAGTAACGTCAACTTGTATTGTGTCCCGAAAGTTGTTTTAAATAAACACAATGGATCTGTTGACAGGACTTATGTCCTGCCTAACGCGGGGCAGAAGTTTTGTATTTGGAATTACTTTTCAAAACAACCGCAATAGATTATTTTGTACAATAAGCCTCTTTGTAGGAAATTTTCAGTCTTGTTATATTATGTACGTATATTGTTAATTTAGTTTACTTGGAATTAATAGAATATTAACCCACGAGTTATATCTATTAAAAACATTCGTATACATACTGCGGGGGTAAAAAGATAACATACACTAAAATTAATATTCAATACATAAACATAAAAATAAAGCATATAACTATGCTAGTTACAAATAAATAAATGTGATATAATGATACTATTGAAACCAACATTAGTTAGTCATTAGTTATTGCCATTGGCAACATTTAAATCAGTATAAAAAGTGTTAAAAAATCATTTCATTCGCTCTTGCGGTTTTTGTGGTAACAAAAATTATAGTATACGGTAAAAAAATTATCTAGTTTCTCATTGAGTAAAATAACTAAAAAAATTGGTGGACTTCCCGCTAATTTCAATACCAAATAAGTGGAATTTTGAAAAACGACTTTTTTTCCGAATTGAATGTTTCACGAACAAATCAATCGATTTTGATGTGATTTACAGCAATGAACGCAATTTTTTCAGCTTAACAAAAAAGCCGCTTAAAAAATTAATCCATGGAAAATTTTCAAATTATTTTTAAAAAACACTTTTTCGAGATTTCTTTCGACAACGACATCTATCGAACGACTCAACCGATTTCGATGCGGTTTACGGCAATCGGCTTCATTTTTTGAGTATATTAGATCATATAATTGATCATAACAAGGGAGTTGAAGTAATTTCAAGAAAACTGCTGTTTGAGGATTAGGTCTAAATTCACAGAAAATTGAAATTCAGCGAGGCTTTTTCAGATAACGCAAACCGCTTTACGATCGGATACTCCGTGAGATGTTTATTTGTCTATATATGTTTATATACTAGCCAGAATAGCTTCCTAAGACCTCGAGTCGTCTAGATCTGATGAGAACTCGATTTTCAAAGACCAAGGTGAAAACAATAACAACCCCGTTATTCGAAAATCATTAATTTTCATACCGAGAAGTTAAAAATTAAAATTCATCTTCTCTTCTAAGATTCGTCTTCTCTTTCTTTTCGAAAACTAATCAAGATGAAAAGTCGAATAAACACACAAAACAAATCATGTTTAGAACCTTATCCAACGAAGTGTATGCAACAGTTATACGGACGTAAGATAGTTACGCATTAAAACGCATAAGCTTTTTTCAAGCCTTTACAAATTGACATTTCTAATTAATTTGTTTCAAAAATGTAAGATGACAAAAAAGTGTTGCAACTGTAAACTTGGTCAGGAGTATACAATACCTTATTTTTGCCATTGCCTTTTCAATGCATAAATGCATTCTATCGCCTTCGTTCTGGCCGTGGCTAGTCTCAAAAATGGGTTATATTTTTAGTTCATAAGCTCTTATGGCGTAAAGGTATAATGCAAAAATGTGCCTGTTTCTGTTCCGACCAGCGCAGCCATCGGAATAAAAAGATAAATTTTTCATACCTTTGGGGCCTTCTTGCTCGATAAACTTCATTAGGCAACTGCCTATTTCAATCGATCCTCTTTTGGCAATAGACAGATGCCAGACAAAGCAATGACCAAATTTTCGCAGTGGGTCGTAGACAGTAAAATTATAAACGGGGTATTTTCTCTTGTAGTGAAAAACCCCCACTTTAGACTGAGGGAAACTGAGGACCTTTTCTAGATCAAAAATGGCAATAGTTGTACTCCTTTCATCCAATGCAGCTTTTTCTTTTTCTTTTAACTGGCGCACTTTATTCGTTCTCATCAAATGTTCTACTTACTTCGTTCTTACTACTTAGTTACTAGACTAATTTTGTTTATTTCATTAGCTTGATCATATTGGGAACAGATTCCGCCTAAATCTTTCTTTGGTTTGAAAAAGGAGTAATTAAACTACGTGTTAAAAGTATATTCATATTGCCGCTTTGTAGTCTTATGTTCTGCAGAATAATGTTGATTGGGGAACCATACAATCTATATATACAATACAAAAGAGTTCATACAATCGGTACATTTTAGAAATATTTAGGTGCTCTGATAAATAAAGTCGTTTAGTATCTTTCCTGACATAGTAGGATTCTATAGCAGGAAATATTTGAATATGCGTCATCACGTTTTCTTTCCTAGAATCACTCATCTTATGGGGTCTGTTTTTATGAGTTCCCCTTTTGTCGATTAAACTTTCGTCTGTTTTTATTTTTATTAATGCTGTGTATACGGTTTGTACGGTGTTGTTGTGCGTACGGTTTGTGCTGTGGTAAATTGTTCGGATATTTTTATGGTATTTAAAAAGTATATTTTGCAAACGTTAATATTTAAGCCGACTGAAGGAAATGAGTATTTTATGGTTTGTGTTCTATTATTTTTTCCATCTAAAATTATTTACTATACGAGCGCGGCACTGAAAATTTCGGGAATCAAGGAAGTGACACAACATTCCTATTTAAAAATGTATTTATTGCTTTTCGAAATATTCTCCGCGAAATTTGACACATTTTTCCATACGATGGAACCACTAATTGAAGCAACCATTCCATTTGGAAGTTGGGGTCTCCAAAATGGCCGTTTTGTAGGCGTCCACAGCTTCTTCAGGTGATGAAAATCTCTGTCCACGCAATTTATTCTTTATTTTAGGGAAAGTATAGAAATCATTAGGGCTTAGGTCGGGGCTGTACGGCGGATGGTCTTATAATTCTATGTTTTCTTGCTCTAAAAACTCTTTTGTTCTGTGTACGGTGTAAGAACTCGCATTCTCGTGATGAAGAATGATGCAGCGGTTGCAGTTATCTTTACGGAGTTCAGAAATGACTTGTGGCAAACAAATGCTAGCATACCATTCTGCATTAACCGCTCTTTGTCCCTCAAGAGGAATAGTTGTAACATGGCCGCTTTTTGAGACAAACGTGGCCACCATTTTTTTTGCAACACTCCGTGAAAGAACAATTTTTGTTGGCTTTAACTCATTTTCGAACACCCAAACTCGTGACTGGTTTTTGTTTCGGGTTCGTACGCATATATCCAGGATTTGTCACCTGATACGATGTTCTATACAGCATTAGAGGATCCTGCGTGGAATCTTTCGAGAGTTCTGACGCACCAAGTAACGCGAGCCGCTTTTTGCCCTTCACAGAGCGAATTCGGTATCCATCGGGAAAACAACTTTTTTACACCTAATTGTTCATGCAAGATTATTTGTAATTGGCTCATGTCAATGTCTAAAGTTGCTTGAATTTCGCGGTATGTCACATGTCGATGTTTCTTAATCAGCTTACGCACAGCATCAACGTTTTCTTGGGTGACTGCAGTTTTTGGACGACCTTGACGGGGATCATCACTGAGCTTGACACGTAAACGTTGAAATTCAGCAAACCAGCGATAAATTGTGGTTTTGGATGGGGCTTCATCACCAAATGCAGAAATCGTCCGGTCAACACACTGTTTTTGTGTTAAACCACTTCGAAAGTCATAATAAATCATCGCTCTTGAATTTTCTCGAGTCAATTCCATTTTCTCAACGACTAAACAAGTTTGACAAAACCTTGTGACAAGACAGAGAATCTTTTTTTAAATAAATAAATGGTATTCGATTTTTGAAACCAAGGAGTTTTCAATTAAAAAGATTTTAATATGGCAGGAACAGTGGAAATATTTCATTCCCGATACTTTTAGTGCAGCCTAGTATAGGTTTAACATCTGTGTGTCGAACAATGTATTGCTATCGATGTTCACGATTTCCGAATGGATAAAAGGTCTGAAATATACTTTCTCTTTGTTCCATGGTAAATTTTTCTGCGCATTTTTTGTTACACTTGCATGCTGGTCCTATTTTCTTTGCATCAAATTTTTTTTAGCACGGACCCCTTCGTAAGATTTTCCAGAATTTTTCATAGCTTTGCTTTTTTATCTTTCATTTTCTACTTAATTTGTTTTGATTTGCTGTTACAGAAGGTTCAAATTGTTCATTATTAGGCACATTCACAATTTGTAGATTTTCCTGATCATTACCGGATTATGTACCGGAATAAAATTGTATTATGCTTTACGCAAATTAAGTTGACTATTTTTCCCGCAAATATAATGGTAAGAGCATCTCACTGGAAATATAATGTATCGAATGAATTGTAATAATCTCTAACAATTTTATTCGTTGCTAAAAGTCTACTAAGCATACAAATAAATAATATTGTTAAATTTATTACAATACACATAGAAATCTCGTAATTTTTACAATAACATAATAAAAAATTGAGCAAGTGTAATCGGACCTATAAATATCGAATATGCAATTAACTTAAAACTATCGTAATAGCACATTACCATTATATTCGCCGGGGACGGCAATGTGCTACCGACGGCACAAAGGCCTAAGTAAAAGAGAGGTTAACCTTGGTAACCTAACTGGTTACACCAAGACAATCTGATGATTAATAACGTCCTCCAGATTGAATTTAGGTCACGGCGGCCAGTTTCAATGGAGATTAGCCGCCGTGGCTATAAGCCTATAGGAAAATATTATATTGAACGAATGAGCACGCAAATACCGGTGCACTTTTTTATATAACTAAACGAGCACATAGTCCACAAAATGGTAAGTGGATGCTGTGGCGCATAGACATTTACATTTATCCTCTATTAAGAATCAAAATGCAGTTGCACAAGAGGTCTAAGATGAAACGTATTCGTTTCCAGTAAAAAGGGTCACCGGTTCTCTACACTCACCGTACAAAGCACAGCAGTTTTAATTAGCTATTTTACGCTGATATTCTGTAAGAGCGTGGTTCGGTCCGGTTGAGCTGACCTGTTAGTGCTACAATTATAATAGCTCGAATATTTCGATTGTCACTGAAATTCGACACGACCTGAGAGTGATAATGAAAGAGCAAAATTGAAAATTAACAAAAATTAAATTAAATTAAACTTTTATATCGCACTAATACGTGAAGGAAATAATGTCATTTCCTTCACGTATTAGTGCGATATAAAAGTAGTATATTACAGAATTCAATAAGAGCTGGTAGCGTAACCTTGTCAAGTCTACACAGCAGAGCCCAACACCTCTCGCTTCGCGCTCAAGATGTACGATACTAAGTTTTTGAAGCTGTACTGTACCGGTTTGAATACTACAACGAAAACTTTCACTATCAACTATTATAAACGAAATGGTAAAACCACCATCTTTCGGTCGCTCTTATTGTAGTATACTCTATCTCCCCCTCCCCTCTAATGTATAAGCAGTTTATTTTTGAATAGCCAAGAAATACAACGCACTTCTCACATTTATTAAGAAGTTTTTTAAATTCACTTAAAAATATACAGTAACTTTGCTCTCGAAATGTTTATTCACTTCATATTTTCTTCGGGCGAGAACTTCGAGAATTCAGAATCTTCATCGGTCGTAAATACATTGGTGGATAGTTACTTTACCTGTAGTTTTAAGGCAAAGTATCTTACAATAATGATTAATTAAGCTCATTATTAGAAATAGTTTCAGTGTACATATTCATAATAAATGGAAATATGTGATTCGATGTTTACTGTCTTCAAACCGAGAAAATTAAAGTACTGAAAATAAATCATGATGAAGTTATAATTTAGTAGTACACGTATTACGAAAAATCACCTAAAATTAGGTAAACGCGTTTCTTAAACACGAGTGACATGAGTTCAAAAGCAAACAAACAGTGAAAATTCGGTACAAACTTTGGAATTTAAAAAAATATATACTGGCTTGTAAATTTTTTATAATATGTAAGTTAGTTAAATAAATATCGAGTTCATTTTTGTTTTATTTTATAAATAGAAGTGATTTGAGTTTTGTTAGCATTTGTTGTAGCGTGTTTGGAAAAGTTGAAACAAAAAGAACTACGCCCTGTTATTAAGTATCTATGTTTTATTATAATATTAAAAAATAATAGTATAAAAATTTGCTACGGTACAAGATTATCTAGATTTAAGGAATACAATAGGTATAAATGCCCTGCCTAATTCTCAAGTTGCGCATTGGTGCACCGAATTCGAACGAGGAAGAACATCCACCAAAGACGGCCCTCACTCAGGACGTCCTACAACGGAATTGACCATAGAAACAGTAAAAAAGTAGAAATAATTGCTTTAGCATGTTATATGTCTGTTATATAACTTTTGTTTGTCTACATACGGCTAAATTACGCATGCTAATAACGTTTGATGGTATTGAAGGCTCATTCAGTGATCCCCATTGCTTTGACGTAACAGGTCAATGTCAGCTCGTCAGCCACAGTGGACGTGATCAGACTGTCCACTGTGTTTAATGTATCCTCTCCGACAGCCTTCTCGATAAGATACCATTTATGATAAAACAAAGAATAATAAACTGGACCATTCAACTATAAATACTATTGTGATTTATGAAGATTCATCATTCAATCAACAGTCAAAGATGAAGTTACTCGCCCTGTTCTGTTTGATCGTTGGAGTTTTGGCTGAGCCGCCTCGCTTCAGACCGGCGAGGTTCAGGCTCCAGCGCCAGGAACTAGCTCCGACGACGACTGATGCGCCGACAGAGGCAACAACAGAAACCGAAAGCCCTTATGCAGGGGGCCCATATCCGCCGTCCGGATGGAAGCCAGCTGGTGAACAGTTTACATTACCCAACGAAAATACACCAACAGATACTTACGGGGCACCGTTAGTAAGTGGACCTTACCCACCGTCGGGTTGGAAGCCTTCCGGGCAGCCTTTCAATTTGCCCCAAGAACAACAACTACCGGCAATGACTTATGGTGTTCCAGACAACACGTATGGAGCTCCCGACAGTACTAACTCGACTACAACTGAAGTTACAACTACCGCAGCCACTGAGAATGCTCAACCAGAAAAACTGGACGATCCTGTAGAAGTGCAGAGAAGTGTTGGTTCGTACTACGTTCTGTTAACCAACGGACAGTTGCAGAAGATTGAGTTTTTAACGCAAAATGACATCCAGAACATGAGATATACCGCGCTATTACAACTGCAGGATCGTGCTCCACTGTTTGTGTTTGGACCCTGATATATTTCAACTGTTTAGTTACAATAAATAACCATATCTTAAAATAAAATTATATAAGAATGTGGTGATATAAAATTGAGTTTTAAAAATAAACAAATTAAAAATAACAGTTGTATGAATAAAATAGTTATATTAGTTAACTTTTGTATTTAGTCAGGTTGTAATTTATTTGATGAATAACTTTTAGAATACGTTTGAAAAATCGGCTTTGATATTATATTAGACTAAAAACGAATGAGTTTCTTAATAAGTCGAATGATTGGCACTTCAGAATAAGTACATTGAATATAATTTATATTATTTTAATTTGTTTTCTTTATAATTAGCACTTAAAAGATATGGGCGTCCATATTCTAAAGAAGATTTACTTTAGTCGTCACGTTTGGCAGGTTGATTGACGATCACAGTGCAAGACGTGATCACCTTATTTGACACTCCTGCCCGTCACGGCTGTGGATATTTTACGATGGAGTAACAAATTGGTAATACCGCCATCTATCGGAAGCCTTACTATATTATTATTATATGCTGAAGTCATCTCTTACCGCATCTATTTTTAGTGATCTAACTACTGTTAGCCTACACGGCTTTTACAACTTCATCTGATACGGCTGTTTAAAAAGGCAATGATGATGATGATGATGGTTTAAGATTTGGTATTGTAACAAATTGGTAATACCGCCATCTATCAGAAGCCTTACTATATTATTATTATATGGAATCTATTTTCTGTGATCTAAGTGCTGTTAGCCTATACGGCTTTTACAGCTTCATCTGATACAGCTGTTTAAAAAGAGAAAGGCAATGATGATGAGGATGATGATGATGCTTTATGATTTGGTATTGTTACCAATCATCATGTCCCCTGTTTAGGGGTTTTATGAGCTTTCTAACCGCTGTCCAAGTGAGGGTATACGGACCCGCCTCCGACGACTTAGCTCGTGTCGGTCGAAATTTTGAGCGAGGAGAACCGGAGTGTACGGTGTGTACGCCGTGTGTGCTGGGATGCCCCATTCGTTATCCCAACGGTGCTTGTTGCATTAGTTGTAGATGTAGTACAGTTGTTTGAAGTGCTTGCGACGTTTGATTCGACGGTATCGAGGGAGAGTGGTTCTTCCCGCATTCAAGGTGTGGAATAGGGTGATCAGTTCTCTTAATATATGATAAATTCATTCATAACGTAACGTACACAAAAATTAAAATCACAAACAAAAGAAACGCATTATAGGTAATTATTAATTGTATTATACCTAGATATAGCGTCAGTTTACGAGTATATAAAATCTATGCAATTAATTAATTAAATGTAATAATTTGACATTCGAATTATCACAGCCCGCCCATTGACACTGTCGTCACGTTTTTCATTTGTAGTTCGCATTATTTACTGAATTTAAAAAGTCATATTAGTTCCCCGTACCAAACCCGTAGCGATACTTTTTATTGTAATACTAATTTTATGTAGTACTTTGTGTATAACAGAGTGTAGTCAACTCCCAGAGGAGTCTGGGACACAATGCGATCGTCGCCTGGGGCTGGACCATACTCGTAACTTTCAGCTGAATCAGACATTATCACTATTTATATTTGATCGAATCGCTTTATTCTGCAATTTCAGCCTTTCGACTACTGTCGTGAACCCCTCCCAACACAAACTTGTTAAGTTTACGAGTACCTAGTTAAGTTACAATTTTATTAATATTATTAGTATTCTTAATATATATACATTTTTTTTATAAAACAGATGTCTGTTAGTGATTAAGTAATTTTTGAACGAATTTACCGATGAAGCTCATCATACTTACAAAATACTTGTTTTGTCGAGACGACGGTTCAGTTCAGTTCTTGGCTATGCCAAGATCTGATATTTGGCGCTGAGATCAAGCTCAAGCTATTATTAAATTCAATAATTATGGACAATATTGTGAAGCTCATCGCTCCTTCTACCAGCACGCCTGCCGGGTTAGCTAAATGTCTGCCTTTAGTTGACCCGGCAGATATGCTGCATAAAACGTCTGCCGTCTTTGGTATCATCATCATCATCACCATTACAGTGCTTCACAAGTCCACTGCTGGACATAGGCCTCCCCCAAGGTGTGCCACAAAGCACGGTCTTGAGCCACCTGCATCCATCGACTTCCTGCATGTCTTATCAGGTCGTCACTCCATTTATATTTCTGCTATGTAGTGGATTATCTATGGTCTGCCGGGTCAGTTAGTGTGTAACGTGTATATAACATGTAACAAAAACCTATCAGATCGTATCAGTCTGCTATCAGAGTCAGTATTTAAACGTATAGAAACTTTACTTCAGAAAAATCAACCACACAAATTATAATAATTTTCAATGTTTCTTTATTTGCAAATTGTACGTGGTTTTGTTACCTCTAACTGACATGCGCACTTTAAAGCAGTGTCTCTGACAATTCTCTTAATCCCTGGGCACATTCAGAGTTTTTATTACGTGTTGCATATTTTATTGATAAATCTAGGTTTAACCGGTCTTTTGGGTTAAGTGCAAAGAATAGTTACATAGCAATGACTGTTAAATTTAATAATAGTTAACTTAAATTTTTCAAGAACTCGTAAACACATACATAAGTATCAAGTTATATCAACGGGGGCAAACTTTTTTATAAAAGAAACTCAAATCCATTTCCAGTTTAAATTGACAGTTAAAGAGATTGAAATATGTATTCTTGTTTCGCGCTGGATCCTAACCCGTGGCCTTCAGCGCCGCATTTTCTGATATATTGCGGTATACTACCATGTTTAAAGTTTCAAGATACTCTGGATTTTATCCATCGATGGGCAGCATTGAGGAAGATGCGAGATGTCTGGAGCTACGATAGCCAATCTGCCTGTTAAGCGTAATAATTGAAGCAATCCTTCCCGCGATGAGTTTTACCCCTTATTTTTAATTATAAAATTGAAGTGGCAAACGAACTAACCAGTTACGTTTATGTAGGACCCCACGAGAAGCATCAGCTTTCAAATTTAAAAGAATCATCAAAATCGGTTAACCTATAAAAAGTTTTGAGGTAAGACACATAAAAAAAGAAAAATACAGTCGAATTGAATACCTCTACCTTTTTGAAGTAGGTTAAAAAGAAGTCATACCAAGTAGATTTCGTTGTTGATATTCCACACGCTATAACTAAACGGTTTGTATCGTCGTTCGTTATGCTTACAGCAAAGGAGTGAAATAGTTTGACAGCGTCTTTCTTTCCCTACGATTTCTTACCACCAGGTGGTGTTGTTCTCAAGAACTGGCGTATAATAAAAAAATGTATATGAAATGGTTATGAAGTCCGTGGTTTGCCTCTTCAAAGTCCAAGACGGCTTCGTGGCGCAGTGACTCAGCATTGAGTTATGGTGCTGAGTGCCGCAGGCTCAAATCCTTTGTTTGGCCTACAAATAATTGTTACGGATCTGAATGTTTTTCCTTATACAATTTATGTATGTAACCTAACTCTAGGGTACAAGAGGAAATCTTAGGGTTAGGGTAATGATTATTTAAAAAAAAAGTTATAGCAGGTTTATACGTTCATATGTATGAGCTTGATATAGGAAGCCCAAACTGAATAAAATATTCTTAAGTTCAACTTATATAAAAAGTCTATCTCAATTCAATACTATGTCAATAGTAAACTTTTTGCTAAACATTGCTACGGCTTCCCCTTCCCCTCCAGGGTATCGTAACTAGAAACCTTTTATGCCGGCTCACTTAACATTTAATTCTTATGGTGTAAATGTTAAGTGAGCACAGCGCAAAACGTTCCGGGTAGCCCTTAGGGTACACTGAAACTACAATTACACCGTAAACAAATACCACTATTTGGTTGGGGCGTAAGATTTCATCATCCGATTTTGTCCGTAGGTGACGTATGAGGCGAGTATGGGAAATAGAAAAAAATCTTATAGCTTGCGATAAATAGCGGCACATCATCTCGTTTTTACGTGGTAGAGCCATACATGCAGCTATATTAAAATTGTAGCACGGATGGGTCGATTCGACTGGAGAAGGACCACGTTCTCACAAGATAACAGCATGAAACGGCATCTTTATTAAACTTTACCATAGCAAACACAGAAGCTTTCTACTGTGTTTCCTATGGTAAGTGTAGAGAATCGAAGATCCTTTTTACTGGAAACGAGACATTTCATCTTAGTCATTACAGGTGATAATGCACTGCATTTTGATAATGAATCGAGGATAAATGTAAATGCCTATGGGCCACAGCATCCACTTACCGTCAGGTACACTGTGTGTTCGTGTGTCATCTTTATTGTATAAAAATATTCAGTTGTCAGAGCCCTGCTCGCTAAATGCCATCACTACTAAGTCCTCTATACACATTGGCCGGTATTTCATAAACAAATATACTACCTACATATATATATAAAATTGATGTGTCTGCAGCGCCTGATTTAGAGTTATGACGGGCTAATTATTTAGTTGGGGCTGGGCTAACTGCCCTCCACACCTGGCTTGTTCTACCTGTGCGTGCCCAACCTACGAATACTACCTACTACGTTTTTATTACTAGCTTATATACTTATATTTTACTAGCTTTCTAATGGTGGTTACCACGTGGCTTCGCCCATAATAAAAAAATACGTAATTTCACGTGGTAAAAGCTATTTACTCAGGATGCAGTCAGTTTATCTCATCGCCTTGTTAAAATCTGTATCAGCATGAGCAAAAATGGCTGCAGGCAGTCAGACAGACTGAGTTCTTTCGCAATTATAATATCAGTAATAGTGAATAGAAGAGGAT
Source organism: Parnassius smintheus behrii (assembly GCA_036936625.1). Classification (NCBI taxonomy): domain Eukaryota; kingdom Metazoa; phylum Arthropoda; class Insecta; order Lepidoptera; family Papilionidae; genus Parnassius; species Parnassius smintheus. The sequence goes on along the minus strand of JAUPFT010000015.1, from coordinate 6,022,095 downwards.
TTTTAAATGTTCAATTATAAATTAAATCATGATTACGAAGTTTTTCAGTTATGGGCTAGAAACAAATTGTTTACTAGTTAAGAAAACGTACATACAACATACACGTACAACGGGCTCACCTAATGGTAAGTGTTGACCGTCATGTCAGCCACCGCAGAGGTGATCTTCAAACTAGGTAAGGCACATCTTTTAATTTTATAATATATAATGAATTTTCACAAAGTAACGCCCGATTCTATTAATTATTTGTCTAAATGCTATGTTTAGTTTGAGTGAATCCACCAAGGTGCTAAGTACTTGCTGTTTGTAAGTTATTATAGTTGGCAATTATATTTTTGTTATTTGTGTAGGTATAGAGATAATAATAGAGATCATGATATGTTAAGATAGTTGTAAGTTTTAATAAATAAAATATACAAAATGTGACCTGCTCAAAGTTCAGAAACTTTATTAAACCGAGTTTATATAAAAAGGGTTATTAAATTATTAAGGAATTTCTTTTAATTCTAATTTGTTTTGTGTTGATTAATTGTGTAACATGGATGATTGTCAGCTGCAATTTAAAAAAAAGCCCCGCTGGGGTTTTTTTGCTGGTTCTTCCCAGGACAGAGGTTTCTTCCAAACTAGTGGTATTTAAAAAGAGTAATTTTCAATAAGTATCATTTATAAAATGTATTAAATAAAAAGTTTCTGTTTCTGTTAATTAGTTAGTCGCCTCATACTACACCAATGAGACTATATGCAGTGGTGAATGATTCATTCATTCCTTACAACCTATTAAAATCTTCATTCTGCCATAGTTGCCAAGCTCGATAAGCGGGTTCACAGAGAAACGATAAAACAATTTTGTTTTGATTAGTACAATCTTTAATATAATTATGCAAGAATAAATTGATACTGGGGTAAGTTACAATGATTGTAGGAAAATTGAAGTTACAATTTCACATCGAGTTCACAAATAAATGGTAGAGTGTTATTGCAGTCTTGTGTAAAATAATTAATATTTCGGTTATAATTGTTGTAGTCGTCCCGTTCGTATACCACCTGTATTGCACAGCAGTTTTCTTCATTCGTTGGAAAATTAGAAACTTTTTCACCTGAAACAACTTTGATCATTATTCATTCAATAATGTTAGGTACATCGAGATGAACACTGGGCCTGAAAATTTTCTAAAAACACGATTAACTTGCGGTACGAAAAGTCGTTATTTTTATTTTCGGATTCTTCGATACATATTTCAAAAGATTTAATCTGTTTAGTCCCAGAGCTATACATAGGATAATCAAAGGCCACCTGTGTAGGCCCCTCTGAACAATTATTTTTTTAATAAATTAGGTCATAGTTTCTATAGAGTTATATTTTTATATACAAATAATTACATTTTTATACAAAAAATATAATTAAATTTAAAATGAGAAACAGACCAAGTTTAATGCCATTGAAACTAGAAAATTTAAATATATAATTACGACTTAGGTACCGTTTCGTTGTGCTATGTCTATTACTCTGATTCCACTGCAGATATATTCACAGTAGAAAAAAATCACCTACAACAAGAAGAAGAAGTATTCAAATATTACAATTGTTACCTCGAACAGAATAAAAACTGTTTTGTGGCATTATCCTTCTAAATCCCATGAAGAATTGTTTTCCTTCCGTAATCATGTTTAATATATCATGTAATTCCGAGCTGTCTATGCCAGTTGACAATATGCCACCTTCCATGTAACAGGTGTGCATGGCGTCTTCCCAGGTTGCTTCCCGCCTCTTGTGTACTTTGTAGCATTTATTTGTAGTTTTTGAGTATATATACCCTGAAAAAAACTTTAATTAAAAAAAAACCATTTTAGAATTTTAGCGTTTTAGCACCCTTTACAATATTTCGTAACACTTCCTTTTTTGCAGATAATCTAAAGGGCGTTAGTTAACTGTACCTTGTGCATTTTAATTAAGGTGAAGGTAGAAAACATAAATAAATATAAGTAAAAAAAAGAAATTCGATCTAGAGAACCTTATATATATATATATATATATATATATATATATATATATATATATATATATATATATATATATATATATATATAAGGTTTAAGATATTATTTATTAGATTAAAAGAATTACTTACTATTACTTAAAAGATTACAAATCGCTTACGAGAAATAAAAAATTTACAAACAATAATAAAGGAATCCATTACAAGCATACAGAATATTAACTATAGATGTGGGTAAAACGTAAACAATTAAAAGAACAGTAAACATAGGTTTGAACATCGCGCATAATTTGTAATGACGGATCAATTAATGCAACCGAAACAGAAATAAGGCTGCGTTTTATAAATAAATTAATTAAAATAAATAATTATATATATTATTTTTACTAACCTGAATCAACAGTGGGACATGACTCATTGGCTTTCTTCTTGCAAATAAACGGTCTTCTGATTTGACACGAACCGATGCTGTAATTGCCCGTGTGAACCGACATGATTACGCATTTGGGTTCGTAGTTATCTTGCTTATTAATGTGTAATACAGAAAATTCTGGAAGGAAATGTCCTGAGAAAAATTAAAAAATATTATAATGCATAAATCAATTATTTTTGTTGAAAGTCGCATTTATTTGTCATCAAAGTTATTCGTAGGTATAAATGCAACCAGAGAGACATTATTTGAAAAAATACTGAGTTATCAGTATTTTAAAAAGAATGTCTCTCTAAACATTACTAATGCCAAGTTAACCACAAGTACTCATTAGTACTGTATAGTTATCATTTTCTTATATTTTTAAATTTCTGTCGTTCCCCACATTTATTTTCCCTGTTAGGAATAGTTCTAATGCATTATGCTACAGATAGAGCTTTAAAATTGAGAATTCAAAATTTGCGATTTCCTTTCTTGATTTCTTCGAGTCCGTCTTTTGACTAATGTCATAAATACTCTGGCAGGGGTTACTTATTGGTGTGGTTAATATCATTGTTAGTGTTTTAAATAATCATCTATTTATACAATAACATGCGCGTAATTTATTAATTTGCACTTTAAGGCGAGGATTTCCGACGTTAAAGCACTCTCTTATCCACTGCTTGCATTTTTTCCAGGACGAACTAAGCGTGCTACATTCGGAGGACAAAATGTTACTTTATTTGAAACATTATCGCTTATTATCAGGCTACACTTTATTATATTCCATGTTAATATCGAAAATCATATTATTATATTTACCGTCAAAAGATAGCAAATCTCCGCGTCCTAATTCATCATGGACACCGACAAAGATTTCTTCTACGTCGGGTGAATCGGATAAGTTTCTCGCAATTTTCCATTCATTAACATCTTTGGGATAAAAAAGCTGGCTCCTTCATCGTCGCAGGCTAAAAATGCTTCGTTCCACGTGCCCGAGTTATCAGCCCGGTGTAATTTAAAAAATGCATTGTATTTTTCTAAAAACGTGTAGTCACGGCGAAAGAAATTAACATGATGTAAACCACTCACAACGGTAATACCTGTAAATAATTAATATTTATGATAAAAAATGTCAGGAGTGTGATTTTGAATCGTTCCACTTCTATTCGCTACTTTCATCTCGTATTTTGTCGCGAGGGTATCGAAGAGGTAGTTATGCGATTTTTTTTATAGAACAAGGGTGACAAACGAGCTCACGGTCCACCTGATGGTAAGTGGATGTGTGGCCCTTAGACATCTACGTTCAACCTCGAGTAAATCAAAGTGCAGATGCGTTGTCACCCCTGAGAACTAAGATGGAATGCCTCGATTCCAGTAAAACGGGTCTCCAGTTCTCTACACTCAACATATGAAACAGAGCAGCAATAAGCTGCTATTTTACGCTAATATTCTGTGAGAGCGTTACCCATTCCTGCTGGCGTGCATCGTGACGGTAAACCATTTCGTTTACGCCAGGTGTAAATTACCCATGGTCATGATGCTCAATCCAAGATCATTATTACCACGGGGTAAGCTCATGTATAATTTTACAGGTTGATTGTTATGAAGAAGAAGATATAGGTAATGAAATCTATTAAAAGTAATTTATGTTATGTAAATATTCAATTATGTGATGTCAATTTTGCAATGGCTTACCGAGGAAACAGATGAACAGTTGATCAAACATCATGGTGCAAAATGCTAAGACTACGGAAACGTGAAGCCGGATCGCCGCTTAAATAAAAATTTGTTATCTAACAATGTAGGGGATTAACCGGCTAATACAGGGTGTGTAAATTTTTAATAAAAAAGAACAACTAATATTGATATATTATGGTGGTATATCAATTGAAAAAGATCAAACAAATACCGCAGACTCACGATGTAGTTGACCATTAGTATAGTAACCATATTTGGTGTAGTAATTGCAAAAAAAAAAATAAAGAATCAACTTATAAAAATAAATCGATGAGATATAAATTGTTAAAAAATGTTAACGGCAATTGAAATTGTTATGTTGTAATATTTATATTTTACTAATTTTTAATTTTTATGTGTTCCGTATATAAAACATTTAAATTATACATACTTAATAAAGTCGATGGATGCAGGTGGCTCAGGACCGTGCTTTGTCGCGTACCTTTGAGGAGGCCTATGTTCAGCAGTGGACTTGTGAAGGGCTGTAATGATGATGATGATGATGATACTTAATATTATAAATGCGAAAGTGTGTTTGTTTGTTTATTTGTTTTTTTGTCCTTTTTTCACGTCGCAACAGAGCGTCGGCATGGCATATTTTTTGTATGGGGATAGTTCGGTGGCTGTAGAGTGACATAGGCTACTTTTTTCCTCGGAAAAACATCTCATTCCCGTGGGAAAATAGAATATGTTGCAAAAGTTTGTCCTTCTTTCACGTCGCAACAGGGCGTCGGCATGGCATGATTTTTGGTATGGGAATAGTCCGGTGTCTGTAGAGTGACATAAGCTATTTTTTCCGCGGAAAAACATATCGTCCCCGTGGGAAAATCGAATATGTTGCAAAATTAAATTCAGCTAGTTAGCGCCACCGTGATTCTACAAGACGGATGACGGTACGACGGACGAACACAGAATGTCAGAATATCTGGATTATTATGTCTTTTTACCAAAATTAAGATAAAAAATGTATGGATCTGTATTTTTCCACGCAGAACCGGGAAAAGAGCAATAAAAAACATAATATTCACCAGCTGAATTTCTTCAAACATTTTGGTGCATTGTAATTCACAGAATAGGCGATAACCTCGCAGACGATATTAAATAATGCGTTGATGCGCTGCCTACCCCGCAAGGGTTACAGGCGTGATTATAAGTATGGATCAGAAATACTATTACCACCTGTCACGCTTCTGCATGCCTCAAGTGATCTATTTTATGGAACAAGGTGACAAAATTAAGTTTAACTACGAATATGAGAGTGCATTTGTATAATGATATCAATGCTGGAAACTATGCTGACACACTATTAAAAATTGGCGATGGGCGGTTGGAAACGGATGTTGAGGGCTGCGTTAAATTGACGAGAGTTTTTTGTAATTTAGTACAGAGTCATTCTGAATTAATTGCGAGCGTTTATTCAGATTTAACGAACAACATGCATGAAAACAAATGGTTATGTGAAAGAGCGATTCTTGCACCAAAAAATGAGAGCGTTAACAAATTCAGATATATTAAGCGAAGTAGCAAGAGAAAAAACAGAGTATTTGTCAGTAGACCAGTTATGAACACAGAACAGAGTACTTCATATCCCGTACAGTTTCTAAATTCACTAGAGTTGTCAGATGTGCCCTCACATAAGCTTCAATTATAATTAGGCGTCCCAGTCATGCTAATGCGAAATTTAGATGCTCCTCGGTTATGTAACGGAACATGGCTGCGTGTGACACATCTTGGACTGAACATAATCGGTGCTACAATTTTGACAGGCGTAGCCAACGGTGAAAATGTTATTATACAACGGATCCCTATAATTCCCACAGATCTTCCTTTTCAATTCAAAAGGTTGCAGTTCCCTATTAAGCGCAGTTTTGCAATGACAATTAAAAAAGCGCAAGGGCAAACGTTACAGGTAGCGGAGGTCAACTTAGAAAAACCGTGCTTCTCTCATGGTCAGCTGTATGTAGCATGTTCGCGTGTGTCAAATGCCCGGAATCTCCACATTCTTTCCCCGAATGGAAAAACATATAAAATTGTGTACAGTAGCGTCTTAAAATAGTGTTCAGTTAGTTTTTTTTCCAAAATTCCCACAATCAATTAATCAGAATTCCCACAGATCTTCCCTTTCAATTCAAAATTTCCTATTTAGCTCAGTTTCTTTTCAATTCCAAATGCTACACCTCTGACGGACCTATTAAGCTCAGTTTCCTTTCAACTCGAAAGGCTGCATCTCTGACGGATCTTTTATTTGGCTCAGTTTCCTTTCAATTCAGAAAACTGCATCTCTGACGAATCAATTTAGCTCAATTTCTTTTCAAAAGTTTGATAATTATGTTCAGTTTCCTTTAATTAAAAAAATATCCCATTTCCATTTGGAATTAACAGGCTATTTTCATGCTTTCCTATACGCTGCGTTTCAAAACCTTTAAATAGGCTGACGAATTAATTTTGATCAGTTTCCTTTTAATAGCTGCATCTCTGACAAATCTACAAAACTCAGGGACATGCGGGCGAAGCCGATATGATGTTATTTAGTCATCATAGGACCTATAAACGGGATAAGGGCTAAATTCTCTCTGAAAGAGCGGGAACGCACCTGCAATTCCTTAAGTATTACTGTCCATGTAAAAATAAATCTCCTTTTCTTTAGAAAAAAGTAAGAACAATTCTACATCTTGGGTTCGGGTCAGGAAAAAACGCTTAAAAAGTATTTTAAAATACAATGAAATTGAAAAGTAACTCATGGGAATGATGTGATCACCACCATACTATTTCCAATGAAATTTTTATTGTATAAAAATATTTTAAAATATTTTGTGTAGAAAATAATACCGCTAGGTTTCTTGCTGATTTTTCAGACGAGAGTTCTAGGTTAGAGCTATTTTTTGAATCAGAGATAAAAAATACTTCCAATAATTATTTTGTAACAATCTATACTGAATAAGCAATATTAATTTAATAAATATTTTATTTTGTAAATCATATTTAGTTAGTTATTTGCAAGATTTATCACATCCTGTAATTTATTCACACATGTATATTCATATTGTATTACTTATATCACATCCTGTACTATTTTCAATGTGTTTCATTATTTATAGGCACGATAAGTAAAACGCAATATCATATTCTGAGGAAAAATTAAACATTTCCAGCAATGCACAGCTTTAATTCCTTGCATTTGTAATTAAAATTGTTTTATCTTTTTATATTCTGCGTATCTGAAAACATGTGAAGTCAGCAAACTCGTGTGGAGATAGCGCAGTAGTAGTAGTAGATTCGTTTCTATCCTAAATACTTGGGAAATGTGATGAGAAATATAGGCAGAAATATATTGCGTACATTTACAGGCAAACTTTATCTTTTTTATTCGTTACCGTTACCTTTACAGACTATCAAAAGTTCACTGTTGCACATAGGCCTTCACCATACGGGGAATATTTGCTATAGTTGTCACGCTTGGCAGGTGCGTTTGCTGCCGCAGTTTTGTAATTTGTATTTATTTTTAATAGGAAGACGCTGGTAGAAGCTAGCAGAAGATATTTTGTTTTGTAAATATGGGTACATTACGTGGTAATATAGGTAGTGAGTTCAACTATATTACGGAAATTCAAAATACGGAATTATAAACTAATCCACTAAACTAAACTACTAAACTTTAAAAAAAAAACAACTACAACATAGATACAAGTATAATTTTGATTTTTAAAATTGTACAGTCTTAATCTAAAAAGGAAAAAAAAATCAGTGGAAAATTCTGTTACACTATATGCTTTGACTGTCAAGAAGCTTCGAAGCTTTTTAGGGTTCCGTAGTCAACTAGGAACCCTTATAGTTTCGCCATGTCTGTCTGTCCGTCTGTCCGTCCTCGCTTAATCTCTGTGACCGTTAGCACTAGAGAGCTGAAATTTGGTACCAATTTGTGTATCAATCACGCCGACAAAGTGGTAAAATAAAAATTGGAAAAAATGTTTTATTAGGGTAGCCCCCCTATATGTAAAGTGGGAAGTGATTTTTTTTTAATTTCAACCCTAACGTGTGATATATTGTTGGAAAGGTATTTAAAATGAATAGGGGTTTACTAAAATCATTTTTTGATAATGTCAATAATTTCGGAAATAATCGCTCTAAAAGTAAAAAACAATGTGTACCCCCCCTCTAACTTTTGAACCATAAGTTTAGAAAATATGAAAAAAATCTGAAAAGTAGAACTTTATAAGGACTTTCTAGGAAAATCATTTTGAACTTGGATGGAAACCACAGTACCCACTACCGGGAGCAGTTGCAGGAGCGCGGAGCGCTGCTGGAGCGCGAACATAATGGATACCCACCTTTAAGCTCATAAGTGGGAACACTTATTATGACGGACGGGAAACTACGGAACCTTACACTGAGCGTGGCCCGACACGCTCTTGGCCGGTTTATTTAATAAGGATAACGGCAATTGTTTCCAACTTTAAGGTATTTTATCTTCTATGACCGGAGCTTTACAATAGACACTTATGCGCATTAGTGCTGTCTTAGCGGATTGATCCCATAAAAAGGTATTGTCGCGTCTATTACATGAAACTATACCAGCGAGGCGTTTAAAACGTTTTAGATGCATCTGGTGCCCATCTTCTGGTTTATTTACCTTTATCGCGCCGCAAAACACGATCCTGACCACCTGCTTTTATCGACTTGCTGCATAACCTACATATACCATACAGATATTAGCATACAGATTGTCATTTAAGATAAAGTATCACTCTACATGGTATAGCCAAACTGCAGATATATTGTGGTTGTAGCACGGATGGGTCGGTTTGACCGGGGAAGGGCCACGCTTTCACAGAATAGCAGCATAAAATAGCAGTTTAATGCCTCGGTGTTTCTTATGGTGAGAGTAGACACCTAGATATCTTTTTCACTGATATGGGGTAAGTGAACGTCCTTTTTTTGAATAGGATAAGGGTGACTAACGAGCACACAGTCAGTCAACCTGCTAGCAAGTGGATGCTGTGGCCCATAGACATCTGAATCAAAATGCAAATGCATTGTCACCCTTGAGGACTAAATGGAATTCCTCGTTTTCGGTAAAATGGATCTACGGTTCTCTACACTCACCATACAAAACACAGCAGCATTAAACTACCTACTCGCACCATCACCATAATGCAGCTATAGCGTGGTTCTACCACGTTTGGCCCTATATAGTCGGACTATTTGTCCTAGGTAAATATACTCGTCGACAACTGTGAGCGTAGTGTTCAGCGTGACATGGATGTTACAAATTCCTTTGTTTTGTCCATGTTCATTTTAAGGCCAATCCGTTGGAAAACATTATTGAGGTCATTAAGGATAGTGCTTATGCCTTCCATAGATTCTGCAATAAGGACTATAAGTCAGCAAACCGAAGAAAAGTGATGTTCTTGCCATTTATGTTAGTACCCTTTACAGCTCAGTAGCTTGAAAACGTCTTTCAATAGCATGAAATCGTCTTACACCTCCCTGCAGTTAGATACGTTCTATTCATTTTCTAATAATGTACTCGGATAGCCATCGTAGCTCTTCTGTGTAAACACTTTAAAACGAATCACGCCCAATAGGACTAAAAACTGAGGGAATGGATGGAATGTGCTTTTTCTTACACTCTGGCCCCATAATCCTGTCCTGCATAGATGGCTGGTTTCTGTTAAGACTCTCTGCCCTGACCAAAATTCGATTCAGTAGGACATTATTATTTAAATACATGTTAGCAGTGATAAAAGTGAAAGATGTCTTGTGCAAGCCAACACCACTGTGTTTACTATGTTTTTGTAGTAGCTAGGTACTCTGACCACAGAGACTGGCTAGCAGAACATGCGATCCATTTCTGTTTAACTGACTAACACATTTTTTTTCTATTAATGTCAGTTATAGTGATGAAGTAATATGCTAATAAGAATATGAGACTTGTGACTAAAAAGGAAACATGCAACCTAATCATCATCATCATTATTATCAGGCCGAAAGAGTCCACTACTAAGCCCTGGCTTTATTTCATTTTAATGCGATGTAATTTTATTTAGATACATAGAAAAACAACAAAACCACTCAGTAATGTAACAAATTATTTATCTCCCTTATTTTTCAACTTTCGAAACAATAGATCCCTTGTGGTACTCGGTACATTGTTGTTATCTTGTCTTTATAATATACCAATTTACTACAATGTACATGGAGGTCATACGCGTCATGAGTAACTTTTAAAAACTAGTAAAGCGATTAGTAAAAAGAATTTTTTACAATATAGTGTGTTTTAGCTAAGTTGTAAAAATACTTGAGTATGAGAGTATGAGTGTAATAATAACAGTTTTATTTTACACAGCTTTTCAAAGGGAATGAAAACCTATATATTTTTCTGCCATTGCTACTAAAATATATTCTATTTCTGAGAGACGTGGAGTAATTAGATAGCGGTGCTGCTTCGATTAGTATAATTTGTGCTCTTCACATGTGGTCAAAATAGTTTATTTCTCAGAGTCATTGTCCTTATTAAATTTATGTTTTATTTTTTTTTAAATTTTGCATTTTTATAATCCAGTACATGACTACGCTCTGTACTGATACTTTTGTAATAGTGATGGTAGTTATTGTAAATTCTCTATACGCATAAAAATGTGGAACATTTCGTCGAGTTATTAAAAGGTGTCACATTTTTGAACTTTAGTTGAAAACGGTGAACGAATTTCATTTACTGCGCTCTGCAGCAAGCAGTAATGTTAGATAAAATCCTTTTTTATGTCGACATGTACTGGCTGTTTTATAATTAAATAAAAAAAATACCAAAAAATATTGACACTTCATTAATAAATGATAGTTCGTTATTATGATATCTGAGATTATGGTTATCGAATTATTATAAGATTATAATAGTCAAATCAGAATCAGTTTAATATACGCAGTAATTAATTGCTTTTGTTAGTTAAAGAGTAAAGTTATATCAAGTTGAGCAACCATTTAAAATAAACGTTTTATAAGTAGATTAAGTGCCAGTAACATACATGTTGAGACACAGTTTAGTATTGATAAAACAACCAGTTGTACTGCTGCCACAGGAGAAAGAGAAATGTTCCAGAATCGCATATTTTGTTATTGTACAATGTAAGTAAGTACGAGTTACAGCACGAGTGGGTCGACTAAACTGAGAAAGACCACTCTTGTAAAGTTAACGAGAAATATGAACGAGAAATATTAATTTAAAATGGTGATCATGTTCTATATCTCACGCCCTTAATAAATCAATAAACCAGTTACTGGCCTCTTTCCTATACCACACCTTGTTGGGTTCGTGTATCAACGCGGTGGACGTGACCCCTGATAAGACGTTAGACTTAGAACCTTCACGGCTCAAAGGAAAGTGTTAGTTGACTACTAATATTACGTGCCCCAAGGAATGGTCCCGGTCCAGATGTCAGTCATGTACTTAGTGGACTGTATATCTTATTATTTCCCTAACTTATAGGGTGACACTGGCGAAATAAAACAGCAATTTTTCGTAAATACCCCTTTGTAAATGTGATATCGAAATTTCACTACTCTGACTACTTTCACTTTAATTTTCCTGATTTCGTTTTCTTTCTTGCATTTAAGGATGCATCATGCTGATGTGTTTCTTGTGGCGAGGGTAAATGTAGGTTTCATTGGACTATAGCACTCAGTTGCCATCAGGTAGTCGTTGCGCTCATTTTTATTCATTACTCGTACATAAAAGTTTGTAACATTATTACCAGTCAATAAATTAGCCCATAAACAGTCTACCTGGACTCTTGCAACCGATTTCAAATAAGCAGACTGCGGATACGTCGTCATCTCCGAGTAATGGAATAACTCACAGCCATGTAACTTTACTGGTTCTTTACAACTTTTACACCAAAAATTGAAGAGACACATGAACTTACAGTCCACCCGATGGTAAGTGGCTACAGGAACCCATGGACTACTTCAGCTGACTTTAAACAAAGAAGACTAAAAGTAAGTTGTAACCTCTGAAAACTAAGTTGGTGTGCCTCACAGCCTATAACTTCATTCATTCATTTATTACAGCCCTTTCCAAGTCCACTGCTAAACATAGGCCTCCCCCAAGGTATGCCACAAATCACGGTCCTGAGCCAACTGCATCCATCGACTTCCTGCATGTCTTACCAGGTCGTCACTCCATCTAGTGGGGGTCGCCCTACACTTCGTCTACCAGTACGAGGCTGCCACTCGAGAACCTTTTTTTCCCAACGGTTGTCGGTTCTTCGAGCTATATGGCCGGCCCATTGCCACTTCAGCTTACTAATCCGTTGGGCTATGTCGGTCACTCTGGTTCTACTGCGGATATCCTCATTTCTAAGTTTATCTCGCAGAGAAACTCCGAGCATAGCCCTCTCCATAGCTCGCTGAGCGACTTTGGGCGTCCTCATACGGCCAGCAGTGAAGGACCACGTCTCAGTTCCATATGTCATCACTGGCAATACGCACTGGTTGTACAACTTAGTTTTCAGGTTTTGAGGTATACCTGACGAGAAGATGTGTCGTAATTTCCCGAACGCTGCCCAGCCGAGTTGAATCCGTCGATTGACTTCTCGGTCGAAGTTGGACTTACCTAGCCGGACTATTTGTCCCAGGTAAACGTACTCGTCAACAACTTCGAGCATAGTGCTCCCAACAACTACCGGCATAGGTGTGACATGGACATTAAACATGATCTTTGTTTTGTCCATGTTCATCTTAAGACCTATCCGTTGGGAGGCACTATTGAGGTCATTGAGCATAGTGCTTAAGTCCTCCAGCGATTCTGCCGTAAGTAATATATCGTCGGCAAATCGAAGGTGAGTGATGTACTCGCCATTGATGTTAATACAGTTCTAGTCCAGTAGCTTGAAAACGTCTTCCAATGCAGCGGTGAAGAGTTTCGGGGAAATAACGTCACCCTGTCTTACACTTCTCTGCAGTTGGATAGGTTTAGTACTCTGGTTCGTACTCGGATAGCCATCGTAGCCCTACTGTACAAACACTTCAGCACTTCGATATACCGACAGTCAACTTGGCACCGCTGAAGAGACTGTAGCACCGCCCAAATTTCGACGGAGTCAAAGGCTTTCTCATAGTCCACATACGCCAGGCAAAGTGGCAGATTGTACTCCTCGGTCTTCTGTACATTCTGCCGCAGGGTATGTATATGGTCTATGGCACTAAAGCCTTTTCGGAAACCGGCTTGTTCGGGAGGCTGGAAGTCGTCGAGTCTGCGTGCGAGACGATTCGTAATGACTCTCAAAAACAGCACGTAGACGCGGCTCAGAAGGGATATCGGTCTGTAGTTCTTCAACAGGGCGTTGTCACCTTTCTTGAAGAACAAGACCACCGCACTTCTGCTCCACGCTTCCGGAGTAGTGCCACCATGGAGGAGAGAATTAAAGAGCCTCTGTAGGACTTCAAGTACCAGTTTTCCACCCACTTTCGGAAGCTCCGCTGTAATTACATCCTCGCCCGGGGACTTGCCGTTTTTAAGGTGCTGGAGAGCCATTCTAATCTCGCTCAGACTGACGTCCGGAATATCATCGGAATAGTGTCAGATAAGACCCGCTTGGATCGTTACTCACACTTGCGTGTGGCTCCAATGATGATGTGTACAGCTGCCCATAGAACCTCTCAATCTCACTCAGAATCTCAGGTGTCCCGGAAACGATGCTGCCACACTCAGTCTTCAGCTTTGACAGTTGGCTCTTACTGGCAGACAGATCTCTGGCAAAGACTTTGGAGCCCTGGTTCCGCTCAATCGCTTCTTCAATACGAGCAGTATTAAATTTGCGTAAGTCTCGCCGCATGCATTTGGAGATCTGTCTTTTCAGTTGCCTGTATGCTGTCAAATCTGTCGACGATTGCAGCGTCATCTCCCGCCTAACAGTCATGAGATTAAGAGTGTGATCGGAGAGCTTTTGTGTTCTTCTGCGGCCGGTCTTGCAGAACTTAGCTCCGACCGCATGGACAGTTTCCACGAGCTTGTCATACCTATCGTCCACTGCATTGCAATCTTCTAGGCACTGAAAGCGGTTACGTAACTCGAGCAGAAAGGTTTCGGAATTCTGGATTAGAGCACGAGGGGGACGGAGCGTTGACTTCATTAGACGTGACCTCTCCAACTTAACGTTTAGGTTCAGTGTGCCGCTAACCATTCGGTGATCGCTGCCAGTTTTCACCCTTGCGATCACTGAGACATCACTGAACAGTTGGCGTCTGGTCGTCAAAATGAAGTCAATCTCATTTTTTGTTGAACCGTCGGGGCTCGACCAGGTCCACTTCCTGTGGGGCCGCTTCTGGAAGAAAGAGTTCATCATAAAGAGTCCGTTTTTCTCCATAAATTCGGCCAGCTGCTGGCCCCTACGGTTCCGTTGCCCTACTCCAAATTTCCCTACCTTCAGCTCACCGCTATCTCTTGTGCCTAGTTTTGCGTTGAAGTCTCCCATCAACACCGTGTAGTGGGTTGTGGAGGAATGTATGGCTCTGGAAATATCCTCATACATTTCGTCCACCTCCTCATCGGGATGTGCCGTGGTTGGTGCGTAAACCTGTATGACCTTCAGCGAATACCGTTTGGTGATTCTGAGTATCAGTTACGCGACCCTCGTCGACACACTCCCAATCTTTACAACGTTGTTGACGAGAGACTTGTGGATGATAAATCCGACACCTCCTTGGGACAGATGGTCGCCCTCCCGGTGATAGAACAAGTTGCCGGACTCGAGGATTACCGTGTCCTCCCCCTCTCTTCGGACTTCGGATAACCCAATAATATGCCAGCGCAACTTGTCTACCTCTTCTTCCAACTCTAGTATCTTCTCGTCAGTCCTCAGGGTGCGTGCCTTATATGTTGCCAGGTCGAGTCGTCGTAGGTGGCAACCGAACCTCCACCGGAGATTCTTAGCACCCCCTGCCCCGCCGTTACCATGGTCGCCATCGTAGCTAGGAATAGCGGGGCCGCCGGGGACTGGGGGCCGTTTGTTTGCGTCGTTACTCATGGGGGGATATTTGCCATAGTTGCCACGCTTGGCGAGCGGGTTGGCAACCGCAGTTTTTTACTATCTCACAGTTGTTATCAGGAAGATGCTGCTGCCCATTACCTGCCTGTCTCCTTCTGTCGCCTCTTACGACACCCACGGGAAGATATGGGGTAGTGGATATTCTCAACCGCCACTACACGGCACAGCCTATAATACCGAGTCTTTTTTATCTTCATAGGTGACAAACGAGCACACAGTCCACCTGATGGTAAGTGGATGCTGTGACCTATAGACATCTAAATTTATTCTCAATTAAGAATCAAAACATAGATGTGATGCCACCCCTGAGTTCTAAGGTGGAGTGTCACGTTTTCAGTGAAAAAGGGTCTCCGATACTCTACACTCACCATATGAAAGACAATACGTTCGTACTACAACCATATATATGTAGCTACAGCGTGGCTCTACCATGTCTAAAACCCTTCAGATCGAAACACAAGCAGGAATTCAGCAGTGCAGAGGCAGTGGTTACCCAGATTGGTATGGGTATGTTTCAACCTTATCGGAGCTGATTTTCATGGCAATCTGAATATGAAGTGTACTTAAATTAGTTTTATTTAAAGTACTTTTTGCAGTCTATTAACAATAAATAATTTTTTTATTTTTAATATTCATTTCTCCAGACAACAACCCAAAATCCCGACTTTTTCAAAATTTGTGCAGATATTTTGGTCAAACGATCTGGAAAACCTAATATTAAGGGTGACAATGCACCTGCATTTGATTCCTATTCGAAGATAGATATCTAGGACCATTTATAAACTGGACTGGATGCTTTTTTCACCGATATTCATAAAAACCATGACATGATGCCTTTACCGAGGTGGTCAGACCTCAATTTATTGTATTTGTAGTTGAAATAAACGTACAATGTAATGCGTTATACAGGCATATTGGTGTTTGTCGGATCAGCAACAATCCATCTTTGTGTTTGGTCTCCCGAGAATTCGACAAACGACTACGACAAGCTCGCCCGTATTATGTATTTATACGATTCTGACGCTTGCGGCTACGAGCTGAGTTCATCCCTTGCGATCTCCAATTTGAAATTCAGTAATGACACCCATGGCTTCAACGTTCTTCCTATAAAGTGGCAGCCAGCTATTGTTACCGTTTCTACCAGATTCTCTGCGAAAACGAGGAGGTATTTTTTATTTCACCATCCTATCCTGTTGTATGCCTGTGTAGATGGACCTCAATGTAGTCTAAGTGGCCTCCTCATATTTTTTTACTATCGATTGTTACGTAGCACGATATTTTAAATCAAGATAATATTGATAATATCCTGACACTTATTTTTATTTTAATTATAGAGGTGTAGAGCTATATATCTTTTAATCTTTTTGTTTTAGAAAATTTTGCTTATAATTTAGATTATCCAAATCTATGCAGTACCATTACCTCACAAACACATCTTTTATAGAAATTTTTTATACATTTTTTGTTCAATAAAATATTTAAACTTTGTAATAGTATGAGTACGTAGTATTATTTATTATGTGGTAATAGAGAGATATAGTATATTTTCTGGATTATTTTTTGTAATAGCGAATATATTGCACCATGAATGAATTACTGACTCTATGGAGTCGAGAAACTGGTATCGGTTTCATTTTGTATAAGTTTCTTTTTAACGTGACTAATGAACTTTATTTGAAACTCAGTAATGACACCCATGGCTTCAACGTTCTTCCTATAAAGTGAATAACGGTCACATTGGTGGTAAGTCACCACTGCAGTTCATGGTCTATTTAGGTATGGTCTATTTTGGTAGTTAGGTTTTAGGGCAAGAAAGTGTCCGCCACGCTGCTCCATTTAGTCCAGTTAAATAAAGTCTGAAATCAAAAGATATTCGTGTCTACAACTCTCAGCGAGGGTTGTAGACACGAATATCATTTATCAAAAGGTTTTTTCGTGATTACTCGAAAACGGTAAAAATAAAACAAAAAGGTTCTAATAAAAATGTGTGGAGCTTTAAAATTTTACATAAATGAGGTTGTATGATGCCTCCCCCCCGGTCAAAATTAACCGAGTTAGGGAGGTTTTAAGTTTAGGGGTTAAGCGTAAATTTAAAAAAAAAATCGTAAGTAGTAGAAAAATAAGCGATTTTTTAATTAATTAAATAAAACAAATCTGATTTTACAGGAACAGATTTTTTATTGTTAAAAAATATAACAATGTGATATTTTGAAATTGAAATTTGAATGCCTAAAAATTAATAAATTATTTATTGTTTTTTATATTCCGCTAATAATCTGCAGCCAATCTCAGACAAAGCAAGCCACAGACGCGTTGTTGTCACCTGAAAACTGAGATAGAGTGCCTCACAGTCTATCTCTATAACTATACTGGTACTTTATAATATCCCGAACGGTTCTCACGGAACACAGCATCCCAAGCGCTGCTACTGGCCTACATAACTATTATTTATACGGGGTAGAGCAACGCTGCAGCTATATTATGGTTGTAGCACGAATGGGTCGGCTCGACCGGGGAAAGACCACGCTCTCACAGAATACCAGCGTAAAATAGCAGCTTAATACCGCTGTGTTTTCGTATGGTGAGTTTAGAGATCCGGGGACTTAATATAAAGGTTTCAATCACCTAAAAGCCAATTATAGTATGTCAACAACAGAAACTATTTTTTCAATGTGAGCAGTAAGAGTATTTAAATTGTGTTTGTATGCGAAAGATTATGATTATTAGAATCCAGACACAAGGGGGGCATATTACGTCTTTAAGTTAATAAAGTCTAAAGTCTACTGCTGAACATAGGCCTCCCCCTTAGTTTGGCTCATATGGGAGATATCATAGTTGTAATGTTACTGTTGATTTAATGACCTCACCTCTTAGTGGGTCATGTGCTCCTGGTAGATTATCTTCTGTACATCCATCCATTTCAGACCATTAAAGTCCACTGCTGAACATAGGCCTCCTCCATAAATCGCTTCATCATAGGGGGGATATTTGCCATAGTTGGCAGACTTGTCAGTGGGTTGGCTACCGCAGATTTTTTAATTTTTTATCGTTATTAGGAAGAAAAATAGAAGATAGTCTGCACCAGCATATCGTCTGATTTGCTTCGCTCTGTCGCCTCTAACGACACCCGCAGGATGATACGGTGTAGTGGATATTGTTACACAGCCCCTACACTATACTGTATTTCATAAAAGTCAATTGGGGGTCCCGTGGTGCAGAGACTTTACAATATGTTACACTAAAGGCCACGGGTTCCGCACGGAACAAGTATTTGTATGGCCTACACATAATTGTTCCGGGTCCTTACGAAATTTATGTATATAAACTACCCCCACGATAATCCAAGGAGATATTATTCAGTTAACGTTTCCTAAAAAATAATAATTTGTACTTTATGTAACATTTTTGTGTTATTGTTCATCAGGTACATAGAACTTAGCATTGCAGTACACCATATCTGGATATTGTCAGCTATAATCCTGAGGATATTTGTTGGTACTAAATCAACCATACGCTTCGTCAGGTTCTGCCTGTCAATATTTTTCTATGTTTCGATTTCGGTCGTCATATTTGACCTGTCCATGGCCATCGTTTATGCTGCTCATATCAAGAAGAGTTTGACCAAGGGCATGATTCTGAGGTACAGTGGATGGAGTGTGGAAATGAAGTTGAAGAATTACGACGACTTCGGCGGCTGGATACCTATTATAGCGGCTGTCTGTTGGATGAGAGGCATATTTATTATGTTTATAAATATTTATTGCTGTAGGACATTGCATTTGATGATCAGGGGCATCCGGAAGAGAGAAGTGAAAAGAAGACTTACGCTCTCTGAAAACACACCACTCCCGGAAGTGAGGACGGAAAATCCAAGTGACGAAACTGTGTTATATTATAGGACTGGTGAATTCGTACCGTATGTTGATAATAAAAGAAGGATCTGATTTTGATAAATATAATTTAAAAAAAATTATTTAGGGTTTATTAATAGAGCTGGCGCTTAACGTTGTAGTGGCGAACAACTATTTATATGGCCCACAAATAATTGTTCCAGTGATGTATTTTTTTTAAAACGATGGTTCAGTTTAAAAAAAAAAACCCATCCCTCCATCTACACATTTTGTGAGGGATATCGATGTTCAGCAGTGGAGTTTTTAATAAGCTATAATGATTATAGAGCTGAAAAATGAAATAGAATGTGTATCTAACGCAAATTGAATTATTTTTAAATTCAATTGTTTTTTTTTATAGAATGGAGTGACAACCAGAAACAGAAACTTTTTTATTCAATGTACGTTATAAACAATACTTATTTCATAATTATAAATTATAAACAATATTCAATTAAGGTGGAAAAAATCCCCCTAAATCGAATTTAATTTAATTTTATTAATTAATTCATGCTTTTCGTTTTAATTAACTTTTGCACTTTCCTAACATATTTATTAATTTTTATGCATTTCTTTAATTTTCTTCTACTGCAAGTATTCCTTTCTGCTGTTCTTGATGTGACAACATCATCACTAGTCAAACCGATTGTTGAGGAGGGTTGCAATGTTTTTGAAGATTTACATTCTATGAGCTCAAAGAAAAGGCTTTAAGTTTGGGATACTTTCAGAACATCTAAGTTTTGTTTTACTTGCACTATCTGCTCATTAGCCTTACTTAACTGTAACTGCAATGCAGCAATTAATCTGAGGGATTCCTCATATTCCTTGCTGCATCGGTCAAACTCATCGACTGTTCCCTGAAGCTGTTCCCTTTCTTAAAAACATTTGTAATGTCTTACCGAACCTATCACTTTTTAGTTGAGTATTTTTGGCAATTATATTTATTATTTCCTTTTCGTTGTCATCCCTTTCTTTAAGCAACAGCTCACACTGCTCTTTTGACGCCTTAAGTTCCAGAAGCGCCATTTGAAGTTGGTTCTCCATTTGGCGCGTTTTGACGTTGCGTGTATTCATTTTACTATTATGTGTAAATTTTTTTTTATAGTATGGGGTGACAAACGAGCACACAGTCCACCTGATGGTAAGTGGTTGCTGTGGCCCATAGACATCTACATCTATCCTTGATCAAGAATCAAAATTCAGATGCGTTGTCACCCGTGAGGACTAAGATGGAATGCCTCGTTTCCCGTAAAAAGGGTCTGCGGTTCTCTACACTCACCATACGAAACACAGCAGCATTAAGGTACTATTTTACACTTGTATTCTGTGAGAGCGTGGTCCTTCCCCGGTCGAGCCGACCCATTCGTGCTACAACTATACTACTAATATAACTGCAGAATGGCTCTACCACATCAAAAAAATAATAAATAATATAATAGTAATAGTAAATAGCAAAAGAAAACATAGAAAGAAAACCGAAGAAACAGAGTGAGCTGATATCTAGATCTATGGGTCTACTTACAGATCTCAAATTAAATTATTAGGTAAATAATTCAAATTGAAATCCGAAAAACACTAATTTCAAAGGTAAATCTTAAAATATTAAAGGGATTACACTAACAAAAAATTCAAACGATGCTCGTTACAGCTGTCACTTTTGAAACACAAAACACTATTTAATTAAAATACTTATGACTTTTACAAACACAATTAAGTCCTATTTAACAACTGTAACTAGAAATTGAGGTGGATATTATCAATTTATAATATTTAATTTTTTAAATAGTTGGGAGCTATTAATTTACAACTTGTCACTGGGGTTGCCAGTTGCCACAGAGTAGCAAACTAGCACACAATCCACCTGACTGGATGCTGTGGCTCATATACATCTACATTTATCTCCGATTAAGAATCAAAATACAGATGCGTTGTCACCCCTGAGATGGAATGCCTCGTTTCCAGTAAAAATGGTCTCCGGTTCTCTATACTCACCAGACGAAACACAGCGGCAGAAAGCTGCTATTTACGCTGGTATTCTGTGAGAGCGTAGTTTTCCCCAGTCGAGCCGACTCGTTCGTGCTACAACCATAATATGGCTGCAGCGTGACTCTACCACGTAAAGAAGGAAAACATCGTGGAAGCTTACTGGTTACTAGACTTGCTAGAGTTGCCTTTATTTAAGTTAAAGTTACAGCCTATATACGTCTCATTGCCAGGTATCAGCCCCCTCTCGTTTCTAAGCGGGTTTAGGGCAGGGAAATGTCAACCCAGCTCTCCCAATGCGTGTTAGCGTACTTCACATGTGTTTGATGATATTTTTTTCGTATTCCTCAGACATGCAGGTTTCTCAAAATGTTTTCCTTTATCGTTAAGCACGTGATAAATCAGCACTTACAGCTGAGCTAGCACAGTTCTTGCCTTTATTTATTTATGCTTTATTGTTGTCACCATAAGTAACTGGTTATAAACGGCGAACTTAATGCCTTTTGGCTTTCTGTCCGCGTCGAGTGGAAAGACTATAATGGAGCGCAGTGAGAATAATGGTAGGAAGGCGCAAAAAGGCTAAAATACATTAGCAATAGAATTTAGATTACAGTAGTGGTAATAATCACAGAATATTTTATTTATTTGTATATTTATTTATTCATTCTTTATTACATTCCCTGTTAGGCACTTGTCTCGCCGACGAGGAAGCAATACGCTATCGACTATTTTCTCGCTCAAGTAATGAATAATAGATATAGATCCCGTGTCAGTAAAAGAGGTGGTACTTATTAATAATTGATCACTGGCTGTTTACACTGCCGGCAAGAATTCTCTTTCCGCTTTGTCGCAGCAACAAAAGACTTCAAAGATAAAACTCGCTCAGCAATGTTAAATTGGTGGTCGAACTCAATTCGAGAGACCAACTAGAGGTCATTTTACTCTAAAGTGTGGATTTGAATGCACTCGCTTATAACCCAGCAATAAAACCAACCACCAACTCGTATCTAATTTCTAGCTCTTCTAGCTCTACTCGCTTCTCGTTCATCGTTGGCAAGGGGACACGTGACTTACGAAAGAATACAAAGCGTGGACTTAATGTGATGAGGCACACTACTAAACATTATAGGGAAAACTGAAATTAAAAAACGACACAAATCTCATATTTATATATACACATAAATATTATGCGTTAAGCAGTTTCATTATTGTCGTACATTTTTACTGTTAATAAAATATCAGTATGAATTTTTTACATTTTGGAATACAAATGAACGTCTGAAATTCATTGAACCTTCTCAACTACTACGCATTTATATCTACGCGAATACTCCACATGAAACAAAGGTAATTTTGCAGATTTTATCGCGTTTAAATTTAACTTTTAACTCCCGACATTTCAGGCACTTCACATAAGCGCTGTAAAATGAAAGCATAATAAATTATCTTATTAAAATTAATTCGAGTGTAGTAATATTTATCGTAATACTTTATGAAATTAGCATGCTAATTAAAATTCCTTGACAAGAACCAAGTAACTGATTTTGACCCGCACTTTCGACTACTAGATTAACCAGGCTAACAGTAATTGTAATACTTATTCAATAAAAAAGAACTAAGTGTGAGTATTATTACTATTCAACAAAGCAATAAATTGAAATTGTCCCCCTTTTCATCGTTACACAAAATTACTGCCGAACACAAGCCTCTCCTATTATAATAAGTATAGTCGGCCACTCGGGCCCTTCAATTTCCTGCGTCTTTTTCAGGATCACTGTAAAACATTGGTTCATCTTTTTTCGATCAAATCTGAAATCTGAAATTGTTATATTAAATAGATGCCTGATAACTAATCTTTTTTATAAAGTAAGAGCAAGAGCGACAGGACACACCATCCGCCTCATGGTAAGTGAATGCTGCGCCTTATATGCAGCGCATTTTCGTGAATCTAGCCTCTATTAATAATCAAAACATCATTGCTTCTTAAATAGATGTTCTTATCGCTCACTAATCGAGGTAAGCGAGTTCTATGCGCGAGTGCCGTTTTATCCTCCAGTCGAGCCGACATGCTCGTATATATTCAAAGAGTATTTGTCTAATTGTGTACTTACTCATATACGTAGGCGGTCCCATAATGAATTGGCCTAATTATGAACCAATGGAGGAAATGTAACGAAACCAATTTTATTTTTCAATATAATCACCATGAATACTAACACACTTCTGACATCTGTGAATCAACATCTCTAAACCTTTATAAAAATAATCACATTTTTTATCCTCAAAATGACAGACGGCCGCCTGCAACTCTTCATCGCTTGAAAATTTTCTTCCTCTTAAGTCCCGCTTTAAATTTGGAAATAAATAATAGTCGAACGGAGCCATGTCTGGACTGTAAGGTGGATGTTGAACTTCTGTGAACCCGCATTGACGAACTGCATCCTTCGAAACACCAGCGGTATGAACAGGGGCGTTGTCATGGAGCAACAGGACACCTTTAGACGGCTTGCCTCTTCGTTTTTCCTTTATATTGTCTCGTAATTTATATATTAAAGAAGCATAATATTCGCCGTTCACGACTGTATTACGTTCTTTAAAATCCACCATCAAAATGCCTTGAAAATCCCAAAATATTGTGCACATCAGTTTTTTAGTCGATTGTTGCACCTTTGCCTTTCTAGGAGGTTTTTCACCCTTATAACGCCATTCCATTGACTCGCGCTTGCTTTGTGGATCATAATACAAGATCATAGTTTCATCACCAGTCACTAGCCGCTCGATCACAGTCTTTGGATTTTCGCCACAAAGATCCAAAAACTCCGAAGCGCAGCACACTCTTTCCTGTCTCTGTACCGCTGAAAAAAGTTTCGGTACCCATCTTGCACTCACTTTTTTCATGTGAAAATGTTCATGGATGGCGCGATGAACGGTACTCTTAGAGAGCCCAAGCTTTGCTGCAATTTCTCTAATCTTCAAACGGCGGTCACTCAGAACCTCCTCTTCGATAAGAGCAATCGTTTCGGGAGTGGGCACTTCCACAGGTCGACCGTCGTGGCCAAAGTCTTCGACGGTTTCTCTCCCGAGGCGAAACTCCTTCACCCAATTTTTCACTGTGCTATAGGAGGGGGCAGGCTCCTTATACACGCCATCCAATCGTTCTTTTATTTGGGCAGGGGATAAACCTTCTTTAAACAGAAACTTTATGACACTTCGATACTCAGTTTTCGACATTTTGAAAAAATACGCGACTCTCGCTATTCAAATGCCTGTTAAACTAAGACTAAGCATTTCATGTCGATGCATGTTTCTTATATTAAGTGCACGATAAACGTACTATTTAATGCAACACAACATGTAGCGACATGTCGCGTTGAACTATATCAGGCCAGTTCATTATGGGACCGCCTGGTATATTCGATGAGTGATGAATTTTTTACTCGCTCGTACAATCAATTAAATTAAATTTGTACGAGTAAAAGCTACAACGACCATCAAAAGTAAAATACCAAAAGTAAAATAATTAATATAATTGGATTTAAGGTTATGACTATGAAGCTGTGTAATCGATATTAACCTCACGCACGCTCACACGCACGCATGCCCGCATGTTTTTGGACCCTTGAGATTTATCGTATAAAAAATTGGAGACATATGTATGACAATTTGCCACAGTTGCCACGCTTGACAAGCGGGTTGGTAACCGCAGTTTTTATTTTTAGTCGTAATTAGGAAGACGCCGCCGCCCATCTCCTAATTTGTTTCCGTCTGTCGTCTCTCATGACACCCACGGTATGATGTGGGCCACTACACGATAAGTACTTTAAGAAAGAAAGTGAGAGGAAACCAAAAAAAAAAATTATTTCATTGGAAAAGTAAATTACGACTTTACATTTTATCAATGTTCTCAGTTGATTGGTAGGAAGCGATTCCTTGCGAAGTATCACCGTCGGCAATCATGAATGAAATGATCCGATCCACGACGAAATTCAATTTGGAACGTTGAAAGAAATGTGTTATTAAATTTTTCATTATCGTCTCAGCGAAAAGAGAGCGGCCATTAATTTTGGAATTTGCCAGTAATCTGAATACGGGAGTAAGTGATTTCGGTGGCAGTGAATTTCATTTACGGTCTATTTGGAATTATTTGCCGCTGAGATTTGCTTTAAATTTTTTTTTAAAGAATAAGGGTGTTAAATGAGCACACAGTCCACCTAATGGTACGTGGATAATGTGGTCCATAGACATTTATATTTATCCTTGTTTAAGAATCAAAATGAAGATGTGTTGCCACCACTGAGAACTAAATGCCTCACTCTATACTCATCGTGGTATTTTATGCTGGTTTTCTTAGAGAGCGTGGCCCTCCTGCGGTCGAGTACTCATTCGAGCTACAACCATAACATAGCTACAGCATGAGTCTAGCACATAATTTTTTTATGATGTCCATTGTCTTGATGAATGCGTTTCTATATACCCTTACTGCATTGTTAGTTTGGTGGCCGTGAGCATGATTGCTAATCATCGAGTCAAGAGTTCGAATCACCAGTTGAACGTTTTCTGGCATTTTTCATACTCGCCTTTTATGACATCCACGGACATGGAATGGGGTGATGGATTTTGTTCACCTCCACCTCACGACATAGAGCCGTGGTAGCTCAGATGGTTAACGCTCGCTGTAAATGTATCGAAACACGAGTAACCCGGGTTCGTTCCCCGCCAGCACCAATGAAATTGTTAATTACAATTTTAATTGATTTTGTGCCGTGATTTACCACGTGCTCGGCAGTGAAGGAAAACATCGTGAGGAAACCTGTATGTCTGAGGAATAAGAAAAAAAATATTTCGAAAACGTGAAGTACGCCAACACGCATTGGGGCATGGCGGCGGACACACGCGGCAAGGCCCTAAAAACCCTCTCAGAAATGAGGGGAGGCCTATGCCCAGCAGTGGGACGTATATAGGCTGTACTTTACTTTTACTTTACACCTCACGACATTCTACTAGTCGTCAATCAGTGGTCGAATTTCAACCGTAACTTAAGTTTGTATTTTATTGTTAAGCAAGCTGTAATTCACTTTCAATGCTCGAGCCAGGTTCAGATTTAGAGCCATTGTAGAGTTTTTGCAAGACCTACGGATAGCAATTGTTTTTCAAATATAAGATTTTAGCTTTCTGCACTCCTTCCCCATACAAACTTTAACCTTGCCAAATCTCACACTTCTCCATGCGAAAGATTTCCTTTTACCTATTAATATATAGTTTAGTTCACAAATTATATTGAAATTAAACATTAGTTGTCGAGATCTAATATACTACACCTCCACTATCCAATATCAAATATCCAATAACATCTCGTTAGGGCGCTGCAAATTGATCACAATTTTGCTTCCAATTTCTCTGTGTTCTATTTGGAATTCGATCGTACCTACTCTATTAAGTTCGAAACTCCAATAGGCATCAATTACATTGAACACGATCATATGTTTGAGCTAATCGAGTTATGTACAGATTACAAAGGAACTGTCAATACAGTGTATTTGATCCTTCGAAAACACTCGTACGTTATAATATGGACCTATGAGAAAATTAATGATGATTAATTTTTCAAAATTTAACCAACTTTAAAGACATAAGGCTACAGATGCGTCAAAATGTTAAAAATCTATTTTATACATGTCAGCCGAATGTTGCATCTATACTATTAGCACGAATGGTTCGACTCGACTGGGTAAGGATTTCGCTCTTACAGAATACAGGCGTGAAATAGTAGCTTAACGCTGCAGTGTTTTGTATGGTAAGTGTAGAGAACCGGAGACCCTTTTTACTGGACAAGAGACATTCCACCTTAGTCGTCAGGGGTGACAACGTATCTGCATTTTGATTCGTAATCGTGGATAGATGTAGATGTCCATGGGTCACAGCAAACTCTTACCAGACTGTGTGCTCGTTTGTCTATAAAAGGAATTGCTAAAATTTGCGTGATAAAATATAATGAAGTGTCTTACCTAGTTTGAAGAACACCACCCGCTCTCCCTCAATTACGAGCACCATCCCCGTTACCATTAATCCCGGCACCACTACTCTCAACACCAGTTCACTATGATATCTGCGGTAACTGACAGCTTAGCGCTTACTTCACCTGAGTATGCCTCGTGTAAAGACGAAACAGGTGTCGCATTATCAACGCTGTTGTGTCTTTCAAAATGTAGGCGTGTTGGGCACATTGGTTGTTTTTAAAAACAAATTAAACGCGATAAAATCCGTAAAAATAGTTTTATTCAATTCACTTAAATATAAGAAATCATTATGAAAACCGTATTAGCAAAGAATCAACAATGTTTTATATCGACAAAATACAATTTACTTATCTGTGTCAAAGGTGCAAGACGTTTTGTACTGCATTTTTAATGCGCCTGACAAAGCTCCCAACTACAACGGTGGAGGCAGTGGAATTTTATGGGTCAATGATCAAAAGGACGAATATAATGTCTAACTAAAATCTAACGGGCAATATAGTTTAAAGACATAAAAATATAATCCAATAAAGAGCCGTGGTACCTCAGATGGTTATCGCTCGCTGTAAATTTCGCAGTACGCGAGCAACCGGGGTTCGATCACCGCCGGCACCAATGAAACTGTTTTAGCTGCTGATTTACCACGTGATCAGCGATGAAGAAAAACATCGGGACAAACCAACATGTCCAGCAGTGGGATATGTATAGGCTGTAATTTTAACTAGTAACTGTAACTTTACGAGCCGCGAAGGCTCAGAAGTTAAGCAGGCGCTTAATTTTAAGTCAGTACTTGACTCTCACGTAATTTTTAGTGGCGGAGTCTCTTGCTTTGAAGACATCCGCATTGTTACTGGATAGAAAAGTGTGGACAAACTATGGAACAATTGGAATGGAATAACTCCTTTGCTGTACGAATTATAAACAACAAAGTAAGCCATTTTTGTCAACCTAGCGATGGTCTAGTTAAATTTTGACGAATATCGATAAAAATTACTCGATTTAGTAGTAAATAAGTCGTAACATTCTATCAAAAGTCCCTCGCATAACGTAGTAGGCCACACAAAGATTGCCTCGTAGACTGGATATTTGCCGTTGCTAGCACGAGGGTTGGTAGCTCCTGTTTTTTTTTTGGTTTTTTGATTGTTATTAAGAACAACGTTGCTGCCCATCTTCTGTATTGTTTCCCTGTGTCGCCTCTTAAGACATCCACGGAACGAAGTGACAATATGGTTGGGGTAGTGAATTTTCTTACCTTACCACACTACACGTTATACGTACCGTAGTAAAGATACCGTGAAGTGTATCGTCACTATGTATACAGTAATAAGGAGCTTGCAAAATGGATCTAGGTAGGTTTTTATAAAAATATATTATAATATTATTCAAATATTTTTATTTATTTATACCGGAAACAAGAAAAAAATCATCGTCCAAACACATACAGAGGAGCTCGATCTCTTAATTGCAGCTTAGCAGTATACTTCATATTCTGAATGTCGTTCTCTGTTAGAAACTCTACTTTCTGCAATTGTCCATTTGGGAGGAGGACGTAGTAGGTACCTACACTTTTCTGCACTTCCACAGGGCCCTCCAGCTTCTCTACTTCTAAGTTCTCAGTTGTATCAGTAACAGGCGCGTCCGTTGTCGGTACTCCGTACGAGCTATCTGGTGTGCCATAAACGTTCTCAGGTACTCCGTAGCTGGACGATGGAACAGATTGTTCTTGCGGTAGTAAGAATGGCTGACCAACCGGCTTCCAACCTGAAGGCGGGTAAGGCCCGCTTTCCAATGGAGCGCCATAGGTATCAGCGGGGGATTTATTTTCGTTAGGCAATGTAAACGGTTCTCCGGAGGGTTTCCATCCAGATGGTGGGTACGGGCCTCCAGAATAAGTAGTGGGTTCAGCTGGTAAGTCCGTCGTTGTTGGAGCTATTTCGAACCGCTGAGACCTGAAGTTAGCAGGTTTGAAGCCTGGGAGTTGTCTCAAGTTTCCAGCTGGTCTGCGACGTGGCGGTTCACCGAGCACTCCAATGAATAAACAGAAGAGGACGAGTAACTTCATTTTCGATTGTTTGTCGAATGATGAAATTCTTCATGTCGTTAACTTATATATACGCATCGGAAAGTTTATATAGTTCTTTGTTGATCATAAATGGCGTCGACAGAAGGCTGTTCGTGAGGGTAATGCATTAATTAATAAGTAACGGCTTGTACATAATGTCCTCGCCCAGATATTTCGTAACGATTATTTGAGTACTAAACTCATTTCATTGTCTCGAGCTGATGCTCTATAAAACCTATAATTTCATTACTTTTAATAGCCTATCAAAATTCACTGGCGGTACATAAACACATCAACAGAATTTAGGGACACCTTAATCCTAAATTATTTAAGACTATGTAATTTAAACTATTTTAAGTTTCCATAAAAATTTTACATACAGATTTCATTCTGTTTTCAAAATTTAAAAGTGCAAGTAAAAAAAAAAAGAAAATACGGCGGCATAATTGTAAATTATTCGTATCATCAAGGAAAATGAAAATTGTTCTACTAATAATAATTAATGAAAAGAAATTAGATTATTTGTCTTTCTTAATTTAACGTGCCGTGTGAGCTTTAAGAGTCATCGCGTCGTCCTTTGAGTCGAGATGAAATGTTAAAAGTGGACATGTTAGAAAATGGTGCTATTCAACGGGTCGTTGCTGAGGCCCTACATCAGCCAAAACGTAATATTAAGGTTGTGGTCACGTTATCGCAGTACTGGGGATGTGGTTGAACGGCACACGGGTAGATATCGTGTTACTACGCAGACACGGGATCGGTTTCTCCAAATGACCGCCAGAAGACAACCTAATATCACAGCCATGCAACTACTACAAAGGCTGCAGGAGGACCAACAGCTGCTGTTAAGCGACCAAACCGTGCGAAGGAGGTTGAATGAAGAAGGTGTCCAGCATTGCGACGTAGCAATCACGGTCGGCGGCCTTCTTGGGCTCAGGAGCATTTACCATGGAGTGACGAACTTAGAACGAGTCTTTGATAGTGTTCACCGATAAGTTCCAGTTTGGGTTTCATCCGGATTCACGAGGAACACGCGTTTGGATAACTCCTGGGAGAGTAAGCCGTCTATGGCACCCTTAGGAGGTCCATTCATTCCAAGGCGGGACAATCATGGTGTGGGCAGAAATTCATCTTGGCAGACAAACCCAGCTTGTTTGGATCCAAGGTAACAAGACTGCTCAAAAATACTACGACAAGGTAGTAAAGCCTGTTATTGTCCCACATAGAATCCAAATGGGCCAGGATTTCTACTCATGCACGATAATGTTTCTTCCTATTCTTTCTTCTTCGATATTCAAGTTTTGAATTGTCTTGCACAGGCGCCTGACTTAAATCTTATCGAGCATGCCTGGGACATGTTACAACGAAAAGCTTTGAGAAATTTCCCGCCAAATTTGACGACGGATCAACAACTTTACGAACACTTGCAAAGAATATTTTTTTTTAGGTATGAACAATCGATGTCGATGTGTAATTAATGTAAGAGGTGGCAACAATGATTATTGGTAAGTTGATGTTATAAGATTTTTCAAATTTAATTAATAGTTTTATAAGGAGAAATTAATTAATTTTATCATACTCATTTTCTACGGCGATTAAAAAAATAACATTTTTATTTAAAACAAAAAATTAGGAAATATTTTTTTTTACTATAAATTTTAAAATAACCTATCATTCATCCATTTACTACATCAGAAAATTCTTCATAGATTCTAACTTTTAGCAGTTTCATTTTGGTTGATGACAAAAACCTTGCTGCACATCTCCTGATTTGTATCCCCCTGTCGCCTCTTACGACACCCACGGGATGATACGGGATAGTATACTTCCATTTCACGGTCAAGTCATAGATACATAGTAGTCCCGCTGGGTTTATTGCTGGTTATTCCCAGGACAGAGGTTGTTTTGCAGACCAGTGGTAAATAAAAAAATGACTTTCAATAAGTATTATATAATAATTTATATTGAATAAAATCATTCATTTAATTTTATTTCATGTCATAGCATTTTCGTTCTCATAATTTCTCAGGGACTTTTATTTTAAAACAGACTAGTTTAAATCTGAGACTAATTATTAAATACTTTTTGTTAAAAGACGGCGGTATACAACTATCCACTACTCTGGTGTTATAGGAGAGCGTGGTCCGTCCCCAGTCCAGCTGGCCAATTTGTGCTACAACGATTAATATTATAGCCGCAGCGTGACGTCAAAACGGTCAATGACTTTCGGACCATATAAATAAGTCAAACACTTTTGCTTTTGTCTTGTAAATTATTGCGTAGTTTTGGATGATATTATGTCAAGTGTCCCCACATCTAAACTGATCGAGTTTTTATACTTTACAGTACAACTTTTGAATTTTTTAATACAATATTATTACGTAGTAGAGCCAAGTTGCAGCTATAATAGGTTAACTCGACCGGGGAAGGATCACGATCTCACAGAATATCGCTGTTTCGCATGATGAGTGTAGAGAACCCTTATTACTAGAAATGTGACATTCCACCTTAGTCTTTAGGGGTGACAACGTATCTGCATTTTGATTCTTAATTGAAGATTCACAGCATCCACTTACAATTAGGTGGAATGTGCGCTCATTTGTCACCCTTATTATATTAAAAAAAACAATAACCCCTTCGGTTAAACCCAATTAAGTTAATTATAGTTAAAACTAATTTGTGCTTTTTCACACAAAAGCTTACCACAATAATACGAAGAAACTACCCCTTAATAGCGAAGTAAACGATTATTGTTTTAGAAAAAGTTTAACAATTTTACATCAGTTTATTACAACACAATAGTTTAAAATATCAATTAGCAATTAATAACTTTGCTTTCTTCTTTTGCTTATTTTCTCACTTTGCAAACGGCCTGAAAGTTTTAAAATTGGATCATTATTTGGAGAAACAAATATCGTTATTTTAGATGCAGTGTTTGGCTTGGTTATTATTCCGTACACTCAAATAGTAAGTAGGACGCGCCTTAGCAAAACCGTACAGTCAATAGACTGTACATTTATTTAGTGCATATTTGATAAATACGTAGTAGAACCTCTCTGCACTTTGAATGTGGTCGCAGCACGAACGGGAAGGCAAGACTGGCTACACTATCTAATATTTACATGAACACTACGATGAATTCGCCGTTAGGGGGCGGTTTAAGAATATCCACTACCCCATCTTATCCCGTAGGTATCGTAAGAGGCGAAAGAAAGAAATAAATCAGGTGGGCAGCAGGTGGGCAGCAGGTGGGCAGCAGGTGGGCAGCAGGTGGGCAACAGGTGGGCAGCAGGTGGGCAGCAGGTGGGCAGCAGGTGGGCAGCAGGTGGGCAGCAGGTGGGCAGCAGGTGGGCAGCAGGTGGGCAGCAGGTGGGCAACAGGTGGGCAGCAGGTGGGCAGCAGGTGGGCAGCAGGTGGGCAGCAGGTGGGCAGCAGGTGGGCAGCAGGTGGGCAGCAGGTGGGCAGCAGGTGGGCAACAGGTGGGCAGCAGGTGGGCAGCAGGTGGGCAGCAGGTGGGCAGCAGGTGGGCAGCAGGTGGGCAGCAGGTGGGCAGCAGGTGGGCAGCAGGTGGGCAACAGGTGGGCAGCAGGTGGGCAGCAGCGTATTCCTAATGGCATAAAAAGAAACTGCTGTTGCCAACCCGCTTGCCTAGCGCGGCAACTATCACAAATATCTCTTCTATGACGAAATCTATGGGGGTGGCCGATGTTCAGCTGTGGACCTCAATAGGTTATTATGTTAGACATTGAATAAAACGGATAATTAATAACAATTAATATTTTTTTATTCCCGAATTTCACGTCAGACTTCACGGTGGAATAAAATGCAAACCCAAACATACCATTGCAAGACTTACGACGAGTATTTCATCTAGTTCTTAGGGATGGCAACGAATCTGCATTTTGATAGTTAATCGAGGATAGTTGTAGACCTCTATGGGTTACACCATCCACTCACCATCAAGTATTATATGTTTGGTTGCCTACCTTATCCTACAAAAACAAATGATGTTGATAATAATATATCGGTCAAAATAACTTACGATAGGTAGCAAGACCCTCGAAATAGTTGTCCTTGACGATCCAGAAATTAATGATCCACTGAACCACACCCCTGCAGCTAGCGTATGCCATAACCACAGCGATCCATGACGTGTCTTCGGGGAGGTGGGTGAATTTCGTGCCGCGCCAGTGAAATGTCTTTTGGATCCAATGCATGTTGCCATCACCAGTCTGGATGTAGTCGAAAATGTTCTCTGGAGGAAATTGAGTTTTTTTATGGGATAGGGGTGCCAACGAGCACACGGTCCACCTGATGGTAAGTGGTTGCTGTGGCCTATAAGCATCTATATTTATCCTCGAAATAGACAGAATCAATAACATAACCTCAGGGGTGACAGCTGCAGATGCATTGTCGCCCCTGAGGACTAAGATTTAATACCTCGTTTCCAGTAAAAAAAGTCTCCGGTTCTCTATACTCACCATACGAAACGCAGCAGCGTTAAGATGCTATTTTACACTGGTATTCTGTGAGAGGGTGGTCCCCAGTCGAGCCGACCCTTCTGCTACAATTATACTACTAATATAGCCGCAGCATGGCTCTAACCCGTGTATACTAAAGCCGAATCGATGAATTTTCGTGTGACTGTCTCTTTGTGTGTTCAAGATTCCTGTAAGAATTAGAGCACAATTTCCATGAATTTAGATAATATGTAGATAGTAAATGACCCTATGCAACCTTATATAGGCTATTTTTATAACCTTATGATTCTTTATCAGTGCAGAAAATCAACTCTGAGTGTGATGATTAGTATCTTCATTAAATTTAAAATAATTTAACCCACAAAGTAGGATTTTATTCTGTATTGAAGCATCTTATATATTTTAACCAGAAGCAATTATTTATAAGCGATACTGACACTTAGTTTGTGCAAGATTCGAACCCGTGGTACCGCAGTTATCAGCCAAATGCAAATCCCTGCGCTTAGAACAGTTCTATGGTATGGATGGTGACCTATTCGGTCGTTTCCACTATCCTCTTTATTATACACAGGGAATTAACGGGACATTAATTCTTATTTAATTTCGTACCAGTTTAAACAGTCGTGTTCAATTAGTTACAGACTATGCGGGTCCTCAAACACGCTCCTAATTCACCGTTTCCGTACATCAAGTACATTGTTGTTGGTTTAATCTGAATGTCTAGCTAACTAAACAGAGAGCCCATCGCTTCATGAAGTGCGTATGCCTAATAGAAGACATATTGCTTGAATATTGTTTGATTGTGTGCTCCTGAACGCGTGATTGTGGTTAATGTTCGGTGTGATACAAGAATATAGAAGTGGCAATGAAGGTTATAATGTTCTTAAAGTAAGTATATAATAATATATACACTTCAGCACTTAACTTCTCACAGAATACCATCGTGAAATAATAGTTTAATGCTGCTGTGTTTCGTATGGAGGGTGTAGAATACCGGAGACCCTTTTTACTGGAAACGAGGCATTCTATCTTAGTCCTCTGGGATGACAACGCATTTTGGTTTATAATAGATATGGACCACAACATCCACTTGCCATCAGTTGGACTGTGTGCTCGTTTGTCACCCATATTCTATAAAAAATATTCTTTTATACATCTATATAAATTAAGAATAATGAATAAACATCTTCTACCTTCGGTGTAAGTTTTTGAAATGTCTCGTATAAATAGTATAGTGTTGACGACATCGACTACCAGCATGGTCAGCCCTGTGAACGTGAACGGCAGCAGAGCCACGTAGAACCAGCACGGACGGTTCTGGTTTAAGTTCGCTATAGCCAGCAGAAACCACAGCACGTGGAGCGACAGCCATATGCGAATTTTACTGTAAATGAAAGTAGAATAGGTTAATGGAATGGAATATTTTTATATTCAATATAGATTATAAATAATACTTATTGAAAGTCATTCTTATGTTTAATTTGACAGCTTCGTGGCGCAATGTGTTATAGCAATGAAGGCCGCGGGTTCAAATCCGGAACACGACAAGTATTTGTATTTGCTCGTTCCGGGTCTAAATGTTAACCCTTGTGCATTTTATGTATGTAAACTGTCTTTACGTAAAATAAACTAGTATGAAGGTAACCTATTTTTAAAGAAAATAAACACCGGAAAATACCTCTGTCCTGGTAAGAACCAGCAAGAAACCCAATGGGACATTTAACAAAAAGACCAATTTACTAGCATATATTAAGAAATATCTTGGTAGCGATCACCTCATTCCCAGGGGTTTTTATCCGTCCATAAATCCCTTAATATTATAATATCGATTTTTATACAAACTTTGCTTCACACAATCCACTGTGCTCTATAGATATCTACATTTATCCTCGAATAAGTATCAAAAGATAAAGATAAATTGTACCTGTTACCTAATTCTTTATTGAAACTCAAATACTACACATGTTTTTGTGATATGGAAGAGTGGCTCTTTCTGACACAGGTGCAAATGCACTTAAGAGAATTAGTTTAACATGATATGTTCTAGATTTAAGACCTTTCTTTTTTCTTGTAAAAGAAATAAGCTTATTATTATTATTATTATTTCGGGGTGTTAATAGAGTATTCTCATCTGGTTGGGCTGAATAAATATATAAAAGGAAATGATTAATATATATTTAATATACTAAGATATATAAATAAATAATACATAAATAAATAAAAACCTAACCAGATGGAAGCACTCGGAAGGGGAGACTAAACGACTGAGGTGTAGGCGGAAAGGGAAAGAAACCGGCGGACTATGCAGGCGTTATCAAGGAGCACTGCCTTCTGAATTTGAGCCCGGAGCGGTCCGTCAAGGAGTCCTAGCCGCCTTAGATGACCCGAGAGGCTTGTAGTGTGTGCTTATATATATATGTAGGAAAAACATTAGCACTATTAATAGAAAAATTCTAAATTATGTATTATAACGCAACAATTAATCGGTAAATAACTACTTAATAATGATAATAATAATATTTGTTGTGCAAAGGTGTTTAAGTATAATTTAGTTCTACATACTCTACCGTAGTAATGTGTAAATTTTAATGGACAAGTAACTATAACAATATTTATTGAAATTTCAACAACATATAAACTATTCAATATTTTTTAGGGTTCCGTAGTCAACTAGGAACCCTTATAGTTTCGCCATGTCTGTCTGTCCGTCTGTCCATCCTCTCTTAATCTCTGTGACCGTCAGCACTAGAAAGCTGAAATTTGGTACCAATATGTGTATCAATCACGCCGACAAAGTGGTAAAATAAAAATTGGAAAAAAATGTTTTATTAGGGTAGTCCCCCTATATGTAAAGTGAAAAGTGATTTTTTTTTTAATTTTAACCCTAACGTGTGATATATTGTTGGAAAGGTATTTAAAAATGAACAGGGGTTTACTAAAATCATTTTTTGATAATGTCAATAATTTCGGAAATAATCGCTCCAAAAGTAAAAAAACAATGTGTCCCCCCCTCTAACTTTTGAACCATAAGTTTAGAAAATATGAAAAAAATCTGAAAAGTAGAACTTTATAAGGACTTTCTAGGAAAATCATTTTGAACTTGGATGGAAACAACAGTACCCGGGAGTACTACCGGGAGCAGTTGCAGGAGCGCGGAGCGCTGCTGGTGCGCGAACATAATGGATACCCACCTTTAAACTCATAAGTGGGAACACTTGTTGTGACGGACGGGAAAATACGGAACCCTACACTGAGCATGGCCCGACACGCTCTTGGCCGGTTCTTTAATTGATATGGTAACTTTCTAATTAATTATGTAACAGCGACAGAGGGAATACCAACTTTAGATTATTGTTATTGCTCAATGTCATATACTTGGTACAATCATTAATTTGTCAATCATTATGTATTATAAGTTATAAATGTTACATCCAATTATCATTTTTTTCTGTTTTATGTCAAATTTATTAATTCACTATTCTATTCATAACGAACTAATGCAAATAAGACAAAATAGTAGTTCCCTAGTGTTCGCGACGGCCTAACAACGTTAAGAAACAAAGTGATAAAGAATATTATTTTTGTATTAATAATGAAATTACCGACAAAACTGAGTGAAAACGTGTATTAATATAGTTGTGTAGCATATTTATAACTCTTAGTATATTTGTATAGAATGTCGTTTTGATAACAAGTGATATAAACAACTTTTATTATATACCAAAAAATCGACCAATCACAGCGCGTCTTATCGTGGAACTCTCTAGAAGTTTTTAATTAACTGCGTAATAGTTCATACTAAAAATAAGGAAAATAATTTTATGTTCTAAAAGAGTTATAAATATGACATTGAATTAGCATATGGCTTATAGATTAAAGAAGTGTAGGGATATTTTTGTATAATTAAACGCATTTCGTAGTTATAGAAAAATCAAAGAATTTATGTATCCAAATATTATGAAAATTTTGGACATTTCGTTTAATAACTTATTACAATGTTAATATTTTGAGTAACCTTTATGATATACTAATAAAGTACCAGACTACCGATTTATTGATGTATAGCATGTTAGTGTAGCAATTAGTTTTGTATAGAAAATATTGCAATTTATGCCATTTGTATAGTGAAAAGTTTATGCAATAAAGAGGCAAAACGGAAAATAGCAAGCGGCTCACTGTAAAGTATTGCCAAAGTCTACCTTAGGGGATCGGGATCCAGTACCCGTAGTAGTGTGAAGAACTACCAGTGACAAGTGAAGTGAAGTGAGTGGTATCCGGTGGTAGCTGAAGTGACTAGTAGCAGTATATAGTGAATAGTGAAAGTGTTAGCTAGCCGAAAAAGGTCGTAACTGATATTCGCAGTTACATGTATTGAAAGTGGTAACTGATATCCGTAGTTACACAAGTGATAAAATCAGCTAGTTTAGTTGATAATAGCTGCTAGTCAGTAGTGTTAGAAAACCAGCTACTACCAATAGATCTTTGATACCACCGTACAATTTAAAGAAATCTTTTGAAATATACAGTGACCAACCAATAGTGAACAACCGTAGTTCAACAACCGTGCTCAATAAATAATAGTTATAAAATTTTCGCGACTAATCAATCAGTCGAACCACTGGCCACTACCTTGCTATTTGTATTTATTAATCGTGCATTTTGATTTGATCCTCAGTCCACAATATTTCAGCGGCACCCACAAAGACGGCAGTGAAAGTACCCACCGGAACCTATAGGTGTAGGACGTCAGCGACTCGCGAAGTATCTTCGACAACATTTACTCCGGAGAGTTTCGCCCGTCCGGCACACCTAGATAATTATGGCAATAAAATCGAACAACTATTCGTAGATTTGACGATTTCCCAAGCCGATGGTGACCAAAACGTGCATAAAAATTTTACGTCCTATAAATGAAAAAGATCGCTATTAAAAGTTTCACAAATGGCTTGCGAAATCGACAACTCAGTATTATTTTATCAGCACGTAATTATAGTACGTTAAAAGAAACAATTAGAGCTGCAAAGGATGAGGAGAGATATTGAAATTAACCCTAATAACGATAATAATGAAAATAATCCAGAATTTTTTGGGGACCAATAGTATATTTAGTTGAGAGTATAGTAATTGTGTTGAGTTAGCAATAGATGGTATCAAATGTAGATGGCTCGTAGATACCGGCGCTTCCGTATGTGCGATTAAATATGACACGCTTAGTAAACTAAAACATTCCATTACAAAAGAAACCGATTAGGTACAATAAACGGAATTGGACGCAAATTACGAACCGTTGGATTTGTTGATTTAACATTGTCTGTTGACGGGCTGAAATTTGATAATAAGTTTCATGTTGTAAAGCAGTTGCCGTGTGAAACTTCTGGAATTTTAGGTATAGATTTTTTACGTAAGTTTAATTGTAGCATAAATTTTTAATTGAATAATATTACACGCAAAATATGAATGAATTAGTAACTTTAGCATTACATATGGGTATTTTGGGAAATAATAATTATTTGAGTATACCTCCGAGATGCTGGAATTTATTTTATATCAATGCGAGTATGAAAGAAAAAAATGTTCAAAAATGGGAATACGAATGATTGAGTGGTTAAGTATCGTCAATATTGGACTGATCATCCAAATATTTGATGATGCTTAAACTAGTAGTATTGAATCCGTTAAGAGTAAGAATTGTGAAAGCATGAAAGGAATAAATATAAAAGAAAATAATTGACCTTTGAATAAAACTAAATTTACGGATTATATCGCGTTTATTTAACTGATTTTACTTATTTTTAATTTCCGACGTTTCGGGTGCTTTACAGCAACCATGGTCACGTGGGGGACTGTCCCTCCCTGTGGACAGTCCCCCCCGTGACCATGGTTGCTCATACATCACGAAATAAAATATAAATGAAATGAATTAATACTCCGATTCCCGGTATCTAATAAATAAATAAATATATATAAGTGTCTAATATATATATAATAGAGAGAAAGAGAGCCTAGCTAAAGGTCAAAAATATTAGGAAGAAATAAAAGAAAGTGCGTACAAGAATTATGGCAAAAAGGTCTATTAATCGACAAAAATACAGGATAATAAGGGGATTTCCGAGCAAATCAAAAGGTGTGATAAATGTATGATAATCTAAAGGTGAGATAGGTAGTTATTTTGCATTTCTGTATTAGGACTATTATTGCTACCCAAAATGCGACTAACGAGTTACACATTTAATAACTATGGGGATCGATTTACACAACTACGCGAAAATGTGTTGTGTGTGTATGTATAGTGTGCGTAATTGTTTAACCACATTTGTGTATGAATTTACGAGATATTTTTTTTTGCGCCCGAAGCAAATATGGGCAACCTTCCGGAAAGCGGGGGAGTGAGGTGGTGAATGCTCATAGCATACCACGCAGCCGGCTGCGTGCTTGCATGCTTTTAGGGACTGGCGTAACGGTCTAACTAGAGATCTCTAAGCCGTATACGAACGCGACCCTCCTTGGCAGAGAGGAGGGCGCAAGCGGCGAAAAGCCGCTTAGAAGTGTGCCTAACTAAGGCAGATTAAGGGATGTGTTATGTCGGCTCGGCCCGAGTTGCCAGGAGGCAGTTCAGTTCAGCCGAAAGCTTGTTGGGGGCGGGGGGTCCGAGAGAGAGTTTCTCGGTCTGCGCACACTATAGCGAGTGTGGATAGGGGCTGCATAGGCAGCTGTCTCACGAATGAGATGATTTGCGTGGGACGCTGAGGCTTTGAAAAATCTCTCAGAGAGTGATTTAAGGAACTGCTGGATTGTTGGAAGCTCTAAGTCTCGGTGTAGGTCGGTATTACGGACATAATAGGGCGAGTTAGTGGCCCTACAACAGAATAGATTTTGAACTATTTGAAGTTCATTTATAGCTTTGGGATTAGCATGTGCGAAAATGGGGGCCGCGTAGGTCATGACAGGTCGTATGCAGACCTTATATAGGGTTCGCTTGTTGCGGAGGGACATTTTACTGTATCTGCCCAACATGCTGTTGAGCCTACCCATGTAAAATCGTGCGGTGCGAGTAATCTTCTTGATATGGGGTTCGAAAGTGAGCCTTGCATCAAGGGTGACGCCTAAATATTTGGCTGTAGTTTGCCTTGGGACAGGGGTTCCTAAGATCCTGATTGGCAGAGTGGTGGTGAGACGGCGTCGTTTATATTCGAAGCAAACGGCGGAGATCTTCTCCGTGTTTACGTCGATACGCTATTTTTGGAACTTGGACTTTTGGATCTTGTTCCGAATCTGTGGCAAATGGCGCCTCATGCGCACGAGAATGACTCGTTCGAAAAGTTTGCCCATGGCCTTGAGGAGGCCTCGTGATTGGAGGGGAGGTGGTGAGGTTTGCCTGGCTTGGGAATGCCAATGACAGTTGCCTCTTTCCAAGAGGTGGGAAAGTAGCTGAATTCGAAGCAGGCGTTGAAGAATTCAGCTACATTCTCACCTCTTGGAAAGAGCTGTGTACCTAGTAGTGCTTTCTTTTTTTATATATAAATTTCATGTCATGAAAAAATGAGTTTTCGAAATTATAAATAACTTAATTAATGATTTTTTGTTAATGTACCTATATAAAAGTATAATACTTTTACGAAATGAATTTAAAATTGAATGTAACAATCTATATTTAGAGGTAAAAACTATTGGGAAAGTTAAATTCATTTTATTTATAATATCATTTTAATGCATGGTTAAAACTAGGTACCATTATACAACGTAATCGAAAAAACGTTCCCATGAACATACTTAGAAATTAAAACAAAGGTGTAATAAGCCGCTTACGCGGCTGAGATTGTAAGTTGCATTTGATCCCTGTTGTTATTTTAATGATTATGATTATGTTACGCTAGGACCGCCGTGAGACAAAACGTGTATAATTAAACGACTATCATTTTTGGTCAACTATAACGGTCTATATGTAATGCAAAGAAAAGATTCTTTTCACCAGAGTTAGATGCTACATACATAATTAGTAACATCCTACTAATTATTCAAATCGATGTGACAAGTGTTACGACATAAAAAATTAATAAAAATACTCGTATATGTGCCAATGGTTATAACCGATTTATAGGATATTTCACTTTTAATAGAGTTTATTTAGATTTAGTAGGGCCCTAATGTAAGAATAGTTTTAATAATGTTTATATACTAACACTACAGTGTGATTTAAATAAGTATGCTGAAGTTTATCCACTTAAAAGTAAGGATACAATTTCAATGGCATTAGCTTCTTTTAGATTTTTTAAGATTTAAAATGAATAATATAGTTTAAAATTAAGAATATAAAAAAAATTGTAAACACCTTATAATATTTTTGATAACTATTTTGTTTTAAAAACTGTGTTTTCAGTCTAGTGAATTAATAGTTATATATGAAACTTTTAAAAGTTATGCAGTAATGATTGGCGAACTAAAATTATTTCACAACAAAAACTTAAAGATTCAATACAATTACCTACGTAAGGAATTTGATGATTGTTTAAGAAATTTAAATACAGAGATAGAAAGTAATTTTTTTAAATTACGGTGTTTACGATATTTTATTTTTATTTTATTATGTTATAAATATGATATAGTAGGTATAAGAATTTTAATATTTTAAAATAATGTACAATTTTTTTATACACCATGTTACATTTAAAAAAATATTTTTGTGAATGATTTTTTTTGCCGATGGGCGTGTAGTGTGTGCTTATATATATGTAGGATAGAATAAGAGAGAGTTAGTAATAAATCTAAAGTCAAGACCACTAGACATATCATCATTTATTCCCCGAACCTCCCAACATCGTTGTTACCCCTGAGTACTTAGGTATAAGCCTTTTTGCAGGAACTAGGGTCTCCGCATCTTTACACTCACCATACGAAACAACGCAGTATTGAGAAGCTATTCTACGCCGGTATTCACAGTTAGAACAGTTAGAACATGGTGCTTCCCCGGTTGATAAGACCCATTCGTTCTACAACGATAACATAGCTGTGACTTGGCTTTTCCACGTAAAAATATATATTTTCGGCGGAGACTGAAACTGGAATGCTTGCATACTTTGAAATTTACAGCCAGCGTGTAAGCGCGCCTAAGTTACTACAACTTGGCCTATGATTATTATAATG
This sequence comes from Parnassius smintheus behrii, assembly GCA_036936625.1. Taxonomy (NCBI): domain Eukaryota; kingdom Metazoa; phylum Arthropoda; class Insecta; order Lepidoptera; family Papilionidae; genus Parnassius; species Parnassius smintheus. The sequence continues at coordinate 5,979,336 of JAUPFT010000015.1, read as the reverse complement.
ATTTGATCATTGTCATCATCAGCTATCCAGCTTAATCAGCTGCAATGCGTTTCTTGAGTTTTATAAAATAACCATGCTTGTTAGGCGAAACGATGAGGATTAGGTAATGATACTCGTAAAATTGAAATGTCCGTCTGTAATAACAAAATTCTATTATGATCTGATAGTTACTAGACATAAATAACCATATTCAAATACCATTGTAGCTCAGAGGGATAGTGATCGCTGTAAATTTCCCAGTACGCGAGTAAACCGGGTTCGATTAATGAAAATGTTTATTGCAATTTTAAGTGCTTATTTGCCACATGCTCGGGGGTGAAGGAAAAATTCGTGAGGAAACCTGCATGTCTCAGAAATAAGAAAAAAATATTTCAAAGACATGTGAAGTTCGCTAACACGCATTGGAGCAGCGCGGCGAACAATTCCTTGCCTTAAAAACCCTTTTACGGGCCTGTGCCCGGGAGTGGGACGCATATGGACTGTAACTTTAATTTTAACCTAACCGTATCCAAAATGTTTGTCTGTGTGTTAACCTTCTACCTGTCCGGGGTTATCTTTTAAATGGCTGGATTCGATTCTGATGAAACTTTTTCAATACTTATTCGCAAAAGAACTATGTCATTTGCAAAGGGTTCGGGGGAGCGCCGACAGAATTCTAGCGAGAAACCCGAGTGTGCTTTTTTGAGGCAATGAGTGCATGTCCATGTACCCATTTACCTCGGACTGGTACCCCAGGTATATGAACTGATGTTTATTTAATTTATTACCTACTTTTACTTACATTTAAGACTTTTATGTGTATATTGAATAAATTAATTATTATTATCATTATAAAATTACGGCAAGTTTTGTTGGTGGTTTCATCCATAAACAGAAACACATACTTTTTTATTCAATATAGATTACTGAAAGTTACTTTTTTTTTCATTTACCACTGGTTCGTAAAACAAACCTCCGTCCTGGAAAGAACCAGCAAGAAACCCAACGGGACTGTCAAATTATATATATATATATATATATATATATATATATATATATATATATATATATATACCAACCAGCAAGAAACCCAACGGGACTGTCAAATTATATATATATATATATATATATATAATTTGACACGAAAGATCGTTTTCTGTGTAATAATATCATTCAGATCAATGACGTATTATATATAGACACGTCTTGAACGAACATCGCGGCGTTTAAAAACGGCGAAAATACTAGAACTACTTATACGCGTGAAGAAAGAGAAAGAAAATATGACACCGTACGGCGGGATGCCTGTTGCTTGACTACTAGCTGCATGCGCCGGCCGCCATTAGATGGCGTCGTCGAATAAAATGAAATGAAAATAGGTAGTTTTGTGAACTTACGCATGAAATGACATATTTTTGTCTTTTACTTTTGGGGTATAATTTGTACATCGTTTAAACACACGACGGCATGTTTTCTTTATGTTTTGCACAGGTTTACACACACGAATCACGATATAATAAATTAAAAACAAACGTAGCGTCACGCGACAGGTTGGTGCGTGACTAAGCGCGATGTGGCCAATTGGCTTCATTTCATCTTACCATTTTAGAGTGCGGACAATGTATCTAGAAGTTTATATATCATTGTTTTAAATCGTATTTCAGTCACGGCGGCCAGTCTCAGCGGAGACTAGCAGATGGCTAGTCTTCGCTGCGTGCTCAAGCACAAGTGCACTCTTTATTCCCTCACTCTCATAATTCGAATGGACGGTAAACCGACACGACTGGAGAGAGAACAGGCGCAGGACCAACGGCTTTACGTGCATTCCGAGGTACGGGGGTGAAACTCAACCAATTTCCTGACCTCGGGCTGCTATTGAGCATTTCTTGACAGAAGAACTCAATTATTGATTTCGTCCCGACCTGGGAGTCGAACTCGGGATCTCATGATCAGCGCCGACATTACAAATATTAGACCAATGAAGCAATTAACCTGGCCGTCGTGACCGAAATCCGGTTTGGAGGAAAGTATTTCAAAATAATAGTTAACAATCTAAAAATTTGTATAAAATAACAGGATGTGAATATATTTGTTAACAACTTGTTGTAGTATATTTGAGCAACTCATTTGACTTTGACTTAGTAACTTAACTTTAAGTAATATCCTGCATTGTGCTTAACTGCTTTCAAACAATGTTAGACGCAGTTCAAAGCTGGCTCAACTTCACTGTGAAATCGGACCGTGGATTCCTTCACATCTCTAGTTAATGAAGTGGGTTTAAGCATCGCAGGAATTTTTAATTTTGAACTGGCTTTCTTAAAGGGAAAACGTTCTATTTGACAAGTTCTTACGCCATTACAATAATTAATCTAATTGGATGCTTAAAAGATGGTCAAGAAGAATGTTTCTTTATTTTCAACAAGTGACCCGCCCCGGTATTGCCTCTGTATGTTCTGCTGATGTCTCGTTATTTAGACTTCGGGCCGCTACTGAGATTTTCTTGACAAAAAACTCAACTACTGATTTTTCCTCGACTCGGGATTCCAATCCCATGACCAGTACCGCATTTACGATCATTGAAACAATGCCTGACTTTCAAAACATTGTTTCAAAAGAATAGTTTACTTACAAAATGTATATAAAATAACAACTACCACTTATCAATTTTTCCAATGAAATGCAATCTAAATACCTCCTGAAATTGCTCTTTGTTCGTAAATTTATTTTTATTTATTTTATTTATTCATTTATTTCCACCAACAAGGATCATAAGGTAACATAACATTAATTCAATTTCAACATAACAACAATTCATTTAATTCTAATATTAAAATTATGAATGATTACTCAAATTAATATATCGAATGCATAAGTATTCATTATAATATTGAAAATATATTAATTATTCAATAATAATAAAATAAATTAAATGATGTTACCATAACTCACAACAGTCCCGACTTAATTAGTTATGGTAACATCATTTAATTTATTTTATTATTATTGAATAATTAATATATTTTCAATATTATAATGAATACTTATGCATTCGATATATTAATTTGAGTAATCATTCATAATTTTAATATTAGAATTAAATGAATTGTTGTTATGTTGCACAAGTGCACTCTTTATACCCTCACTCTCATAATTCGAATGGACGGTAAACCGACACGACTGGAGAGAGAACAGGCGCAGGACCAACGGCTTTACGTGCATTCCGAGGTACGGGGGTGAAACTCAACCAATTTCCTGACCTCGGGCTGCTATTGAGCATTTCTTGACAGAAGAACTCAATTATTGATTTCGTCCCGACCTGGGAGTCGAACTCGGGATCTCATGATCAGCGCCGACATTACAAATATTAGACCAATGAAGCAATTAACCTGGCCGTCGTGACCGAAATCCGGTTTGGAGGAAAGTATTTCAAAATAATAGTTAACAATCTAAAAATTTGTATAAAATAACAGGATGTGAATATATTTGTTAACAACTTGTTGTAGTATATTTGAGAAACTCATTTGACTTTGACTTAGTAACTTAACTTTAAGTAATATCCTGCATTGTGCTTAACTGCTTTCAAACAATGTTAGACGCAGTTCAAAGCTGGCTCAACTTCACTGTGAAATCGGACCGTGGATTCCTTCACATCTCTAGTTAATGAAGTGGGTTTAAGCATCGCAGGAATTTTTAATTTTGAACTGGCTTTCTTAAAGGGAAAACGTTCTATTTGACAAGTTCTTACGCCATTACAATAATTAATCTAATTGGATGCTTAAAAGATGGTCAAGAAGAATGTTTCTTTATTTTCAACAAGTGACCCGCCCCGGTATTGCCTCTGTATGTTCTGCTGATGTCTCGTTATTTAGACTTCGGGCCGCTACTGAGATTTTCTTGACAAAAAACTCAACTACTGATTTTTCCTCGACTCGGGATTCCAATCCCATGACCAGTACCGCATTTACGATCATTGAAACAATGCCTGACTTTCAAAACATTGTTTCAAAAGAATAGTTTACTTACAAAATGTATATAAAATAACAACTACCACTTATCAATTTTTCCAATGAAATGCAATCTAAATACCTCCTGAAATTGCTCTTTGTTCGTAAATTTATTTTTATTTATTTTATTTATTCATTTATTTCCACCAACAAGGATCATAAGGTAACATAACATTAATTCAATTTCAACATAACAACAATTCATTTAATTCTAATATTAAAATTATGAATGATTACTCAAATTAATATATCGAATGCATAAGTATTCATTATAATATTGAAAATATATTAATTATTCAATAATAATAAAATAAATTAAATGATGTAACATCATTTAATTTATTTTATATATATATATATATATATATATATATATATATATATATATAATTAAGTCGGGACTGTTGTGAGTTATGGTAACATCATTTAATTTATTTTATGATGTTACCATAACTCACAACAGTCCCGACTTAATTATATATATATATATATATATATATATATATATATATATATATATATATATATATATATATATATATATATAAATTAATTATTATTATCATTATATATATATATATATATATATATATATATATATATATAAATTAATTATTATTATCATTATAAAATTACGGCAAGTTTTGTTGGTGGTTTCATCCATAAACAGAAACACATACTTTTTTATTCAATATAGATTACTGAAAGTTACTTTTTTTTTCATTTACCACTGGTTCGTAAAACAAACCTCCGTCCTGGAAAGAACCAGCAAGAAACCCAACGGGACTGTCAAATTATATATATATATATATATATATATAATTTGACAGTCCCGTTGGGTTTCTATTATATATAATTAAGTCGGGACTGTTGTGAGTTATGGTAACATCATAAAATAAATTAAATGATGTTACCATAACTCACAACAGTCCCGACTTAATTATATATATATATATATATATATATATATATATATATATATATATATATATATATATATATATAAAATAAATTAAATGATGTTACATCATTTAATTTATTTTATTATTATTGAATAATTAATATATTTTCAATATTATAATGAATACTTATGCATTCGATATATTAATTTGAGTAATCATTCATAATTTTAATATTAGAATTAAATGAATTGTTGTTATGTTGAAATTGAATTAATGTTATGTTACCTTATGATCCTTGTTGGTGGAAATAAATGAATAAATAAAATAAATAAAAATAAATTTACGAACAAAGAGCAATTTCAGGAGGTATTTAGATTGCATTTCATTGGAAAAATTGATAAGTGGTAGTTGTTATTTTATATACATTTTGTAAGTAAACTATTCTTTTGAAACAATGTTTTGAAAGTCAGGCATTGTTTCAATGATCGTAAATGCGGTACTGGTCATGGGATTGGAATCCCGAGTCGAGGAAAAATCAGTAGTTGAGTTTTTTGTCAAGAAAATCTCAGTAGCGGCCCGAAGTCTAAATAACGAGACATCAGCAGAACATACAGAGGCAATACCGGGGCGGGTCACTTGTTGAAAATAAAGAAACATTCTTCTTGACCATCTTTTAAGCATCCAATTAGATTAATTATTGTAATGGCGTAAGAACTTGTCAAATAGAACGTTTTCCCTTTAAGAAAGCCAGTTCAAAATTAAAAATTCCTGCGATGCTTAAACCCACTTCATTAACTAGAGATGTGAAGGAATCCACGGTCCGATTTCACAGTGAAGTTGAGCCAGCTTTGAACTGCGTCTAACATTGTTTGAAAGCAGTTAAGCACAATGCAGGATATTACTTAAAGTTAAGTTACTAAGTCAAAGTCAAATGAGTTTCTCAAATATACTACAACAAGTTGTTAACAAATATATTCACATCCTGTTATTTTATACAAATTTTTAGATTGTTAACTATTATTTTGAAATACTTTCCTCCAAACCGGATTTCGGTCACGACGGCCAGGTTAATTGCTTCATTGGTCTAATATTTGTAATGTCGGCGCTGATCATGAGATCCCGAGTTCGACTCCCAGGTCGGGACGAAATCAATAATTGAGTTCTTCTGTCAAGAAATGCTCAATAGCAGCCCGAGGTCAGGAAATTGGTTGAGTTTCACCCCCGTACCTCGGAATGCACGTAAAGCCGTTGGTCCTGCGCCTGTTCTCTCTCCAGTCGTGTCGGTTTACCGTCCATTCGAATTATGAGAGTGAGGGTATAAAGAGTGCACTTGTGCAACATAACAACAATTCATTTAATTCTAATATTAAAATTATGAATGATTACTCAAATTAATATATCGAATGCATAAGTATTCATTATAATATTGAAAATATATTAATTATTCAATAATAATAAAATAAATTAAATGATGTTACCATAACTAATTAAGTCGGGACTGTTGTGAGTTATGGTAACATCATTTAATTTATTTTATTATTATTGAATAATTAATATATTTTCAATATTATAATGAATACTTATGCATTCGATATATTAATTTGAGTAATCATTCATAATTTTAATATTAGAATTAAATGAATTGTTGTTATGTTGAAATTGAATTAATGTTATGTTACCTTATGATCCTTGTTGGTGGAAATAAATGAATAAATAAAATAAATAAAAATAAATTTACGAACAAAGAGCAATTTCAGGAGGTATTTAGATTGCATTTCATTGGAAAAATTGATAAGTGGTAGTTGTTATTTTATATACATTTTGTAAGTAAACTATTCTTTTGAAACAATGTTTTGAAAGTCAGGCATTGTTTCAATGATCGTAAATGCGGTACTGGTCATGGGATTGGAATCCCGAGTCGAGGAAAAATCAGTAGTTGAGTTTTTTGTCAAGAAAATCTCAGTAGCGGCCCGAAGTCTAAATAACGAGACATCAGCAGAACATACAGAGGCAATACCGGGGCGGGTCACTTGTTGAAAATAAAGAAACATTCTTCTTGACCATCTTTTAAGCATCCAATTAGATTAATTATTGTAATGGCGTAAGAACTTGTCAAATAGAACGTTTTCCCTTTAAGAAAGCCAGTTCAAAATTAAAAATTCCTGCGATGCTTAAACCCACTTCATTAACTAGAGATGTGAAGGAATCCACGGTCCGATTTCACAGTGAAGTTGAGCCAGCTTTGAACTGCGTCTAACATTGTTTGAAAGCAGTTAAGCACAATGCAGGATATTACTTAAAGTTAAGTTACTAAGTCAAAGTCAAATGAGTTGCTCAAATATACTACAACAAGTTGTTAACAAATATATTCACATCCTGTTATTTTATACAAATTTTTAGATTGTTAACTATTATTTTGAAATACTTTCCTCCAAACCGGATTTCGGTCACGACGGCCAGGTTAATTGCTTCATTGGTCTAATATTTGTAATGTCGGCGCTGATCATGAGATCCCGAGTTCGACTCCCAGGTCGGGACGAAATCAATAATTGAGTTCTTCTGTCAAGAAATGCTCAATAGCAGCCCGAGGTCAGGAAATTGGTTGAGTTTCACCCCCGTACCTCGGAATGCACGTAAAGCCGTTGGTCCTGCGCCTGTTCTCTCTCCAGTCGTGTCGGTTTACCGTCCATTCGAATTATGAGAGTGAGGGAATAAAGAGTGCACTTGTGCTTGAGCACGCAGCGAAGACTAGCCATCTGCTAGTCTCCGCTGAGACTGGCCGCCGTGACTGAAATACGATTTAAAACAATGATATATAAACTTCTAGATACATTGTCCGCACTCTAAAATGGTAAGATGAAATGAAGCCAATTGGCCACATCGCGCTTAGTCACGCACCAACCTGTCGCGTGACGCTACGTTTGTTTTTAATTTATTATATCGTGATTCGTGTGTGTAAACCTGTGCAAAACATAAAGAAAACATGCCGTCGTGTGTTTAAACGATGTACAAATTATACCCCAAAAGTAAAAGACAAAAATATGTCATTTCATGCGTAAGTTCACAAAACTACCTATTTTCATTTCATTTTATTCGACGACGCCATCTAATGGCGGCCGGCGCATGCAGCTAGTAGTCAAGCAACAGGCATCCCGCCGTACGGTGTCATATTTTCTTTCTCTTTCTTCACGCGTATAAGTAGTTCTAGTATTTTCGCCGTTTTTAAACGCCGCGATGTTCGTTCAAGACGTGTCTATATATAATACGTCATTGATCTGAATGATATTATTACACAGAAAACGATCTTTCGTTATTTCTTATAATGACATTGATTCTCTTACACCGTGATGATTTTCTTATAGGAGAGGGGCAGACGAGCATACGGCTCACCTGATGGTAATTGAATACCGCCGCCCACGAGCAACTGCAACACCAGGGGAATTGCAGATGCGTTGCAGGCCTTCTAAAAAGGAATGGGCTCTTTTCTTGAAGGTCCCTAAGTAATATCGGTCTGGAAAAATCTCTGGTGGTAGTCGATTCCACAAGGAAGTTGTGCGAGGAAGAAAACTTCTTTTAAATCGCACAGTGGTAGACTACCAGTCATCCAGATGATATGGATGGTATCGCGGGTTTTGTCACGATGTGCGATGGTGAAATTGTGCGGCTAGAATTAGTCCGAAGGCTTATGCTTAGGCTGGAAAATTTCCCAGAGCACTCCCCGTGGTAGATCCGATAAAAAAAGCAGAGTCATGGAAAGTAATAAGTAAAGTAAAGTAAGGTTACAGCCTATATACGTCCCACTGCTGGGCACAGGCCTCCTCTCATTTCTGAGAGGGTTTTAGGGCAAGGAAGTGGCCGCCGTGCTGCCCCAATGCGTCTTGGCGAACTTCACATGTCTTCGAAATATTTGTTTTCTTATTCCTCAGACATGCAGGTTTCCTCACGATGTTTTCTTCACCGCCGAGCATGTGGTAAATCAGCACTTAAAATTACAATTAACAATTTCATTGGTGCCAGCGGGGATCGAACCCGGGTTACTCGCGTTCCTTTATATTTACAGCGAGCGTTAACCATCTGAGCTACCACGGCTCTAAACAGTCATAAACTATCATAAAAATAATTTTAGACGTACTGACGGAAGCTAGCCGCGACGGAGTTCTTCACAGGCCAAGTGACGGTCGAAATGTACGTGTTTGTTGTAACCTTCACGGTGTAGTTATAGAAATACGTGCTCCCGCAAGCCTCAGGTTCGTATAGGTACAGTAGCTTCATCAGCGTCACTTCATTTAGATCAGAAGGTGAAGGAACTAATTTACAGTCAAGAGTCAGCCAGCTAATTATAACGCATAGTACCGCTGAAAAATACGTAAGATGAATGTTTATCTTTGGAATAGTCTAAATGTGGACAAGGATCAGTGGGATCACTGATCCTTGTCTTGTGTTGTCACAGTGAATATCCTTGAATTCTTCGTAATATTAATGTTACCATACAATACTTTGAAACGTTACTTTAATAATAAATAAAAATAATGATTTCTTATATTTAAGCGAATACTACACATTTAAATAACACTAGTTTTTAAGGATTTTATCCCGTATATTAACTTTTTTATATTACCGACGTTTCGAGCACTTTCCAGCACCGCTGGTCACCGTCACATGTCAGATCAGAGATTTAAATTATATTTGTAAGATTTGTTTAAGATTTTTAGATTAAAATTATAATTTTAAACTATGGTAACCGTGGTTAACTATGCCATTTGGCCGTTGGACATCTCAGCCCCCCTCCCCCCCTACTCCCATGTGACCATGGGTGCTGTAAAGTGCTTGAAACGTCGGGAATATAAAAATGTTAATATACGGGATGAAATCCGTAAAAACTAGTTTAAAGATGTAATGTTCGCGTAAATATAAGAAATCATTATTTTTATTTATTGTTAAAGTAACATTTTCTAGTATTCTACGGTAACATTAATTACGCAATAACGAATAATTCAAGGATCTTGTATTATTTAAATAAAAATAATGTTACGATTAGTATGTACGTACACATTTTTATAAACCTAAAACAAACAAAGTCACAGTATACTTGTTGGTAAATGGCTACAGTCCATTGTCTCCTCCAGTCAACTTTAAAGAAATATTACACTAATTAATAGAATCAGGCGTTACTTTGCGGATATCCATTATACTAAAGATTTTAAAAGTTACTTTTAATATCTTTAGAAATATGACACAGATAAGATGTCACCTATGAGGACGTAGATGGAAAGCCTTAGGGGCTTATTATACGGGATTTATTTACAATTAAGACCGAAACACAACAAGGCAAAACTGCTATTTAAATAGGTAAGAGTGTATCACCTATTCACACAGATTCCTAGGTTTAAACGAGTAGTAACACGTAGTAGGTAGTAAGACTCCTACTATTTATTGTAGTAATTTCATATTTTGTATGCCTATTGATGAGACACGGTGTAATTATTCCTTTAATATCTACATATCAAGATCTACAAAATGACTTATATTCAAAAAATAAATATATATGAATTAAAATTTCATTACAGTGAAGGTTTTGGAGTAGGGTTGGCGAACTTCACATGCTGTCAAATATTTTTCAATTTCTCAGAAGTCAAGGTTTCCATACGTACAATTCTTTCGTTCACCATCGAGCACGTGATAACGTAATATTTCAATTTTATTTATATTTACGTAAAAAAATTGGCTAACTCACTTTGATACAAAATTATTACTAAAGTCCAAACTCCTAAAGGATTCATCTCAAACAAACTATGTATTTTCTATTTCGTATTTCCGATATCAGAAATTAATATCCGGATCCTTTTAGGTTCATATCGAAATGTCTCTTAACAATCAAACTGTGAAATGGATTCAAGCAGGCCGTGGACCGATTTAATGTCACGAATATAAAAAAGAAAAAATCGGTTAAATACATTTTAACCGATTTTTTTACAGGATAAGGCTTGGAGTTTTGGCGGGAAATTGATCGTCGACGTGATCGTATCTGTGCATGTGAACCATTAGACTACTATTAAACGACTAAATTAGTGCTTCGATGTTAGTATAAACGTTAAGTTATTTTTTACATAACATACATAAACACTCACGCCTGTCACGCAGAGGGGTAGGCAGAGACTACGGACTTCCATTTGGCACGATCCTGACATACCTCTTTCGCCTCCTTTACATCCATATATCTACGCATACATGCTCTTCGGTTAAGGGTACTTCTAACGTGGCCCATTTTCAAAATATCGCCAATTTGGTCGATAAACTTTTTCCTAGGGCGCCCCTTCCCGACTCGGCCGTTCACATCTGCCATATAAATTTGCTTTGTCACTCTTTCCTCATTCATTCTTTCCACATGACCAAACCACCGAAGCATTCCTTTCTTAATCCTGGTCACAACATCATCTTGCATACCACATTTATCTCTTATCACGCAATTTCTCACCCTGTCATTCAGATTCAACCCTAGCATATTCCTTAAAGACCGCATTTCTACAGCATTTATTCTACTTTCGTGCTTCTTCTGCCACACCCAGCTTTCACTACCATACGTTAAAGTAGGGCCTAACACAGCATTATGAATTACCATACGTGCCTGTTTTGACACATTCTGGTTCTTCTTATTAAGTTATTTTATTCGTTCAAGAACTTGGGTTACCGTCGTCATCGACTGACGGCTGTCGTCAAGTTATCCCAAAAGGTTTGCAATGAGATGTAGCATGAGATGTTGTACAGATTTTAACATAACAATATTATATTAGCAAATGACAACTTGAATACTTGACACTGGCAAATGTATAATTGTACGAGTTTATCACCAAAGAAGGAAGAAAGTGAAGTTATCAATAGAGAGCGTTTAGCGGAGCTTGTGGCGGAATATCGACTAGAGTAGCACATTATGCTAAACTTGCATAGAAAATTAAAACCATTTGGAAAAGGTGTAGTGGCGTACACGATCTGCCAATTGTTTATAGGTGTAGTTGCGTACACGATCTGCCAATTGTTTATAGGTGTAGTTGCGTACACGATCTGCCAATTGTTTATATGAGGCCCTAGGCTTTGTTTTCTGTGCTATCAGAACCCATCATCATCATCATTATCGTCATAAATACATTTTCCTACATTTTCATATTCATATACATCTTGACCCGTTTATTGAAACGAAACCTCTAAAATAGTTAGGGGCTTACTGAATTGAACTGGATGAAAGTTCAATTTAATTAAGTATCCTTGCTTTTCTCGTAATTAAGTCCAATATAAATTGAACATACTACTTTGTTCCGAGGTGTACCAATATGTTTATAATTGTTTATCATCATCATCATTACAGCCCTTCACAAGTCCACTGCTGAACATAGGCCTCCCCCAAGTAATGCCACAAAGCACGGTCCTGAGCCACCTGCATCGATCAACGTCCTGCATATCTTACCAGGTCGTCACTCCATCTAGTGGGGGGTCGCCCTACACTACGCCTACCGGTACGAGGCTGCCACTCGAGAACCTTTCTTCCCCATCGGTTATCGGTTCTTCGAGCTATATGGCCGGCCCATTGCCACTTCAGCTTACTAATCCGTTGGGCTATGTCGGTCACTCTGGTTTTACTGCGGATATCCTCATTTCTGAGTCTATCACGCAGAGAAACTCCAAGCATAGCCCTCTCCATAGCTCGCTGAGCGACCTTGAGCGTCCTCATACGGCCAGCAGTGAAGGAACACGTCTCAGATCCGTTAGTCATCACTGGCAACACGCACTGGTTGTACAATCTAGTTTTTAGAGATTGAGGTATACCCGACGAGAAGATATGTCGTAATTTCCCGAACGCTGCCCAGCCGAGTTGAATCCGTCGATTGACCTCTCGGTCGAAGTTGGACTTACCTAGTCGGACTATTTGTCCCAGGTAAACGTACTCGTCAACAGCTTCGAGCATAGTGCTCCCAACAACTACCGGCATAGGTGTGACATGGACATTAAACATGATCTTTGTTTTGTCCATGTTCATCTTAAGACCTATCCGTTGGGAGGCACTATTGAGGTCATTGAGCATAGTGCTTAAGTCCTCCAGCGATTCTGCCATAAGGACTATATCGTCGGCAAATCGAAGGTGAGTGATGTACTCGCCATTGATGTTAATACCGTATCCTTTCCAGTCCAGTAGCTTGAAAACGTCTTCCAAAGCAGCGGTGAAGAGTTTCGGGGATATAACGTCACCCTGTCTTACACCTCTCTGCAGTTGGATATGTTTCGAGCTCTGGTTCTGTACTCGGATAGCCATCGTAGCCCTACTGTACAAACACTTCAGCACTTCGATATACCGACAGTCAACTTGGCACCGCTGAAGGGACTGCAGCACCGCCCAAATTTCGACGGAATCAAAGGCTTTCTCATAGTCCATATACGCCAGGAAAAGTGGCAAATTGTACTCTTCAGTCTTCTGTACAATCTGCCGCAGGGTGTGTATGTGGTCTATGGTACTGAAGCCTTTTCGGAAACCGGCTTGTTCGGGAGGCTGGAAGTCGTCGAGCTCATAATTGTTTATATTTTCTTTTATTATTTTGTAATCAATAAATGAGTTCCCTGCTGGCCATGTGAGTAAGCTCAAGGTCACTAAGCGAGCTATGAGGAGAGGGCTACGCTCGGGGTTTCTCTGTGTGATAGACTTAAAAACAAGGATATCCGCAGTAGCACCAGAGTAATCGACATAGCCTAACGGATACGTAAATTGAAGTAGCAATGGAACGGTCATAAAACTCGAAGAACCGACAACTAATATGAAAGAATGGAATTCAGTAGTCCTTGCCTATCCCTCTGGATGACAATGTATGTGTGTAAAAGCCGACTTTTACATTTATTAAAGGTCTATTTTTTTCTAATTCTGGTTAAATTAAAGAGCGTGGCAGACGTGGAGTACATTGCACCTAGGTCCCAGATGTGTGTACTTTAAATACACGCCACAGTTTTACGGCTTCTCTCCAGACGGCACAGTAGACGTATTTACGCCCTTTTCCTTTTCTTACTGGAATTAAAATTGTACGTGGAAGGCTTCGTTTGAGTCTACTTAATGACAGTAGTTTCGCGTAAAATATGTGAAGAAAAGTTTAAAGCTTGGAGTTTGACAGCAGCGTTTATTAATGCAAGTATTGTGATAAATGGATGTCTCATCACACCTGATGGTATGTGGATGCAGTGGCTTAAAGACACCTACACCTATATACTACCGACTTTGTTATATGGCAGCGAAACCTGGGTATGCCAGATGAAGCATAAAAGCAAGTTGAATGCAGTGGAGATGCGATCTCTTCGTAAAATGTGTGGCGTTACCATAGCCGACCAAAAGCGAAACGAAGAGATTCGCAATATGGCAGGATTGAAAGATGACCTTATCACAAAAATTGATAGGGGCGTACTCCAATGGTTTGGGCACGTTGAACGAATGAGTGAAGACCGAATGGTGAAGAAAATATATAGAGCGAAAGTAAATATTAAAAGGTGTCGAGGTAGACCGAGACTAACTTTCGAAGACCATGTGAGCAAATTGCTCGAAGAGGGGAGGGTCAAGAGTACTCGGATACCTAGACGTGCATGTATGAAGAAGTTAATGAACCTGAAAGAAGCGAAAGAAGTATGTAAGGACCGTGACACTTGGCGATCTGTTCTCTCTGGCTACCCCGTTAGGGATTGTACGTGACGATAAGTAAGTAAGTAAGTAAGTAAGTACACCTATATCAAATTTTTTTTTAATAAAGAAGGGTGCTCATCTCATGATAAATGTTGGCCGCCGCCCATGAGCAACTACAACACGAAATGGGGGGAGGGGGCAATTCATCATTGCAATTCTTTATACATTAAAAGTGACAATGATTTGTCACTTTTAATGTATACACACACACACACACAGTCCACCTGATGGTAGTAGATGCTGTGACTAATACACATCTAGATTCTCGATTAAGGATCGCGAAGACGCGTTTGCCACCTCTGAGAGCTAAGATGGAATAATGTTCTCAATAAAAAGGGTCACCAGTTCTTTATACACGCCATACGAATCAAACCAGCATTAAGCTGATATTTTAAGCTGGTATTCTGTGAGAGCGTGGTCCTTCCCGTTCGAGCCGACTCATTCATGTTAGCTGTAGCATGACTTTACCAAGCTGCCAGCGTTTAAAAAGGAGCTCGTTTCTTTATTGACTCTAAGTACTATTGCTCTGGAAAAATCGCCATTGGTAAACGATTCCACAAGAAGTCGTGCTAAGTAGAAAGCTTCTAAGAGTTTTACTGGTAAATGGCACAGTGGTGGACCGCCAAGCATCCAGATGGTGTGTCGCGATGTGCGACTGTCGAATTTGGCGGCTCGAACAATTCTTTTGAGCAGAAGTACTCCTCGTGTTAAAAGTGATTGAGAATGCAAATAATTGCAACATCTCTTCGTATCTCCAGTGAATCGAGGCCAACAAAACCAACTCGGTTGTCGATGATTCGGGTATCTACAATTAAGAATCAAAATTACATGTGTTGTGATCTCCGAGAACTAACTTGGAATGTCTCGTCGTTACTTGTAAAAACGATCTCATTTTCTGGTCACTACTAGACTACTGTAGACCGTATTTCAAAAAACTAAATATTCTTAACTTACACTATGTATATTTATGATCTATTCCTGTTTGTCGACAAAAATAATACTTAACATTCTAATGAAGATTAAAGATACACAAAACATAAATACACGTAATAAAAATAAACTTCTTTAGTCGCGAACCAAAATGTTAAATACAAGTCCCTACTATATATGGCAATAAAACTTTTTAATAAATTACCAAAGGAAATATGAAACATATCATACATAACCGCATTTTAATCAAGACTGTCGAAGTTGTAAGCACATTTTTAATTTGAGACCAACTATGTACTCTTGGATTGCAAATAAATTATTTGATTTGATTTGGTTACTAAGCATATGTAACATAGCAGCATTTTCTGCTATTTTTCGCTGTTTTACTATCAGAACAATTAAAAAAAAGGAGGGCCTTTTTAAAAAAAGAAAACCTTAAACCGAAAAACCTAGAATGGGGGGATTATAGGTTTTTCTCCTGTATCGTGGAGGCAAATTACAAACATAAATTGCATAATTGTAGGCCATAAAAATACTTGATCCAAGTGGGATTCAAACTAGCAATACTCAGCGCCATAACTCAAGCAAAACTACTGCGCTACGGATCCGTCGTACCTCTTTGAGTTGATCTAAACGTAATGAAGCCGTAATGTAAGTAGGTATACAGTATTGAATACCAGCGTGAAATAGTAGCTTAATGCTGCTGTATTTCGTATGGTGAGTGTAGAGAACCGGAGACCCTTTTTACTGGAAATGAGGCATTCCATCTCAGTCCTCACGGGTGACAACGCATCTGCATTTTGATTTGTAATGGAAGATAGATGTAGATGTCTATGGGCCGCAGCAACCACTTACCATCAGGTGGACTGTGTGCTCGTTTGTCACCCTATTCTATAAAAAAAAAAAAAGGTACAGCGTGGTTCTACCATGTAAAGCCAACACTAATATTGTATTTTCTTATCTTCTTCCTTTTTTATTGGGCCGCTCTAATACGTAAGCCTCGGTCGGTCTAATAAATTTACGTCTGACGTAAACGACATAGTTATACAACTTATACCGCCATATATCCGAAATTATGTGGTTTATCTTGTATTTAATAATTACAATAATAATTTATCTTTTATTTACCACAGTCTCCTCTAACGACACCCATGAGACGAAGTGGGATGGTGGATATTCTTACACCATCAATGGACGGCAACTCGAGTACTGAGATGAAAATCTCCACAGCCTGTAATTATACAACATATAACGAAAATCTTGTGGTTCTCGTTAAGTGTTCATATGCATCATACATAATTCAATCGTTTAGTAATAACTTTACTTCAGAAAAATCGACAATGAAAAAATTAAATTAAATTTGAATACATTTTTGCAAATTGTATGTGAATTTTTTACCTCTGCATTGGCCGGCAAGTAAGAGTCTTTTCAAAGACCCCGCCTTACCAATACGCGAGTCAGTTGTTCAAATGCGAGTAACATTTTTTTTACTGGTTTTGAACTCGGTACAATACCTTTATTTAAGACCAAAATATTTCAATATTATAAATGCCATATATATATATATATATATATATATATATATATATATATATATATATATATATATGTATATATATTTCCTAGACTGTTTATTATATATTGTATAATACTAAAGTAAGGGACGTCCTAGGCGAAAGTGTATCAACCAAATTGGCGATATATTGAAAATGGGCCAAATTAAGAGTACTCTTAACCGACGAGCATGTATGCGTAGGTAGGATGTGGAGGAGGCGAGAGAGGTGTGTCAGGATCATGCCAAATGGAAGTCTGTAGTCTCCGCCTACCCCTCTAGGTGTCAGACGTGAGTATTTATGTATGTATGTATAATACAAGTAACTGTTCCGTACGACAACTTTCAAACTCAGGACCCGATCCGGCATCGAATCGGGCAGGCATCGAATGTTTGACCACTGCACTGATTAAGCGTCGTCTAATTTCAATTAATTAAGTTTTAGGTAACTAGCTTTCTGTCCGCAACTTTATCTACGTGTATTTTTAAATATAGCAGATAAAAGTTTTCAACGACTGATTATTGATGGTCATGATTAAACACAAATTGCGAGAGAAACGTACCAAATTGGAATATAAATACATCTCCGCAACCACATCCAGTGATCACAACTCTTTTCTTTTCTTTTTATAACATTGGCGTGACTGATGACCATACATTTCTTCTGATGGTAAGTGGTTACTACAGGTCATAGACAAGATTATTTATAGCATAATAGTGACCAATGATCACACAGTTAGTCCATATCCAAGTAAGCCTTGGCCCATATATATCTCCCTCTACCCTCAATTAGGGATCAAAATTTAAAAAAGGTCTCCGGTTTCCTTCACTTGCAATACGAAACATTATTTTACTCATACGTTGGTATTCTGTGAAAGTGTGGTCCTTCCACGGTCGAGCCACCCCATTACATAACACAACCATAATATAGCTGTTGCTTGTCTCTACTACGTTAAAGACCCCAAAAAATAATTAAGTTGTAATGCTTCACAGGCTATTTATGGGCACACTGGGTAAGTTTTGGAACATAAGTCGGTGAACTATTGCTTTTCAGAAGAATTAGGTGAAAAGATAGTTATTTTCTTTTCGTTTTTTCAAGAAAAGTTGCATACACATTAAGATTTTTCTCCTGAACCGTGGGGGCTCTTTGCATATATGACTCCAAAGCAGAATGGAAGCCCTTATACCTCGTGAATATACGTATGTTTTATATTCAAATGCGAGCAATTTCTCTCAAACAAGGTTTGTACTACTCGTATAATCCATTGTTCGTTGAGCGTATTGTAAACGGAACAATGAGCTGGCATTTGGTAGGATTAAGTTTACGGATATAATTGTACTAATGACTATGTCGTCTTGACCATTATTTGTCTGCTAATTATCCACGCTCGTCCTTTATGTACAACTATAATAAATTACAGTGTCAGTATTAATAATGACCTCCTGACCGAATTTCGGTCACGGCGGCCCGTCTAATGGAACATTAGCCATATGCGCAGGATAGAATTATACTGCATGAGTATACGTAAAAGCTTAGGTGCATTTTCTATTCCCTCATTCTCACAGCTCGATAGGACAGCGATCTGATACGAAAAAAGAGAGATCAGGCACAGGACCAACGGCTTTACGACCTTACTGTGGCGCGAGGGTGAAACATCGCCAAATTCCTGGCTGCTGCTGAGAATATCTTCACAACTCAATAAATGATTTTTGCTTCGACCGGAGATACGAACCCCAAACCGCGTTCACAACCACTGAACCAACAAGGCTTGTCAAAGATATTGTTCTAAATAATAAAAAGTTTTCCATATCGCGCTGAATAATATCTAATGTTTGAATAAATTTTGATATTTCAAATTCACAAGACAAGTGATAATTTTTCCTACATTTTACGTGGTAGAGCCACACTGCAGCTATATTATAGTTGTATGTCAATTGGACGGCTCGACCGGAGAGGGACCACGCAGCCTAACACTACTGTTTTTCGTATGGTGAGTGTAGAGATCCGAAGACCCTTTTTTACTGGAAACGAGGCATACCATCTTAGTCCTCAGGGGTGACAACGTATATGCGTTTTGATTCTTAATCGAGTATAAATGTTAGATGTCTCTCGGCCACAGCATCCGTACCAGCAGATGGACTGTGTGCTCGTTTGTCACCCTTATTCTATTTAAAAAAAAACTATATTATCACTTGCACATTACATTGCATTTTAAATATTTATATACTATACTGTGTCAACAATAATAAAAAGTGTCAGTATTATAATCGTAATTACAATGTGGTCTCATAATCTTCTTTACCGGATTTAGCTTGGTTGGGATTAGTTGAAGTTATTTGTTATGCCATAACATTATAACTGGAAATATGTGTTTTAAAACAAAATTTTTTTGGTTTCTGGAGTATGTAAACACACAAAATAATGCCTCACTGATTTGCTATTAAATTTTTGTACATTTTAACTCGGTTTTTATTTTTTGGACTAATAGAAAAACCGTAGTTTGGTTTATTTCCTTGTAATCTAATTAATATGGAAAATAGCGAATATTACAGAAAGTAACGTTAACCCTTATATTTTACTTACAAACGAACCTGTTAGAGTGCGCGCAAGATAACTCTGCGCGCGGCCGAAATCGGAACTAATCGTGTTCCGCCATCTTATTGTTTATGGCAAGTGTCAAGAGAGTGTGTTAGGTGTCGTGTTTTTATTCGTTTTTGTAGTAAATAATCGTCATCGTATTGCCAAACGTGATTGAAAATGTTGACAGGGATATTCGCTCAAAGGTCAAAAGTACTTGTGAAGAAGAACGCGACAATAACGGGTCTCCAGTACTCTTTTCTAAAGTTGTTGACTGCGTTGGATATTTGACAGGTAATTTTAAGCCTGCCATAAAAATAAAACTCCCCAATTTTTTCGGTTTGTTATTCGTTTAAAATGTTTCTCGTGTCATTAACATCATGTTACATTTATAATGCATATAAAGCATTGTTTTTATTTTGTTTTAGGCGTTTTTGAATACACCTTCACCCAAATTATTCAACGGGGTAAAGTAGCAGCTTGATCTTCTAAAATTGTGACACAGGGTAAGACTACGAACTGGAGGAAAAAATGACCTAGACGATTTTGATATGTGCGTTATAAGGTATTTAATTCACTTTGTTTTAGGTCGTGAAGAAAGAGATTCCTACCATAAACTTGATTGGAATTGAAAGCTGACATTGATTTCAAATATGGCGGAACATCGTTGAGGAGTAGTTTAAAGGCTATGGGCTACAAAAACAAAATGTGTCAGTCTTAATGAAAAGTATTGAAAGAACGCAGTGATATTGCACAGCAAAACATATTCTAAGACTAGGCTAATAAAGGACTTAAAAAGTTTTCCATGGACTTTTGATTTTTTTTCAGTTCTGTTTCTAAATACCCTTGTGAAAAATTCATTATAGACAATATATCAGTACTCATTAATGTTAGTAGTATTCATTTCTAATACGCTAATATCTTTCACTCCTGTAATTAAGTAAAAAAATGCAAGTTAAATTTTACCAACTTCTGCAAGCTGAAATTTTGCATACACGTTTAGTTTGGACGACAATGCATGGTTAGATAAATGAAATTATTCTAAGTCCCATATGGCGGACTCCCAAAGATGACCTAAAGAAGACCTAGTTATTTTTTATGCATTCCCACGATATGCAAATGAAAGGGTTTGCTGAGAAGAATACTGAAAATAAAAGTAAAGTTTAGTTTTTTTTTTAACTATAATATTATTTGTCTTGAACTCGCTGGCATATATTATTTTTACGAAAGTTACATTCAAGAAATATATTTACTATGCGGATCATAAACAATAAATACAGGGTTTAAAAAAGTTATTAGGTCTTTGTAAGTTTAATCAATTCGGCCATTTATCTGAATTGACATAATTATTTATAATTCTTTTATTAAGATTAAATGAAGGAAAAATATTGGTTTAGATGGCAACATTAACCAAGTCGCGCGCAGAGTTATCTTGCGCGCACTATAGTTATTATGAAATCTATTTTCACCTTTTTATAGCTAAGTGGTGCCGCCCTGGTGGCAGAACAAGTCATGGATGGTTATTAGCTATTATTGGTTATTAGTTCCTACATTTAGACGAATACCTATTTGACATTGAATAAATATGTACTAATTTTACGGATTTTATCGGGATTAATTAAATTGTTTATATATTTTTAATTCTCGCCGTAAATAAATTAAATAAAAATTAAAGTTAATATATTTGTCATTTGGACTCCTGTTCAAAGTGTTTTCATAAAAAAACTGATTGAAAGATTAAGCAATCATTTTGAAATAGTGTTTAAACACTTCGCTATGGAGCGAAAAATGCTTATTACACATGACATGTTGTCACTCTTTTTGTATTCTCTTTCTTGTGTTGTTTAAATAAACTGAAACAAAAGTCACGAAATTACCAAGCTTAAATTGAAAATTACCAAATCAAGTCTGTTATTGTGATGTTAATAACTTTACAAAATTTTCTAACGAATTTACAAATATTTTCTATTGAAACAGTTTAAGTTTTGTTTCGTTCTGTTTGAAATTGAAATAACCTTAATAATTTTAGATCCTGAAGTTTGGGTAAGTAAAGGAAATATAGTTGTAAAGAATCGTTTATTTTTCGAATAAATTACATAAATAATTTGACATCTCTATAACGCAACAAGTGAATACAAACATAAGCAATATTTACAGGCTTTTGGGCCCTCAACAAATTAAAACATTAATCAAACAACTAATGAGTTTCACTTGTGTCAATGAGATTTAACGAACAAAACTATCCTTTGACGATCATATTAGTTAAAATGTATTACTTGTTGCGCATATACTTAAGTAACTTATTAGAATAACTGCACGTAAGCTGCTGACTGATATTGTGGCACAGCGGTGTAGACGTAGATCGGAGCGCGATCCTCATTTTTGTACTGGAGACGCGCTGTGTAAGCCATGTTCCGGATATCATTTTCTGTTTGGAACATGACTCTTTGCAGCTGGGAGTTGGGTAATAACACGTAATAAGCTCCTTGAGCACTCACAATCTCAGCGTCGTTCTTCGGTTCTTCCTCAAGTTTTTGTTTCTTGTCAGCATTCTCATCCTTTTTTCCACTCTCAAGGTTTTCGACGTCTTTTTCTTCATCGTCTTTGCTTTTGCCCTCAGCGTCTGGAGGTCCGTACTCTGATTGAGGAGCTGCGTATGTATTTAGAGGTGCACCATAACTTGTGTCTGGGATGCCGTATGAAGTAGAAGGCGGTGACAATTCTTCACGAGTCGGAAGGTTGAATGCTACGGCTGGTCTGAAACCAGCTGCTGGGTAAGGAGCATATCCTGTTTGCTGCGTATCCTGTTGTCTGTTTTCTTGTCCAGCTGAGTTAAACCTAGCTTGTCTGTAGCGAGGTGGTTCAGCCACTGCAGCTGATGCGAGTAGGAGTACACAAGCGAAAGTCTTCATGATTGTTGATGCTTTGACTGTTTGCAGACGAATGATACTGCGTTCCAAAATGGCTATGCTTTTATACATATCCCAGAGCCGACTAAGTTTCTTGTCTAAGTTTCCGATATGCCCGGATGTGTCACTGTCTCCTCTGAAATCGATATTCTGGCCGAGTGGGCCACGACATTGGCCTCCTAAAGCGAGAACCATTGGTTGCGTAACAGTGGTCGATTAGGAGCTGTCATTGTTCATTGCCCGTACGTGACCCGGGTCGCAAGTAGTCTATGGTGACAAACTTACAAAACGCCTAATGAGGAATTTTAATATTCATGAGCCGTGAGATAGCTTTTTTTGCCGTTGCTAATTAGATCTTTGCGGTTATGTTCCCCGTGTATTATCCTAATGAATTCTAATCTGGGGAAGTCAATGCAGTCTGTAATACAGTTTCTCAATTAGCACAGAGTGCGGGGTGCATTTTTATGGTTGAACATGCTTATTACGTTGAATTGGACATTATTAAGGATAATTAAAGCAAGGGTGCAATTTGGTGCGACTGCATTCCGCATAATAATATATTGCGAATTTCTCCTTGGTGTACGTTTATGGTGGTTAAGACGTGCAGCAAATGTATTACATTATGAATTTGCTTATTTAAATTTGCTTGTAAAGCATGGACCAAATTTTAAATTAATTTCATTACTACTTATATTAATAATCATAGTTTTATAACTAATCAAGAGAAAAGTTTATTTTATACGTAGTAGAGCCATACTGCAGGTATATTATAGTTGTAGCACGAACGAGTTTGCTCGTCCGGGGAAGGAACACGGTCTCACTATAAAATACCAGTGTTAAAGCTGCTGTGTTTCATATGATAAGTGTAGGAAACTGGAGATTCTTTTTAATGGAAACAAGGCTATCTTCTGTCTATCTATCTTAGCATTTTCATTAACAACGCATTTGCATTTTAATTTTTAATTAAGGATAGACAATAGATATAGATGTTTATTGCCATCCACTTACTATCATCAGGTTGACTGTGTGCCCGTTTGTCACCCTTATTCTTAATTAAAAAAACAAATATCATAAAAAAGGAAAATTAAAAACATGGTGAGTGAAACTCCTATTTATATTTAATTGAATTTGTATACTAACATTGATTTATCAGCGGCATTATAGATTTGATTTTTAGTTTTTGTCACTTCAATATCAAGAACTCAAGCCAGAAACTATTGGAAAAAAACGGTTTTTATATTAGTGTTTTACATTTGTTTCCTGCCTTTGTAAATAGTGGTCCCGGATATGACATTATACATGTATTTCATGGTATAGTATATTTTTCACGGACTGGTTTCCTATACGATTTTAGAGTTAATGATGGTATTGACAATTTTAGACCCGGGTTCTACCTTTTAATATCATTACTATCACGAATTATATTAAATAAAATTATTATGTATATTATTATAGTAAATTAAATAAAATTATAGAATTATCAAAATTTAAAAATATTTCCTGTAATTTTAATATTCTAGAAAAACATATCATAAAAATAACTGCCGAAAGTAAAACAAAAAATATAAAATATTGAACCAACCTCAAAAATAATGGATTAATAGCAACATAATAGCTCAGATTAATGAAAGGAATATATCATGGAATAAATTTAAACAAAATCCTAAAAATAATAACCTCGAGCTAGATTTTAAATTTAAGAGAGACACGCTGGCATAAACGATTCAGAATACAAAACAGAAGTATTTCTACGGAGAATTCATGAAATGTACAAAAAACCCCAAGAAAATGTGGAAATTCAATCATCTAGTAAATAACAAAATTTTAAGTAATTGTGTTCCCCCAAACCTTACAGATGAAAACGGAATAGTGACCACGGACCCCATAGAGGTATGTGAACCTTTAATCGTTTCTTCGCTAACATAGGTATACAACTAGCAAATGAAATACCAGACAAGTTTCATAACAATGATACATACACGTTACCTAATCTACACCAAACAATTGCTCATCATGAGCTATCCCGATTTTCCCCATGCACAGCTAATGAAGTATCTAAAATCATAGATGACTTGGATTCAAATACGAGCACAGGTATTGATGGTATAAGTACTAAAGTCGTAAAGTGTATAAAAAATTATATAATTCACAATCTAACTGATTGCCTTAACAAACTTTTAAATGAAGGAGTCTTCCCAGAAAGCTTAAAAATCGCTAAAGTCACACCAGTGTACAAGTCTGGTACAAAAACAAATCCCGGAAACTATCGACCAGTTTCAGTTCTGCCAATACTCTCCAAAATTTTTGAAAAAAATGATTTACATGAGATTAGACGACTACCTTACTAAAATTAACTTTTTGTATAACCAACAATATGGATTTCGGCCCAAATCTAACACCCTTGGCGCAACTATAGATTTAGTAACCACTATTAAAACTAAAATTGATCAAAAACAGTTTACTTTAGGTGTTTTTGTTGATTTAAAAAAGGCTTTCGACACGGTCAGCCATTCCATACTACTAAAAAAATTGGAACGTATTGGTATTACTGCAAACGTGTACAAAATGCTAAAGTCTTATTTGGATGATCGGTATCAGATTGTAAAAATTGGAGACTATCAGAGTAGTCGCAAGCCTCTAACATGTGGCGTACGACAAGGCTCAATTCTTGGCCCATTGCTGTTTCTGATCTACGAAAACAACATTCACCAAGCGGGACTACAGGGTCGCTTTGCTCTCTACGCAGATGATACAAGCTTATTTTATTTCGGGAGCAATGTCAAAGAAATAACGATGCGCGCACAAGAGGATCTAAATATACTTCACTGTTGGCTCCAATACAATCTATTAACAATTAATACTTTTAAAACTTCATACATAATATTTAGTTCCAAAAATAGAAAAATACCTGATCGACCTAAACTTAGCATTAACGATGAGGTATTACAACAAATTAACCAAGAAAAATACCTAGGCTTAACACTGGACAAAAACATTACATGGAAAGCTCACTAGCAATATATTCACAACAAGCTCTCCTCACTTATGGGCGCACTGCATAAAATAGTTCGATGTATACCGAAACATGCTCGACTTTTAATATACAATACGTTGGTGAAGCCGCACTTATGGTATCAAATCGAAATATGGGGTACTGCAGCTAAAAGTAATTTAAAACCAATATAAATATTACAAAATAAAATAATAAAAATCTTACACAACTATGACTTCTTAAAACCATCGAAAACGATTTACAAAAACACAAAATTTTTAAATATTAAACGACTTTTTACGTATAATAAATGTCTACTTATCTACAAGATAACTCACAAGCTTATTCACTCACACGTAACATTCACAACAAAAAGTCAAATAAACAAATATATAACCCGCCGAGCCAGCAATTTTGTGTTACCTGCCGTAAGAACAAACTATGGAAAAAATAACATAACGTTTGGGGGAGCACAGTTATACAATCAACTTCCAAAACATGTGAAAGAAGCGACCAATCAATATTTTTAAAAGAAGATTATTTGAATATATTTATAATGATGTAACTATGCATTAAAATTATACTTAGACCACCGCCTTATAGTTGATAGGAACACAATGAACTCGGTTCTTGGTTAACGATCGACCGGTATAATTTTTATTTATTTTTTTACTACCCACACGCACTAGAATTATAATATAGATGTTATTGTTCTCATGTAAGTGACTTATTGTCTTAATGAGAAATAAAGTTCTTTAAACCGAATTATGTGCAATCATAGCGCCGCTCTTTGTCGCCACTTTGGATACATTATATCATTATTATATTATTGACGACTCCGTGGTGCAGTGGCTTAGCAATAATTTGAATCCAGCACGAACAAGTATTTGTATGGTCTACAACTAATTGTTCCGGGTCTGGATGTTTGTCATCATCATGTCAGTCATATCTAAATATATATTATCATTATGCTAAACTTGCATGGAAAATTAAAACCATTTGGAAAAGGTGTAGTGGCGTACACGATCTGCCAATTGTTTATAGGTGTAGTTGCGTACACGATCTGCCAATTGTTTATAGGTGTAGTTGCGTACACGATCTGCCAATTGTTTATATGAGGCCTTAGGCTTTGTTTTCTGTGCTATCAGAACCCATCATCATCATCATTATCGTCATAAATACATTTTCCTACATTTTCATATTCATATACATCTTGACCCGTTTATTGAAACGAAACCTCTAAAATAGTTAGGGGCTTACTGAATTGAACTGGATGAAAGTTCAATTTAATTAAGTATCCTTGCTTTTCTCGTAATTAAGTCCAATATAAATTGAACATACTACTTTGTTCCGAGGTGTACCAATATGTTTATAATTGTTTATCATCATCATCATTACAGCCCTTCACAAGTCCACTGCTGAACATAGGCCTCCCCCAAGTAACGCCACAAAGCACGATCCTGAGCCACCTGCATCCATCGATTTCCTGCATGTCTTACCAGGTCGTCACTCCATCTAGTGGGGTTCGCCCTACACTACGCCTACCGGTACGAGGCTGCCACTCGAGAACCTTTCTTTCCCATCGGTTATCGGTTCTTCGAGCTATACGGCCGGCCCATTGCCACTTCAGGTTACTAATCTGTTGGGCCATGTCGGTCACTCTGGTTTTACTGCGGATATCCTCATTTCTGAGTCTATCACGCAGAGAAACTCCGAGCATAGCCCTCTCCATAGCTCGCTGAGCGACCTTGAGCGTCCTCATACGGCCAGCGGTGAAAGACCACGTCTGTGATCCGTAAGTCATCACTGGCAACACGCACTGGTTGTACACTTTAGTTTTTAGAGATTGAGGTATACCTGACGTGAAGATGTGTCGTAATTTCCCGAACGCTGCCCAGCCGAGTTGAATCCGTCGATTGACCTCTCGGTCGAAGTAGTGGACTTACCTAGTCGGACTATTTGTCCCAGGTAAACGTACTCGTCAACAACTTCGAGCATAGTGCTCCCAACAACTACCGGCATAGGTATGACATGGACAATAAACATGATCTTTGTTTTGTCCATGTTCATCTTAGGACCTATCCGTTGGGAGACACCATTGAGGTCATTGAGCATAGTGCTAAGGTCCTCCAGCGATTTTGCCATAAAGACTATATCGCCCAAATTTCGATGGAATCAAAGGCTTTCTCATAGTCCAAATACGCCAGGCAAAGTGGCAGATTGTACTCCTCGGTCTTCTGTACAATCTGCCGCAGGGTATGTATGTGGTCTATGGTACTGAAGCCTTTTCGGAAACCGGCTTGTTCGGGAGGCTGGGAGTCGTCGAGTCTGCGAGCGAGACGATTCGTTATGACTCTCAAAAACAGCACGTAGACGTGGCTCAGAAGGGAAACCGGTCTGTAGTTCTTCAAGAGAGCGTTGTCGCCTTTCCTAAAGAACAAGACCACCGCACTTCTGCTCCACGCCTCCGGAGTAGTGCCACCATGGAGGACGGAATTGAAGAGCTTCTGAAGGACTTCAAGTACCGGTGTTCACCCGCTTTCAGAAGCTCCGCTGTAATTCCATCCTCGCCTGTGGCCCTGCCGTTTTTAAGGTGCTGGAGAGCCATTCTAATCTCGCTTAGACCGACTTCCGGGATATCACCGGAATAGAGTCGGGTAAGACTTGCTCTTGGATCGTTACTCACACTTGCGTGTGGCTCCAACGGTGATGTGTACAGCTGCCCATAGAACCCCTCAATCCCACTCAAAATCTCAGGTGTCTCGGAAACGATGCTGCCACACTCAGTCTTCAGCTTTGACGGTTGGCTCTTTCTGGCAGACAGATCTCTGGCAAAGACTTTGGAGCCCTGGTTCCGCTCAATCGCTTCTTTAATTCGAGCAGTATTAAAGTTGCGTAAGTCTCGCCGCATGCATTTGGAGATCTGTCTGTTCAGTTGCCTGTATGCTGTCAAATCTGTTGAAGATTACAGCCTCATCTCCCGTCTAACAGCCATGAGATTAAGAGTGTGATCGGAGAGTTTTTGTGTTCTTCTGCGGCAGGTCTTGCAGAACTTAGCTCCGACCGCATGGACATTTTCCACGAGCTTGTCATTCATATCGTCCACTGCATTGAAATCTTTTAGGCACTGAAAGCGGTTACGTAACTCGAGCTGAAAAGACTCGGGATTCTGGATTAGAGCACGAGGGGGACGGAGCGTTGACTTCATTAGACGAGACCTCTCCAACTTAACGTTTAGGTTCAATGTGCCTCTAACCATTCGGTGATCGCTGCCGGTTTTCACCCTTGCGATCACTGAGACATCACTGAACAGTTGGCGTCTGGTCGTCATAATGAAGTCCATCTCATGTTTTGTCGAACAGTCGGGGCTCGACCAGGTCCACTTCCTTTGGGGCCGCTTCTGGAAGAATGGGTTCATCATAAAGAGTCCTTTTTTCTCCATAAAGTCAGCCAGCTGCTGGCCCCTACGGTTCCGTTGCCCTACACCAAATTTCCCTAACTTTAGCTCACCGCCTTCTCTTGTGCCTAGTTTTGCGTTGAAGTCTCCCATCAACACCGTGTAGTGGGTTTTGGAGGAATGCATGGCTCTAGAAATATCCTCATACATTTCCTCCACCTCCTCATCGGGATGTGCCGAGGTTAGTGCGTAGACCTGTATGACCTTCAGCGAATACCGTTTGGTGATTCTGAGTATCAGGTACGCGACCCTCGTCGACACACTCCCAATCTTTACAACGTTGTTGACGAGAGACTTGTGCGCGATAAATCCGACACCTCCTTGGGACAGATGGTCGCCCTCCCGGTGATAGAACAAGTTGTCGGACTCGAGAATTGCCGTGTCCTCCCCCTCTCTTCGGACCTCGGATAATCCAATAATATGCAAGCGCAACTTGTCTACCTCTTCTTCCAGCTACAGTATCTTCTCGTCAGTCCTCAGGGTGCGTGTGTTGTACGTTGCTAGGTCGAGTCGTCGTAGGTGGCAACCGAACCTCCACCGGAGATTCTTAGCACCCCCTGCCCCACCGTTACCATGGTCGCCACCGTAGTCAGGAATAGCGGGGCCGCCGGGGACTGGGGGCCGTTTATTTGCGTCGTTGCTCATGGGGGCATATTTGCCATAGTTGCCACGCTTGGCGAGCGGGTTGGCAACCACAATTTTTTATTATTATTGTTGTTATTAGGAAGATGCTGCAGCCCATCTCCTTTTTGTGTCCCTCTGTCTATATATATATATATATATATATATATATATATATATATATATATATATATATATATATATATATATATATATATATATATATATATATTGGCGTATCTAGAGCTCCTGAAAAGAGATGGCCGATGAAACTGATTACCAATGAACGCACTTAATATATTTTTAACTCGAATTTGATTTCGGCCATGGGTTTTCGGAACGTTTATTTTTATGACAGCATTACAGCATTATTAATTGACTAATTTGGGGTAGGCATGGCCCATCGGGCCTTCCGATATACGTTTCGCTAATACCGAAAACACTAATAGCGTAGTTGATTCCTTATCTAGGTTTGTATTTTTCTACGAGGTAAGATAAACCACATCTAGTTACATGTGCGTCATATGTAAGTGGTACAAGGTGTGGTATATCTGGTAGCAAATCATGTGATTACCTATCTATGTACGTATTTTTTATAAAGTCACGGTAAAACTTACCGAATTATACGTATGGAGTTCGTTGTAAGAAAATGCACCTCTTGCGGTTGTCGCAAGAACTAACTGTAGAAATACTTGACCTTTCGAATACCAGTTTTTTAGTTAGTAAGTCTTGCGAATTATTCAAAGATGTTAGCTTATATTTTTTTCTTTGAGTATCAGCGCACATTCATAATTATATAAAAGGAGGCTTTTTGTAACAGAGAAGAAATTTTGCATAGCCCATATGAAAATGTTTTCCGTGTTGAGTTTAATTCTTAGATGATACTTCACGGTGTTTTTTTTCAGCCGAGCTCGTGAATGAACAGCACGTGAATAACAACTAAAGAGTAGTGAGGTGTATTTGTCGTCATTGGAAAAACAACAGGTTTTTTAAAATAACAGTGTACTATCGTTTTGCTTACTATTAATTAAGGATAAGCGTTTCTGAAATATTATTTCCTTTATTTTCATATCTATAAAAACAAATTGAAATTATTGTGCCCACACCAATGTTCAAAAACATGGCTACAATAGTTCTTATTAGTTCTTGCTTAGGAAGGTTATCTAAGATGCAAAGAGTTCTGTGGTGGTGATAATGAGAATTTGTGTTACGATTTGGCGGTGAGAGCCGTGGTAGCTCAAGGGATTAGCTCTGGTATTAAATTTCACAGTATGCGACTTTGGGTCGACCTTTGCCGGTAACAATGAAATTGTTAATTATGATTTCAAGTGCTGATTTACCATATATCGAATGACATTCAATTTCGTGGTCACTTGGAAGAGAAAGCCAAACTGACCTCTATAAAGCTTGGTGTGCTCAGCAGAACAGAATCGTTTCATGCCGGCACACCGCCTGCAAATTTACAAGGCGCAGGTTCAGCCTCACATGGAATACTGCTACCATTTTTGGGACGGGGCTCCCCAGTACCAGCTCCTTCCAATTGATCAGTTTCAGCGCAGAGACCGATCAATTTATGATCGGCTACACTCACTGGAGCTGCAAAGAGATGTTGCATCTCTTTGCGTACTCTATCGTATTTACCACGGGAAGAGCTCAGAGGAATTTTTCCTCTGCCTTTCTTCAAGAAAAGAGAAAAGAGCCTACTCCTTTTTTTAAGGCCGGCAATGCATCTGCAATTCCTCAGGCGTTGCTGTTGTTCATAAGCGGCAGTAGTCACTTACCATCGGGTGAGCCACATGCTTGTATGCCTCATCAATCATATCATCGTGGAAAACATTATCACATCATCAACTCAAGGTCGCTAACACGCATCGTGCCAGTGTAGCGGGCATTTTCTTGTCATAAAATCTTCTCAGAAATGAGAAAAGGCCTGTGCCCAGCAGTGGAACGTATATAAGATGTAACTTTGACATTAACTTTGGCAGTAAGCATGTTGTGATATTTCCAGGGCAACAGTAACAGAAACAGGACAGACGTTATAGGCGCAGTTCAAAGATAGTTTCTAAATGAACTTGTTGCAACATAATAGTATGTAATTTTAGAACAGGCTGCACTGTTATTTCAAAGGTACAGAAAAATTTGGAACAAATTTATAACTTCAGCTAGTACAGCCCATTTCACATTTTTACTCTAGATATAAAAAACATTCTCCCAAAATTGTTTGCATACATCGAGAA
Source organism: Parnassius smintheus behrii (assembly GCA_036936625.1). Lineage (NCBI taxonomy): Eukaryota > Metazoa > Arthropoda > Insecta > Lepidoptera > Papilionidae > Parnassius > Parnassius smintheus. The sequence continues at coordinate 5,947,469 of JAUPFT010000015.1, read as the reverse complement.
CTGCTTAATTGAAACTGTCATAAAAATGTTGTTATTAATATTCCTTTGCTTTATTTCACTTGACCTGAAATATAACTCGTTAAAATTTCATACATACCATGCGGGTACGGCAAGTGTCAGGCCCACAGTTTGTTCGGCCGTGTTTATATCCCGCCTGAAATGGCGCCTGTTTGACGTTTAATTACGCGGGAAAATGGTGCCCGTCTCCCGTCTCTTAACCTTATGGTGTAGGAAAATATAATGTAACATATTTAAATATAATTTATCACGGCGAGCTCTGTTATTTGTGGCCTTTTTACCAGACTGCCAAGGAAGGGTTATGTTTTTCGTGCTATCTTGTATGTAGGTATGTACTTGTGTAAATTTATTTATTACTTCCTATCTTCAAAATAGCTGCATGGATTTCAACAGTTAAGGTTAAGTTATATTTGTTTTAAAAACCAAAGTGTTCGTACATAACTGTTTGAAAAAAATGGCGGATTTTTGGTGCAAAATAATACATGTTTGTGTCGGACCTAGGAATGGCAGATCGGAAGACTAAAATATCTGGACAAAATTCTAAAATGGCGGGATGTTAGGGCCGTTGTCGGGTGAAATAAATATTAGAAATAAAAATGTAAAATAAAAAGTTTATTTTTTAAATTAATAGGCTGGAAAATATTATATATTATATGAAATTTAGTTCATATGAGTGTGTGGAAACACTAAAAAGTCTTAAATAAAAAAAACTAAAAAACTAAAAAAACCGAAACAATATTGAAAATAGAATTTTTATAAGTACCTAGGTAAAATCTTATCATATATATCGGCGCATACTTGGAATAGTTATTTTGTAGTCTATTTAAATAAGAGGCGGGTCTCTAGTAATTAATATATGGTATATCATATATACTTAATAATTTTATTCTTTGCCATCCTGAATAAATAAACAAAATACATGAAACCTATTAAAAGAGGTTTCTCCAATTACAAGAGTCGTAGTGATTTTTGCAAGGTTTTGGCAAAGATTTATCCGTTTGGTTAGGACGTCTTCTTCCTGCTAGTTTAGTCAAGTGGAGGTCGTATTATAAACACATTTGAGGAAAATTTGCTATCTGGGCCCAAACAAATGTTTGAATACTATTATTTTTCCACGTGTATCCTCGGAATATAAATTTAGGCCTTACCATTTATTTGATATGCGGTAGCGTCCCAAGAGAATATTCAGCCTGTGTTATCTTGACGAGGACATTAATGTTTTTACAGCATTAAGGTGACAAACGAACGCAAATTCCAGCTAATAGTAAGAGGATGCTGTGGCCCATAGACATCTAAAGCTTTCTTTAATTAAGAATCAAAATAGTCATGTGTTATAACCACTGAGGACTAAGAGGGAACGGCTTAATTCCAGTGAAAAGTGGCTCCGGTTTTCTCACTCATTATACTAAACACAGCAGCATTAAGCCGATATTTTACGCTGCTATCCTGTGACAGCGCGTTCTTTTCCTGTTCGAGTGGACTTATTCATAATAATGGGTAAGGGATTTGATTGAATAAACTGAGTAAGGTTTCTAATAATACGTGACGTTTATTTTTACTTATTTTTTACATTAGCTGACAACATGAACTCATGAACTGACGACCGAATATAATAGGTCCTTACATAATAATAACAATAATAATGTCCTCCAGACCGAATATCGGTTACGGCGGCCTGCCTCAACGGAGGCTAGTTATCGGTGCAGGACAGGATTATAGTGCCCAAGTGTATGCGCAAGCATAGGTGCACTCTCTATTCCCTCACTCTCATAATCCGATGGGACGGTAAACCGACACGACCGGAGAGAGATCAGGTGCAGGATCAACGGCTTTTCGTGCTTTTCGAGGCACGGGGGTGAGACACCGCCAACTTCCTAACTCCGGGCAGCTACTGAGGATTTCTTGACGGAAAAACTCAATAATTGATTTTTTGCCCGACCCGGGATTCGAACGCAGGAACTCATCATCAGTAGTCGCACTACTACAACCACTAGACCAACAAGGCAGTCAGGTCCTTATATATGAAATTGGTGTTTTGTACAGGAGAAATATAAAGTCATTTTTTTTGTAAAATATATTTAATTAATCAAAGTATGCACCGTTGTTATCTATTCACTTTTGCCATCTCATAGGTAGTTCATTGATCCCTGGGGCGAGAATCAATAAAATCTTTGAAGGCGGTTTGGACTGCCGCATCGAAGTTGAATTTTTTTCCCTGTAAGAAGTTGTCCAAATCCCGGAAAAAATGGTAATCTGTTGGAGCAAGGTCCGGGAAGTACGGTGGATATCGCAGACATTAGAGCAATTGACCAATCTCGGTTGTTTAGCAGCTTGTTCTTCTTTCATGGTTTGCAGTTGCTGACAATAGATATCAGCCGTAATCGTTTGGCCAAATTTTAGTAAGCTGTAGTGAACGACACCGGCGCTAGTCCACCAAACACTCACAAGTAAATTTTTCTGAATCAATTTTCGTTTAGGGCAGGATTTGGCTGGGTTTGTTGGTTTTGGGATTTGGGTTCATCCACTGCGACGAGCACTTCCGATTATCGTACAGTATCCACTTTTCATAGCAAGTAATGATTCGATTTAAAATCCCTTCATTTTGTCTCGGTTGAACAAAGTAACACAGCGGTCGACGCGTGTTTGCAAGTTTGATTCACTCAATTTATGAGGTACTCATCGTTCAAGTTCTTTACTTTCCCGATTAGCTTCAAGTGGATTAATCTAGTTTTATCACTTACCCCGAAGCCTGCAGCTATCTCTGAAGTGCTTTGCGATTGATCCGCTTCCACAGTATCCCTTAATTCTTCATTTTCCACTTTGGTCTTCGGCCGTCCACGGGGTGGGATCAGAAGGTCGAAATTTTCAAAACGAAAACGTTGAAACCAAAAACGTACCGTTATTTCTTTTGCGACATCAGCGCTAGTGTTGCCCAAAATCGGTCTTGGTCTTGCGGTATTGGTCTTGTTTTTGCATTTTTGCAAGACCAAGACCAAGAAAAAGACCGCCTAATTTTAGCAAGACCAAGACTAAGACTGACGGTGCAAGATTTGAGCAAGAACAAGACTAAGCCTGCGAGACTCTTGCGTCTTGCAGTTAGGAATGAGTGTCGTTTCAGGGAGTATAGGAGTTTGGGTATAGGTACTCTATGAGACGCAAAAAGTATATAAAAAATTTGGAAAATTGGACTTATGCGCATTACGAACAATACCATAAACATACATAGCGGATGAAAATATCCATTAAAAGAAAAAAACAGTGCATCTCTAGTTTTGACCATCGGCACTTTGATAGTGCGCGGCGTCTTGTTTTCGGCATCATCAAAGGTCAAATACTGACCTGTCAAAGAAATTTTGCAGCTATTCGGAAGTACAAGATCAAAATACACGCGCCGGCGGCTTCTATTGATATCGCATTCAATCGTCGCCACCGCGCCGCACGCACTACATTTGACACTGTTTGAATGCCGCCAGAGTACATGTTCCAAAGAATAAAATAAGTTTCCGGGTGCTCAGAACGGACACGAATACATTATGCTGATCTCGCAAGGAATATTGTAATTAGATAATGGTAAATATAGGTAGATACCATAATAATTTATTCTATCAATTATTATAATATTAACTATATGGGTTTATAATAATTACTTACTATTATTATTATTATTATTATTACCTAATAGATAAACATGTACAATAAGTTCCCTGCAAATCTCGATTTTTGGAAGAGTGTGTTTTTGAACACAAAGTATTCGAATATGTCGTCACCCATTTGATAAATATTGTAGACACTTTTAACACACTTGAAGCGTGTAAACATTTTGTACAGTGCTAATCGAATAATATAAAAAGTGTGCATATTAAATAAAAAGCATAAAATAAGATCTATGTACTTTTTAGGAGCCCGAGTATCTCTTAGAGAACCGTTTAAAGAAATTGATTGCATCGAATTGATGTAAATAATAGCGATTTGCACAATTTTAATAGTAGAAATAAAAATAAAATCACAATACCTGCTTTCCGGTTACACAAAGTATATAATGCGTTCTTGGGTAGCGATATACGCTTTAATAATAAAATTTGAAAGATGACCTTATCACAAAAATTGATAGGGGCGTACTCCAATAATTTGGGCACGTTGAACGAATGAGTGAAGACCGAATGGTGAAGAAAATATATAGAGCGAAAGTAAATATTAAAAGGTGTCGAGGTAGACCGAGACTAACTTTCGAAGACCATGTGAGCAAATTGCTCGAAGAGGGGAGGGTCAAGAGTACTCGGATACCTAGACGTGCATGTATGAAGAAGTTAATGAACCTGAAAGAAGCGAAAGAGGTATGTAAGGATCGTGACACTTGGCGATCTGTTCTCTCTGGCTACCCCGTTAGGGATTGTGCGTGAAGATAAGTAAGTAAGTAAGTAAGTAATAATAAAATTCCAAAAGAAATGTTAGATCTTTCACCTTTTAAATTTAAATCAGACAAAAATGCTTGGAACTGACCTCTCGTACAACACACGACTAACTAGAAATTTCTAAACTGATTTGGTATCTACATATACATTTGACATTTTATGTTTGACTTATCGCTTTACATAATTATAGAACTATTGTAAAAATATTTTGAAAAGAGCAACTACTGAGTTTCTTACTTTCTTCCATTATTCTTCTCAGTAGAATCGGAACCCCTGGACATGGAAAAGAAAAAAATTGGGGGAAAACAGTGATTATATGACTATTCAAAAGTGTATTTTTAAGCCTACTTAAATAAAACATATTTGAATTTTGAATTTCAAACGAGTGAAGGCAAATTTAATTTAATTAACGTAGATTAATTCAATCACAAGAAAAACATAATATACACAATTTTATTTACATATTTACATTTCATTTTTACGTAGGCACACTATACCTATCTGGCAACGCATCTACTTTATTAATCTTCTGAAGAATCATTAATTTTATCAAAGGATGCCGAACTTTCCTTTGTCGGTCTTTCGGCGTGTACTTACAAATAGTAGTATTTATTTTAAATCCAGTCATTCCCAATTGAGCTTTGCTTCGAGCCTAATGTATTAATTGTTTTTACTCTAATCCTTGTTGTTCTCGGAGTGATAAGTTTACAATTTGACATGAGTGACGAATAGTCGAATAGTTCTAGTCGGAGTAGTGAGAGTTGGAGTTATAGATCTAAAAGACCTAAAAGTAAATTTGATGATTTTTTCGACATAATTCATGCATCCCAAATCGCTTTGTGTAAATTATGCCAACATAAAAAGGTTGAAATAAAAATGAAAAACAGAAACACTTCGCTTAAGGAAGCATCTAATATCTTTCCACAAAAAGGAATCACAAATATTTCTTTCTGAAAAACCAAAATTATGTGGAGATATCACAAGCTTTTTAATAACCACCGGAAAAAGTGGACAGGTAAGAAAAAATATACTTATTACACAATTACATAACACACATATTATGTAACTAGCGACCGCCTGCGACTTCGTCCGTGTACAATATCTGATTTCCTATGAGATTTTGAAATTTTCTCGCTGCAAAAGTCTTACCTAAGTATAAAGAGGCTATATAGGTAAAGCTTAACTATGCAAGTATTTATTATTTAAAACTAATAAAGTACATGTCGATCTTCATATCTATACTTTAAAAATATAGGACTTGCATGTAACCATTTTGCCCCAATTTCACCCCCTTAGGGTTAGGATTTCGTAAAACAGCTTATTCAGGATTTTATTGTTGAAAACTAATAACTTTAATGCCGATTTTCGTGTCTCTAACTTCAAAAACGTAGGACTTTCATGCAAACTTCCAACTCCCATTTCACTCCCTTAGGGATAGATTTTCTCAAAACCGTTTCTTAACTGATCTCTATGTCATTAAAGGAACCTACCCTACAAACTTCAAGTTTGTACGTTTTATAGTTCCTGAGATATCGTTATAGTCAGTCAGTGAGTGACAGTATATATATATATATATATATATATATATATATATATATATATATATATATATATATATATATATATATAGATTATTGTGTTAAATATGTATTTATAATTCACTCATGACACACTTTTCATTTGTTTTTATAATCGGCGAGACACATGATTTACTGTTTTATTTCAGTCTGAAAATAGCAGTGATAACATCACGACAGCAACAGTTGATTGTATGGTTAAAAAATTCTCATAAATACGGTGTTTCCTAAAAGGTCCACACTTAGAAGGAAGGTCAAAGAACGGTTTGAAGAACTTCAATTGAATCTTAAGAAACGACTACAACAATTTTCATCTAAAATGTCATTTACCATTGATGGATGGACGTCAATTGCTGGTAGGAGTTATTACGGGGTCATTATTCATTATATAGACAACGAATGGAATTATCGATCTGTAGTCCTTGATTTTATACCATCACGCGGTCGACATACTGGGGAAGATATTGCAACGATTTTCCACGAATGTTTAATGGAATATGACATAATTGATAAAATACAGGGTATCACGGTCGACAACGCAACTGCAAATACCAAATTTATGTATGAATTGGACAAACGGCTGCCACACTTTGATTCAGACAATCAACATTTCCGGTGCTTTGCTCACATTTTGAACCTTGGTGTACCAAATTTATTAAAGACCTTAGCATTACACAGTGAAACTGACAACAAGGGAAAAGAACAGCAGTATGAAGATAATGAAGACGAAACTGAGGAAGATGAAGAATATGCGCCAAATATTGCTAACTCACGTACAGCTATAACAAAATTACGCAGTATTTCCAGTAAAATAGAAAGAAGTGAGATATTGAAGAGGAAGCTTCATCTGCTTATGAAGCAGCTGGCGTGTCATCAAATCTGAACCCCATACTCGACTGTCCAACGAGATGGAATTCCACACATGATATGATTGGATTTGGTTTAAAAGTGAGAACTGGCATTAACATATTGTGGACTTCTGTCACCGAGTGGAATGATTTTCAAATCACAGATAATGAATGGCAAATACTCGAAAAAATACAGAAGTTTTTAATAAACTTTAAACTTCTATCAACGAAAGTTGGTGGAGAAAAATATGTTACATTACCGCTAGTCATTGTATCATTCAATTTCGTGCTCGATAAAATTGAATTCATGGTAAAACAATTAGATGAGAAACCTAATCGATCCGAAGTGGATGAAAGGCTCATTCTGGATTTTCAAGCAGCTCGAGACAAAATGCTTAAACATTATAAAAAGAGCAACTGGATTTATTGTACCTCTTTAATTTTAGACCCAAGGCTTAAAACTCCGACTTTTGACATGACATTATGGGGGAAGCAAATTAAAACAGAAAGCCTGCGCAAATTTAATGAACTTTATAAAGAATATAAAAGTCTACACTCAGTGAATACATCTCTAGAATAACCAAGAAATGAAAAGAAAGTATGTGAATATGGTGAAGATGAAGACGTAATAGACTTTGACAAATTGTATGCATGTCCCTCGACGTCATCTGGATCTGGATCTATTCATCAAGGATTAGTTATAGACGAGTTGGAGGAGTACCTAATTAAACCCAGAGCCGCCAGTTCGGAATTGGTGGAGGACGCATGAGACAGAATCCGACTTTATCGAAGATGGCCCGTGATTTTCTTTCAATAACTGCAACTTCAGTACCTGCTGAGAGATTATTTTCTAAAGCATCATTAGTAATTAGAAAAAGTAGAAATAGGTTAAGTGATGAGTCAGCCAGATGGTCACTTTGTATTAATTCTTGGTCAAAAGAATTAATATAAAGTAACAGTAATATCAAAGCTGTTGTGTACTGTTATGTAATTTAATTTGTATTGTATTTTATTTTTTTATTTAAATAAATGGTAAATTGTATAACTCTTTTATTCTATTTCATATAAGGGTCTATCAATCTCTTTCTAGACAGATAATGTTCTTTATAATACAGTCAAGTTAATGTCAATAATTTGTTTTTTATATGTTTTGACTAAGTTTTAGCACATGTAAGCTTATTAAATGTAAACGTTTATTAAGAAACAGACTAACTCCCGTGGCCGGGAGACTTGGTAGACAGCTCACAAGTTGGTTAGAGCATCGGCACGGATCGCTTAGGTCATGGGTTCAAACACATCATTAATCCTTCAAGCTGTTTCTTCAGTACTGGTGCCACGGTAGAACTCGCACTCGTAAATATACCGATATTTCATGTTTTCTATTATGTAGTAATAACGATGCTAAAGAAAAAATAATGAGATAATAAAAACTCAAATGTACCAGCTAAATGGATTTATAAATTTTAATTTGAAGTTCTTAACCAAAGAGGAGACATTTCAGATCAAAATGGTCAGTACGACAAAACGCTAATTTTGTTATCATTATGTCCTCTATCCTCTTGCGTACATCTGTACTACTCATAGTACGTAAGAAAAATAAACTGTGGTCTTCGTTTTCATTACCAGAGCTAAAATATTTTACTAGTGACATCTAGTAAATACACGCGTTACGACAAAAAAGTAAAACGTCACAATATCATCTGTCATTCTTTTAAAAATGACGTTGGAAGGTGGGCGAACGAATGTGCGTTTATGCAAAGGTAAGTTAATCCATATTAATCGTATAATTTTATAGGCGATTTCATACTTTTTTGTATAAAAGAATTTATTGGTTGTGCAAACTAATTGTTCAAAATGTTATTGTAAATATAAATTATATACTCGGGCTGTGACCTTGATATTTTCTTCTATGTACTCTTCAAAGTACAAAAGTATGCAATTAATATTTTTCTCGACTGCCTTCCCAAGTACTATATAAAGTACGTTTACGTTTTCTTCTTAATATTGTGTTTTTTTCAGGGTTAACATCTAACGTCATCGCAGAAGTTTTGAATGACTCCGAGTTCGATTATTCTGGAGATGATACAGATGAAGATCCAGAGTTTCATCCACCAGAAATCAATCAAACTATCCGTGATCATGCTCAAAGCGAATCCAGTAGTTCGAGCGAGGATGAAGATGATTTGGTTAATTCGGTGGCTTCTCCGACAGTGTCAGACAACTCAGACTCACCTTCAACTTCGTCATACTTATTACGAGCAAGAGGACGTGCAAGGAGAACATCTCACAGGCAGAGTTGTGGTCGTAGCCGTGGTAGATATGAAAGCTCACAGTTAATATCCCGTCGACAAATAGCTATAAGAACTCGACAATATAACGCAGGAATTAAAGATACTTGGGTACACGAGACACTAGATTCAAAAATTAATAGTTTGATGCAACCTGCTTACATCAATAAAAGTTCTAACGAATGGGAGTGGTACCAGTTTTATGAGCAATACGTAGATGATGATATTTTAAATTGCATAGTAACATGCACCAATAGGACACAAGTATTAGAGACCGGTAAATCGATGGGACTAAGTCTAAAGGAGCTTAAGGTCTATATAGGTATTACCATGATTATGTCCGCATTACAATATCCACAAATTTCCATGTATTGGTCTGAAAAATGGAAAGTTCCAATAATAGCCAGAGCTATGACCCGTAATAGATTTTTTTTCATTAGACTAAGATTAAAATGCGTTTATGACCCAAAAGTGATCAACGAATAAAAAAGTCAAAAAATATGGAAAGTCCAGCCTTTATTTGATCGCATATTAGCCGGATGTCATGAACAAAATCGTCCTCAGGAAATGAGTATTGACGAAATGATTATTCCTTTTACTGGGAAATGTCCAATGCGGCAATACTGTCCAAACAAACCCAACCCAATAGGCCCCAAAGTTTTTGTCTTAGCCTCGCCAAAATGTATAGTTTGCGACATGGCAGTATATCAGGGAGATTCTACATTCCCTCACTTAATCAACCAAGGATTTTGTTTAGGAGAAGCAGCCGTGATCCATATGACAAGAAGTTTAGTCCCGGGACATATACTATTTTTTGATCGTTTCTTCACGACGGCTAAACTTTGTGATGAATTGCTAAGACTAGGATTTCATGCTGCAGGCACTATTATGAAGAATAGAATCCCAAAAAACTGTGTATTAACTAATGAAAAGACGTTTAAAAAGAGAGCGAGAGGAAGTAGTGAAGTAAAAGTTAGAGAAGACCAAAAACTCGCTGTGACAATGTGGCTTGATAATAAGCCCGTTCTAATGATGTCAACTTGTTATTGCGGTCAAGATTATGACGAATGCGAGCGATGGTCACAGGAAAATAGGGCATACGAAAAGGTGAGAAGGCCAGATGTTATCAAAATTTATAACGAAAAAATGGGTGGTGTCGATCTCTTTTTGCCCATCACGCAATCGTACAAAAAAGTGGACAATACGCGTAATTTCTCATCTTTTCGACCTATGCGTGGTAAACGCTTGGTTGCATTGTAGAATGACAGAAGTCGAGAAGGGTACACTAAAGAAAAATATAGTACAAATGCGAGAGTACAAACTGAATTTGGGTACAAAACTGATTAATGATAATGAAGAAGAATGTGATGATGAACGTGAAGATGAATACGAAGAACTTGAGCCAAAACATAAAAAGCGCAAGGTTCTCACTAAACCAGTTCCTTCCAAAGAAAATCTTACCAAAAATGCAGCGCATTTGCCAGAATACGGTACAAAACAATTTCGCTGTAGGAAGAATGGCTGCGATAAAAAAACTACAATATTTTGCAAAAAATGTGAAATTTATCTATGTTTTACGCCTAATCGTAATTGTTTGCAACTCCAAAAAAAATTAAATATAAGAAAAAAATTTTGATCTCTAATGTCTTTATTATTAAAGTATAGTAAGTTTATAAGAAGAATTTAGTTTGTTCCAAATATTATGTTATGAAGAAAAGTTTAATTTCTGTTGATTTAGAAAATTTTAATAAAACATATTAAAATTATTCAAAAATCTATTATGCTCTATTGCTCTTATCTGCTCAATATGCTATAAAAATTCGTAACATCTTATACGAAGTTCTTAATAGTTAGGTGCCCTTGTAGTTTGTGTAGAACATAGTGAAAAACCCGTTTTTACTGTCATAGATTTTTTTAAATATTTTTCCCGTACTAAGTAATGGTCAAACAGTGAAATATTAAAGTTTTAAGAAGAAATTAAAAAAAAAAGCGTGTCTGGTACTCAGGGGGCTATTATAATGATAATATTTAAGGACCCAATAATATAGTTTATATTATTATTATTATTGTTATATATCTTTTTTTCTTTCTCAAGATTTTGTAAAATCTTGGTTTTTAAGAGATGTTCACGGGCCTAAGCCAAGTGCGCATCCATTTGGGAATCAAAATCCGAGATGTCTTCTTGCAAAAATTTTCGGACTATACGGCACGTGTTGAGGATGGCTGCTTTTTGCATGGTAATATAACTATTTTCAGGAAGATCTAATCGTTTAAGGGAGAGAGACAAACATTTCGGGATCACACCAGTACTGGAGAGAACCAGCGGTACAATATATACTTTGTTCATTTTCCAGATTCTAGTTACTTCTTCTTTCAATTCTGTGTATTTATGATTTTTTTCAGTAATTGTTTTTTGTATATTATGGGTATTTGGGATCGCTATATCAATTAGGTATACTGTTTTATTTAATTTATCAATTAAAGTTATATCCGGTCTATTGTAATGAATTGTTTTATCGGTAAGAATAGCTCTATCAAAGTACATTCTGTGACTGTCGCTCTCCAGAACAGGTTTGAGGGTATACTGATAGTACGGCAGTAGTTTTTGGTTAGGGATTAAATTGTGTTTATTTGCAAGTTTTTGATGAACGTAATTAGCAACCTGGTTATGACGGTGGGTGTAATCAGTTTGTACTAGGCTGGGACAAGCACCCGTAATATGTTGTATGGTTTCGGGTTGGCGGTGGCATTTTCTACAGCTATCGTTCTGCATGTTTGGGTCTTTTAATATGTATTTTTTTTTAGTTTCTTGTATTGATTACTTGATCCTGAATGGCGAAAAGAAAACCTTCGGTTTCGGGGAAAAGAGAACCTATTTTTAACCATTTATTTGAAGCCAGCAAGTCTATGTGAGGTTGTTCTAAATCGTGTGCATGTCTACCATGTAATTCTTTACTACGCCACTTTGATAGCTTTCCTTTTTCATGATCAATTACTGTAGTAAATCTATTACCTTGATTACTTAGATTTAGAGGGGTATAATTGTTATCGGATTCAATGACTGCTTAATGTAACGGACTATTAGCTGATTTTTCATAAAAGAAAGATTGCAGGTTTTTGACTTGCCCTTCCCATAACCTTTTAAGATCGATCAGACTCCTGCCTCCTATAGCTCTCTTTATCGTAAGTCGTTTAATTGCCGATTTAGGATGCAAATATTTGTGTTTAGTTATGGTAGTCCTAGTTTTGTTTTCAAGATTTCGTATATCTGTAGTTGACCATTTAATTACTCCGAAAGAATAGGTAAGTATTGGGATGGCAAAAGTGTTAATAGCTTTGAATAAATTTCTAGAATTAAGTTGCTTTTTACAAACTAGATTCAACCTACGTAAATATTCATTACTAAGGTCATTTTTAATAGCAGTATGGTCTATACATCTTCCTTCACGCAAGCCTTTATATGTATCATTTTCGTCCATCAATGTAAACATATCGTATTGACTTTCTGTACTACTATTGACTCTACCTTTATGAAGTTTAAGCGTTTTACATTTATTTAAACCAAAGGTCATGTTTATATCTTTCACACACACACACACACACACACACACACACACAAAATCTGTAGTAGTAAAAAGTTAAGAACATTTTTTGCTTTCCGATCACTTTTGTAAGGGGGTAAGGGACTGAATCTCCTTAATACAGGCTATTTCTTAGTCTAGCAAGGAGAACAGAACGTCACCCTCACTAGTATTTTTGTAATGTATCTCATGTAAGACTTTTTTTTTATATGTACTACATGTTAAAGTTTTAAATAAATTATTATAAATTATTATAAATTATATCTTTACTAAACTCAGCTGTAATTTTTATGAGGGCGTTCATTTCTTTTTCTGATTTGGTAAAAAGTTTTATCTTCGTCCATATACATTAAATGATTAACATAGGTGTCTTTAGTTAATTTATATCCATGATTGTTTTTGTTGAGTAAAGAAGATAAAGGGTTAAGAGCCAGACAAAACCACAGTGGACTCAATGAATCTCCCTGGAAAATGCCATTTGCGATTGGTATATCGTCTGTGACTATGGTCTTACTGCCGTCATTAAGGTGTAATTTACTTTTCCAAGTACCCATAACTCTCTCCAAGAAAGAAATAATGTCCGGGTTGATTTTATATATTTGCAAAACTCGTATCAGCCAAGAGTGAGGTACACTGTCGAATGCTTTCTTATAATCAATATATGTTAGGTTAAGATTACGGTTGTGAGAGGTAGCGTGTTTAATTACTATCGAATCGATAATGAGTTGTTCTTTGTATCCTCTGTGATTCTGTCTGCATCCCTTTTGTTCCTCCGCTAATACTTTATTATGTGTTAAATGCGTATTTATTTTTAGTGTTATACAAGAGGTTATTAGTTTGTATATAGTTGGAAGACACGTAATCGGTCGGTACTGTAAGGAATCTGCTGTTTTATCACTTTTGGGAATCATGAAAGTAGTACCTACGGTTACAAATCATGGGATCTCTGATGCATCTTTTAATATATCTGTAATAATTTTCGCTAAAATATCGTGAAGGGCCGAGAATTTTTTAAACCAAAAGTTGTGAACATTATCGGGTCCAGTAGCTTTCCAGTTTTCATTTTTTTGGTTACATGTTTAATCTCTAATTTAGTAACTTCTGTGAATTACATCAATTCAATAGCTTTTGCTTTATTTTCTTCTTCATTGATCCAACTTGCCTGCTCATTATGTTCATTATTTTTCTTCCATATTTCAGTCCAGTAGTTTTTAAGTTCTTCTTCAGTTGGTACTTCCTTGGGTTCATTGGATACATTACTTACATTATGTTTGAGCATCCTATAAAATCCTTTTTCATTAGTCTGAAAAAGTCTATTGTCTTCTTTTCTTTGTAGGGCTTTTTTGTAACTGGCTAGTCTTTGGGTTTTAAGTGCAAGTTTTTGTTTTAGAGTGTCTAAAAATTCAGCTGGTATAATATTGTTTTTATCATAAGTTGAATGAACTTTATATTTGTCAAATATTAAATCAATTTTCTTAACTAATCGAGGATGTCTATTATTGTTAATAAATTGTGTTAATCTAGACACATCAGCGCGCAGGATAGATATATCTATTTCTAATCTTATTTGCCAAGCCGGTTTATTGTTAAATGAATTTCGCTTTTTTAAGGAGCCGTTTGAAATTTTATATCCTAATAGTTTTGAGATAACTAAAGCTGAATAATATATGAGAGTACGAATATGTAGTATCTCAGAATCAATACTATAGAATTTGGGTAATATATGACTATTAAAAATGTTAAGTAAACTATATAGCTGCTTATTTCCTTCAATCGCGGCAGTTTGGGTCTTATGTTGGGGTCCATACCAGTATACAATGCTAGATTAGTCTTCAGTTCGTTGGTTAACTTCTGTACTAAACCATCATCTGGGAGATTTATTTCAGCTGGGTGTGAAACACTTAAAATACTAGTTTGAGCCGTGCAGCTCATTGATAGAGTTTGTGTTGCAGAATCGGATGTTAAGGTAATTGATTGAGTTTCGAATAAGAAAGAGGGCGGAGATGACTGACGACGGCTAAAAAGGTCGAGATTTGAATTATCCGCCATCATATGATTGGTGTCTCTTCTATCTGAACGTGAGTCCGAAATATTATTCTCAGCTTTCTCGTTTCCAATTATTTTAGCTGCTTGTTGCTTTAAACTTTTGATTTGTTCATCAGATAACAATTTATTTCTTATTATTACTCGTTTATGGTCTGCAATACGTTGAGAGGTGACATTTATATGAGGATATTTTAATTGAAATTGATCAAATAATTTCTTAACATACTATGTATTGCGATCGCTTTCTAATTTGGTAACGTAAAAGTAAGTGCGCATAATGAAAGTATTTATTTCTTCATCCCATTTCATGCGCACTCTAGGTTTGCCAGCTTTGATGGTCACAGGCTGAGTGGCCCTTGCCGCCCGTGAAACATCCGAGGCCGGAGAGACTGCTTTACTATCGCACTTGTATTCATCAGACGATGTTAGTGCTGATGATGCGCTGAACTCGCATTGTTCGGGAGACCCGGCAGAGGGCCGTCCAGGTAAACCCTCGCCACCGGTGGTTCGCATACTGAAACGCCCAGCACCGGCTCCAGGCGTGCCCCGACGATTGCCCTCGGGAAGCGGTCCTTTACTAATACTTCTATTTCGCAACTCCATATTGATGGGTTTGCTAGAGCCCCGTTGGTCACTCACAAAGTACCTTCATTGCGGGTGTCCGCCACTTACGTGAGCGTAGGTGTTAAGCTCGGACGTGGGGTTAGACTTGTAAGTGGCTTATTATTATTATTATGGGGTATCTATATAGTTTTATTTTTATGTGGGGTATCTATATAGTTTTCTCATCGGGTTGGGATGTATAAATATATAATTATAAATGAAAATGAAAAGATAAATATACATAAATATTAATAAAATAAAATAAATACAAAAATACATAAATAAATAAAAGCCCAACCAGATGGAAGCCCTCGGCAGGGGAGACCAAACGGCCAAGGGTTAGGGGGAAAGGGAAAGAAACCGGCGGACGATGCGGGCAGTATCAAGGAGCACCGCCTTCTGCATGTGAGCCCGGAGCGGTCCGTCACGGAGTCCCAGTCGCCTCAGATGACCAGAGAGGCTAATTGGGATTAGCCCATTCGCAGAGACGACTACAGGAATAATTTCGGTCGGCATACCACCCCACATGTCGGTCACCTCGTGAGCCAGGTCCAGATACTTTGATTGCTTATCTGTTTCGGCTTTCACGAGGTTCTCGTCATAAGGGATGGTAATATCGACCAAAAATATCCTTGACTGTGCCCGGTCCATCAGCACAATATCAGGCTTATTCGCAAGAATAGTCCTGTCTGTGATGATGGCCCGGTCCCAGTAGAGCCTGGCGCGGTCATTTTCGAGCACGGCTTCCGGCAAGTACTTGTAGTACGGCACTTTCCGGTCCACGAGACCGTATTTCAGAGCGAGCTCCTGGTGTAGAATTCTGGCTACTAGGTTGTGCCTGTGCAAGTACTCAGAGTTAGAAAGCGCCGAACAACCGGAGATGACATGCCTAAGTGACTCACCGGGATGGCGACAAGCTCGACAGGCGTCGACGGTGCCATCCTTTAGGATGTATCTCCGATAGTTGTTGGTCTTAATAACCTGATCCTGTATTGCACAGACAAAACCCTCGGTTTCCCCGAAAAGGTGACCGAAACGTAGCCAGTTGAGGGAGGCAACTGTATCTACGAAGGGCTCATGTAGAGCCTTGTAGTACCTCCCGTGGAGCTCCTTCTCCTTCCATACGGTCTCCCGGTCAGAAATGCTAAGCACTGCCGGGTCCTGCCATTGCTCGTTGGCTAAGGATAGAGGGGTAAGCCCTTTATCACTAGAAATGACGTCATTATAGAATGGATCATCCGATCTCGTCAAGAAGTATTGAAGGAGACTGCACACTTCGCGATTATGCATGGTGAGCGCGCTCAGAAAGCCACGCCCACCATGCTTTCGCGGCAAGTACAGCCTCATTACCGACGATCTCGGATGATGCATCCTATGGGACGTCATGGTAGTGCGGACTTTTCTATCCAGGGCGTTAAGCTCAGTCTGAGTCCACCTGAGTATGCCAAAGGTATACGTGAGGACAGGCATGACCCAGCAATTATATGCGTGTGACTTATTCACACCAGACAAAAGGCTGTTAAGCACTTTGGTCAAGCGTGCATAAAACACGTCGCAAACTGACTGTTTCATACCAGCCTCATCGATACCGATGTTCTGTGACATACCCAAGTATCGGTATGTTTCAGCCTTGGAAAGGGTCCTTAAGTTGACGGGCATAGACAAGTCTATGCCCTCAGAGTTAGCAACCCTTCCCCTCTCAACATGGAGGACCGCACACTTATCCGTCCCCAGCTCCATTCCAATGGAACTGCTAAATTCACAAGTGATGTTTAGCAGTTCCATAAGATGGGAGCGACTGGAGGCGAATAACTTGAGGTCATCCATATAGAAAAGGTGGGTCACTTTTGTCCCTCCTCTCCGTAGTTGAAATCCCCTCCCGGAGCCCTCCAGTAAGGTACTGAGAGGGTTCAGAGAGAGGCAGAACCAGATTGGACTCAAACAATCGCCCTGGAAGATACCCCTTCTTATCCTTATGTGGTACTCCGCAGCCATCATCCGCTCGCCGAGATGACAAAGGATCGTACTCCACTGCCCCATACACTGCTCCAGGAAGTCTCTAACTGTACAGTCAATCTTGTACAGCTCGAGGACCCTCTTTAGCCATGTATGGGGCACCGAGTCGAACGCCTTTCTATAGTCTATCCAGGCGGCAGAGAAGTTCCGACGGTTGCGTTTCACCACTTTGCCTATGACCGCGTCAATGAAGAGTGGTTCCTTGGTTCCACGACCACCGCCCCGACATCCATTTTGAGCGCGTGACATCACCGGGTTTAGCTCCAGGTGCGAGTGATTCTCGCGCTCAAAATGGATGTCAGTGTCTTATATATATTGGGTAGACACGTGATGGGGCGGTATTTGCTCGGGTCTGTGGTATCCTGATCTTTAGGAACCAAGTGAGTGATCCCAGTAGTGAAGAGGCTCGGGAGCGACTTCTGGTCGAGAGCCTCTTGAAACTGTCGGGCGAGCACAGCGTGACACACTATGAACCCCTTCAGCCAGTAATGATGCAGCCCGTCAAGCCCCGGACTTTTCCAGTTCGGGGCCCTACGGACCGCCTCAGCCACGTCTTCCGGCGTTACGGTGATGGGGTCCATAGGCGTAACACTCGCACCCTGGCTCGCCACAACTTCCATCCAAGGGCCCTCGCTGTGGTTTACGGGCTCTGACCACAGGCCACGCCAGAATGCGATAATGTCAGCCTGATCTGGTCCTTGGCCCGCTCCACATAGCTTTGGTCGCTCCAATGATTAATAGAGCCTCTTCTGATCACTCTGGAAGAGACGATTCTGGTTGAACCGCTTTGATCTCTCGGTAAATCGTCGAATCCGCTTCCCCCAAGCAGCGATCTTTTGCTTTAGGTCGTCTATGCGCTCCGTTAGTTTCTGCGTGATATCCGGCTGGGACAAACTGATATTTGTCCCAGCAAACGCCATCCTAACGGTGCGCATAATCCTCGGTCTATTATTACCCGACCTGAAGTTTGTCAGTCTGCCGATAAGGGCCCTTGCCTTTGCGATACGGTCCTCGATTCTTTTTCTCCAGGCTGGGATGGCGCTACTTTGTGTAGTAGCGCGTCCAGCCATGGGAAGTTTGGCGCCAATAATACGGCAAACTGCCACTGCGGCGCCAAAGAGAATTGAGTCCGTCTCGCAAAGTTCCCGGCTGGCTTCCAAATAGGTCACCAGCATTGGGTTAAGAGCCCTCACGACAGCCCGATTTCGCTTGCTTAGGGGTATGCGGGGAAGTCGCGGTCGATTTTCGATAGGGGTGCTGCGCGTTTCCAAAATCGCTTCTTCCAATATACTCCTCATTTTCTCTAGTTCGTGGGAGACTATTTCATCGTCGTTCGAATCAACCACAACTGGAAGATCCATGGCGGCTTCCACGTGTGGATGCTGGTCTGTCGTATGTGGAGCTGCATCTCCAGCCATAGCCGATTCATTCGACGACGGAATAGCCTCACGTCGTAGTCGTTCGAGTTCGGCGTCATCAAATATTTTCGAGCGCATGATGTACCGAACTCGGTCTGCCAGGTTTTGTTCCGTGACGGGGATAGAAGGCTCCAGCTCAGCAAAAAAGCAATGCATCCGAGACCTATACGCTATTCCCACAGTTTCTTCCCCTTTCGCCCTATAGTACGCCCGCAATGCGTTTTCATTCATAGATTTTGTCCAACGCATGCGACGTGCTCCACCAGCGGCGGGTGCCGCTTGCTGAGTCCGAGAAGACCCAGCCGACACCAAGCCTTCTGGTGGGGATGATGGATGCGAGGGGCTGCTAGGTGATCGTGCAGCTCCTCGCGCTCGGCTGGCGGCCCGCATGCTGCCGCGTCCAGCCCCAGCTCCAGACGCGCCCCGGCGACCCCCAGGCAGCGGCCCTATGCGCGTTCCTCTTTGTGCCATCATCCATTTTATGGGCGCCAAATAACGGGAGACGCCCAAACCCGGCACCGTTTCGTGGTTGGGTCATATGCACAAACGGACCTTTGCACCTACAATTTTGCCTAGGCACGGCGCTCACACCTCTTGGCAGGATGCTGACTGACTATTATTATTATTATTATTATATAGGACATAGATAAAAAACATAGAGCGAACTCTAGCATTATAGAAATAGAACCAACTTGACCATTAACACACTGTATAAAAATTATTGTTACAAATTACAAATTATAGTTTATTTCTTTTATTATCAAACATCTACTAACATTCGGCATACCGAGAGCCATGTTTGTACATATGGCTCTCGGTATGCCGAGCGTTTGATACATTGCTGGCGTACCGACCAATCCGAAAGAAAACCAAAAGAAACTGCCTAACTCGACATAAGAATGAAACCAAATACCAGATCAAAAATAACGAGGTTTCGGAACGTATAATACAATATGTTTATTATGATAAAATTTATTGACTTATATATACTAATTATAATTCCGCCAATCTGGATAAAGGAAAGATCTTCTTCATTGCCACGCTTTGCAGCCAGGTAGATAACCGCAGTTTTTTATTTTTAGTTTTTGTCAAAAAGACGTGGCTGCCCATCCCCTAGTTTGTTTCCCCCTGTCGCCTCCTACGGCACCCACGGGACAATATACTTTAGTGGATATATTTAGATCGCTACTTTACTGCAATCCCACTTCAATCTACAGTCTATGTTCATCAGTGAACTTTTGATAGACTGTAACGGTGATCGGAATAAAGGAACCCAAATCATTGGCATTAAGAAAATGAATAAATGAAAGACACTTCATTTTGTATACGCAACGGTTGGTGGAGAGAGATTTATTAAATAAATCGGATCATTAACACTTATTTCTTTTAATAAAATCCTCATCCGCATCAATCTTAACAATATACCTTTGTAATTTAATCAAACGCCTCGTACCTCTTGCCGCTAGACCGCGAATAGGTTATATTTCACATGAGTCAAGCGAGGTGGGATTTACGATCTCATTTCCGAGTATCAGAAATCAAGCTCCGAGCTTTTGAACGGGGATTGTTAAGGTATAAGATATAAGTAATGTGCCCTTATTTATTTAGACTTTGTTGTAGAAAGAGTACAAAAACGCCTGAAAGCGTTCTCTATGAATCAACCAAAAAGTAAGCAGAGAACACTTTTTAGGACGTGTGGTGTGATTTATATATGAAAGTAATTAAGACCATAGAATAAATGCGACTGCGAAATGATGACTTGTTATATATATATATATATATTTACGTGGTAGAGCCACGGTTGTAGCACGAATCGGTCGCCTCGACCGTGGAAGGACCACGCTCTCACAAAATACCAGCGTAAAATAGCAGCTTAATGTTGGTTTCGTATGCTGAGTGTAGAGAATCGGAGGCCCTTTTTACTGGAAATGAAGTATTCCATTTTAGTCCTCAGGGGTAACAACAAATCTGCTTTTTGATTCTTAATAGAGGATAAACGTAGATACCTACGGGCCACAGCATCCACTTACTATCAAATGGACAGTGTGCTCGCTTGTCACCCTTATTCTAGTAAAAAAATAAAAAATACAATAACGGTATTTCGTTTATGCCTACCGATCGACCCTTATCAGTCCCAACCAGCGACACCTAGTGAGCGTGAGATTATTCTCGCTATAGTGGGAGAGACAACGAGAGAGTTCCATATATTTTTGGTTTTATTTTTAAAAGGATTACTTGAACAGATTATCATAAACTAAAAGCCCCCTTACGGATCGTTTTTAAATATGTTTTACATCCTGAAGCTGGCCACAAGCGTACCTGGGAAGGACCAAGCTCTCACAGAATACCTGCGCAAAATAGTAGCTTAATGCTGCTGTGTTTCGTATGGTGAGTGTAGAGATCCGAAGATCCTTTTTTACTGGAAACGAGGCATTGTATCTTAGTCCTCAGGGGTAACAACAAATCTGCTTTTTGATTCTTATTCGAGGATAAATGTAGATGTCTAAGGGCCACAACATGCACTTACCATCAGGTGGACTGTGTGCTCGTTTGTCACCTTTACTAAATAAAAAAAATATTCACAGATATGTTGTCGACTCTATAGAGTAACATAAAATTCCTCTACTGTGACAACTATCTCTTTCACCCTTTAGACCAGAACACATATTATGATAGTGTAGGTAATACTTTTTTCGCGGCAAAAATAATTATATAGGGCTCTTAGGCCGGCCACATACATACGGGATTCCGTTTCGGAATTCCGATTAGGGATTTCGAAAGCAGTAAGTCAATATAAAATCAAGGACCAGTCACACACTTACGGTAGTTATCAGTTCGAAATTTTCCGGGCTAAACGAGATTCCGTTTGTATGTGACCATCCTATTTGAAATTCCGAAACGGAATTCCTTATATATGTGGCCGGCCTTAGGCAGGAACATAAGCCTAGCAACGTAACCTCATTCTATATCTAAAGACAATAATATTTTGATATTGAAAATATGTTAAATATTCGTGTCAGAACAACTTAATACGTTACTACGACGTTAACAATCGACGCTATCCGATCCGGTCGTAGATTACCAGGAATTTGCAAATATATTGGATGTTCGATATCCTGTGAATCTATTCAATTTGAATTACAAATATTCGGTTACAGTTACGAAAGCGTAGTACACGAACGTTATCATTTGAAGGACGAGTCTGTGACTCTTAAATCGAATCGAAATTGATTAATTTGAGGTCTGTCTGTCTGTCGCATGGTTGCATGCTATAAAGTTAAAAGTTAAAGTTACAACTTGGATACGCCCCACTCCTGGGTACAGGCCTCCGCTCATTTCTGAGAGGGTTTTATGGCAAGGAATTGTCCACCGAACTGCTCCAATGCGTGTTGGCGAACTTCACGCTGACATTTATATATATATATATATATATATATATATATATATATATATATATATATATATATATATATATATATATATATAATATAACAGAAGTTTCCGTCCGTAAAATTCAAATTTAACTGGCTTGAATACTTGAATACGCTCAGGAGGTTATTAGAATGCCGTGATATTATGAAGAACCATTTTTAAAATAAAATTCTGCATGTGCCTGTCTTTTTAGTTGTCTATCTATCCAGGCTTATTATTATTATATGGCTGAACCAACTGTGATGAAACTTTTCGTACAGCTAAAGAGCAATTTCGGGAGTCTATCTAGGTTACATTTTATTCAAAAAACTTAAATATTGTTCTATAAAAAGAAAAATTGATAAAATAAATGGTATATATATCATAGTTGTAGCACGAATGTGCCGGCCCGACCGGGGCATGACCACGCTCTCATAGAATACCAGGGAAAATAGCAGCGTAATGCTACTGGGGTTCGTATGGTGAGTATAGAGAACTGGAGATCTTTTTACTGACATCGAGGCAATCTATCTTAGTCCTCAGAGGTGACAACGCATTTGCATTTTGATTCCTTATTGAGGATAATCGTGGATGTCTATGGGCCACAGCATCCAGTTACTATCAGGTGGACTGTGTGCTCGTTTGTCACTCTATGCTATATAAAAAGTTTATATATCCTATCCAGTAGACGCCGGGCCGGGTTGGTAGTTATAAATAAAGAAAGTGCCTTAAAAGGCCAAAAAATAAATATCATTTGTTTCTGTTATTGTCACAAAAATCGAGCAACATTTCAGATATTATTTATTAGGTATTTATTTCGTATGAACACAAATGTATTCAAAGAATTCCTTTTATTCATGCTTCGGGCCTTTATCGGTCCCGCCGTCGCGCCGTTTCCTCATTTCTTGTAGTTTCGCGTTATTTCTTGCACAATTCGAAAAGTACTCTGCGCTTATTTTAAAATTCCTAAAGACACAACCGTGGATAGGATATTCTCACACCGAGGCGGTGTAAGAATATGAGAAGAGATTTTTTAATTTTTTTAATTTAAATTTCGCCATCATTCAATAATATATACATATAAATACAATCTAGTCATTAAAAATAAAGTTCTTTTTGTAATAAATTCAGTTCCGTTCAAAACCCTATTTAGAATCTTATTTTTAAAAGTTGCTTATGACTTATAAGACAATATCCGTAGCGTAATAGTTTCCTTGCACGCCAATTAACAGCTGTAATAGCATAATGTAATACTTGTAAAGCAACTGTATAGCGCTGCTAAGGCATAAAGCTATACAGCAATAATTTGTGGCAATTTTTTACTTATAAGAACTGTACATGCGCTTATACAGCTTTATAGAGCCAGAAAATACAGCATTTAGTATAAAAACGAACTTCAATACGGCTCGTATACTGCTTGCATGCTGCTTGAGATAGAGGTAATCCTAAAATAAGAACAAATTTCCTGTGGTTGAACTCCTTAAGCTTGTGACATTTTAGGTGTTTTACATATATGTCATACGCAGTAGGTATGTTACGTGGATATACGTAGCTATATTATTCTGACATTTCTTTTACAAGACTTTTTTAATTTCCATATACACCTCAATTTTCATGGTATCAGCGGAACAAAAAGCCAATTACACCTTTAAAATATTTTATTTATTTACTAGCTTGCCAGGCAGATACTAATTCCGGAAGAATATTGTGGTCACAGTACAAATCCACGAACGCAGAGACTTTAACGTGCTTGAAATAAAGTTCATTTTTCTTTATTTTATTGAATGACAGAATTAGTAATAATACAAATAAAACTGCTCTCTTAAAAGTCTTATTTCCTTAAGTTACGGCCCATTTCAGTTTGTTTTGACTGTACAGATTTAGTGTGACTGTAATTTATATAGTTTTAATTATTTTTGGGATAAAAAATTACCTATATTAAAAATGATAGGAATCGATTCAGTAAACGATTCTGAACAAACTACTTTCTCAAAGTGCGTTAATCATGTTACACGTTGTTTATATAAAGATGTGTATACGGTACGACCGCGGTATGCCTCCTCTTTTCTCACTCCACCATAACTCCCTTAAGATTTTATCCGTCATTAGTTAATTTAATTGCAGTTTATCAAAAAACCACTGCTGAACGTTATCTTATATTAAAATTTTCCATAGATTGCCTTATTGGGTAAATTTTTGCCATAGTTCTCTCTCTTACCGTGAGTTTGCACTGACGCCATTTTCACAAAAAAACATGTTTATTGTATATTACATATTTTAACTATATTATATTTTTATAACCACAGAAACAAAATTATCGAAAGAAATGTCTAGAAATATTGTCATGTTGAAAGATAATTTTAAATATCTGTTGAAAATTTTACACAGTTTTTGTGAGTGCGAACGCCACCATCATCAAAACATGTTGTGTGATTTATTTTATGCGATTTCTTTCAAAACATTACGTGTTGGATGTTTCTCAGTGCAAACATACTGTTAGCAAGTGGGTTGGCAACCGCAATTTTTAATATTTGGAGTTGTTAGCAGAAAGATACGGCTAAGATCTCCTGGTTCATTGCACTCTGTCGCCTTTTACGATACTCACTGGATGTTATTGGGTCTTGGAGCTCGTGAGCGTGATGTATGAAGTCTCTTACGCCTCCGATACACGGCATTATCCTGTTTTACTTTATGATTTCAAAATATTTTCATTCAAGCAGCTTATAGCTTTCGTAATGGTTTTATTTTGTGCCGAGCAAGTCAGTAAGCATATAAAATTGGTTTGGGATCTGGCTTGTGTATCGTGTGAATTTAGTTGTTTCTTGGACTTAGTATTCACACCTCACTAACTATTATATAGTTCAACAACTTACTCGATTACTCGAATAATAACAAATGAGATTTTATTTTCATTAAAGATGTATTTGAACACACAAATGTTTATTCTTCATCGTCATTTACCACAATTTCACCAAGAAAACCTGTCGGTGCTGATATATTTGCATACATAAAATGAAATTTCTCTGTATCCTTACCACAAACATCACTATTTTTCTTTTAATATTTATTCTGATATATAAAATATATTTCACAAGTATATTAATACAATATGTAACGCAAAGCATTTAATGTAAGTTGGCCAAAAGAAATTTACATTTTGTCATCAGTCAACTAATGTATTTAGGGTGATCTTAAGAAACAGTAACACTTTTGGAGGTTCCGGTGGATTGCTGCTCCTGTTATTATCATGAAATAATAGTTTTATGTAAATTTTTATGCGCAAAACTGGTGTGATTTTTTATATTAAATATTAATGGAACCGATGTGACAAGTACTTCGATGGCGATTTTGCTAAAGTTTACTTCATCCGTTCCAAAATATATTATTGTCATTAACTGTCCGTTGTGATGAGCTGCCGCCAAAATCTCTCAATAACTCTGCATTGAGTATTGTATGTATTTGGAAAACATACGATATTTAAACTATATCACATCGAACATCTCACTCAATCCACCTTAATTATAGGTGCTGTAGTTGTGTGATTATAAGTACCTACTGGAAACGTCGTGAATATAAAATAAATAAATTAAACGTGATAAAATTCGTAAAAATAGTTTAATTTAATCTTTATTATTAATAAAAATTAACGCTAATTAACAATTTCATTTCATTTTAAGCTTATTTGTAATTAAAGTAATTGATTGTATTGATTTTCGAAATTTTACCCGTCCGGAGTTGTAATAAGTTCCGATTAAATTAAAATTTTAAATTGCAAATTCGAAAGTTAATTACCATTCTGTTAACAATAGTATTGTTTCGAGCTTGAGGTTCGTGACAATATAAACTGCCGATTGAATTACCAAAATTAACACTTTAATTTTCTTTACACCAAATAAAACTTAAAACACTTATAATTAATCACACTGATTCACTTTATTTCGCTCCGAAGCTTCGCTTGTCTCGTCAATACTTCCCCGATCGAACCTTGCAGCGCCTATAAATACACATTAGCACCGAAACATCCAGAACATTCAAGTATATACGCGCAAGGCGTCGAAAGTTCGAGTGCCGGCTTCTAGAAGCTTAGTTCTTCGTTTCGACACTAGATGGCGCTGTCGGTTGAAAGATTAGTGATGTCTTTTTCTGGAAAGTTCCCCCGGCTCTCGTCTCTGACACAACATGACGTCAACTTAGGCGCGCAACACTGCCCCCTCCTAAAACATGCTCGTCCCGAGCATTATCGGCCCCATAATAACGCGCCAAGCGATCCACATGGACGATCTTAGGAGTCCCTCTTGCGCCTTTCTGTATCCGGTAGGTTACATCGTTGATCCTGGTTACAATTTGGTACGGGCCGTCCCATTTAGCTTGAAGCTTAGGAGATTTCCCTTTGCTGCGGACTGGATTGTGCAACCACACTAGCGAACCTTCGTCGAACCCTTTATTGTTAATTTTGCGGTCATACCGGGTTTTCATCTTCTCAGACATTTGGCCCGATTGTCTGACGTGCTCGTAAATGTCATTCATTTTATTCCGCAAGTCATTTGCATAATCGGTTATACTGTGTGGGGCATCATGTGGTATCCCGGTGATCAGGTCTGCAGGCAGCCGTAATTCTCTTCCAAAGTTTGCGAAAGCTGGTGTCACTGCTGTACTTTCGTGAACAGCGCTTCGACAACAAAAACGGTTGTATGTGCTTGTCCCAATCTCGTTGCCGATTGTCTACAACTTTTGCTAGGTATCTCTCCAATGTCTGATTAAATCGTTCTACCATTCCATCAGCATGCGGGTGATAAGAAGTCGTTCTTGTTTTATGAGTACCCATAACTCGGCAAGTTTCCTGGAAAATTTGAGACTCAAAATTCCTTCCTTGATTGCTGTGAATCTCTAAAGGTACTCCAAAACGACAGAAGACTTCATGAACTAGTTTATCTGCAACTGTTGAAGGTTCTTGATTTGGAATTGCGAATACTTCTGGCCACTTAGTGAAGTAATCCATCTCAACCATGAAATACTTGTTACCATTTTCACTCTCCGGAAACGGCTCCGCCACGTCAATGGCTATTCTCTCCCATGGTGCACCAACATTGTTCAACTTCAATGCACCTCTACTACGAGTCTGAGGTCCCTTTACAGCCGCACAACTTGTATATTTGCGACACCAGTCCTCGACATCGTTTCGACAGTGGACCCAGTAAAACCGTTCTCGGATCACCAGTAGAGTTCGTTTAACTCCCAGATGGCCTCCTGAACAATCATTATGGTACAGCTGTAGAATATCCGGTACTTTAGCTTTAGGGACAACCATTTGCAAATGAAAGCTGTCTCCCCGAACATTTTCCATTTATGGCACAGAACTCCATCCTGAAGCAGCGAGCTGTCCCACTGGGCCCAATAGCTTTTATTGGTCGAACTCATCGCTGAGACGTCGCTCCACTTGGGCTTGGGAGCACTGGCCTTCATCCATTCCAGAATCGGCTTGATGTCCGGATCTTCCTGCTGTGTACGTTGTAAGCTGTCCTTCCACTCGTTGCTGAGGTGGTCTTCCCTGAGCATCCTCACGTAGAAGTACGCTATCCGACCTCTTGGTCACCATTCCGTTGGGACAACACATCGCCAAGTCCTATATCACTGCGTCTGTGTCAATTATAAATTCTATGCTTGCATCAGGGTATCCCAAAATAGGTGTTTTGCACAGACGGTCCTTGAGCTCCTGGAATGCAATATTGCAACTTTCATCCCAGCAGAAATGTCGCTCCTCCTCGGTTAGCTTATGCAGAGGTTTGGCTATATCTGCAAAGTTCTTCAAACCCAAACCAAAAGCACAAACCCAAAAATGTTCCAACCTGCGTCTTGTCTTTTGGAACCGGCCAATCCTTGACAGCTGCGATTTTCTCTGGATCCGTTCGAATACCTTCTTACGACACTACATACCCCAAAAAGTTGACTTGCCGTTTGAATAGTGAACATTTCTTCGGACTCAACTTGAGGTTGGCACTCTGAATCTTCATGAGCATGCGTTCCAGGTTTTGAAGTAGTTCCTTAAACGTAGGGCCCACGATGATGATGTCATCCAAGTAGACCAGACAGGCATCGCCAAATAGCCTGGTAAGTACAAGTTCCATCAGCCTTTCAAACGTTGCTGGAGCATTGCACAAACCAAAAGGCATTACTTTAAATTGCCACAGACCCTTTCCCGTCAAGAACGCAGTTTTCTCCTTGTCCTAAAGGTCAATTTAAACTTGCCAGTAGCCACATTTTAGATCCAGCGTGCTAAACCACTTTACTCCTGTAAGCATGTCCAGCGGGTCATCAATTCTTGGCAAAGGATATCTATCCTTCTTCGTAACGTCGTTCAGACGGCGGTAGTTAACACAAAACCGCATGCTGCCATCCTTCTTCTTTACCTGTACCACGGGTGAACACCATGGACTAGAGGAAGGTTCAATAACACCGTCCTTCACCATTCCTTCAATCATGGTTTCTACTTCCTTTCCACGTGCTCCCGGCAATCTTCTTGGCCGCTAAAGGATAGGCAATTCTTCTCCTGTGTCTATTTTGTGTTGAACTAAGCGAGTCTTTCCTATGTCAGCATCGTTTGATGAGAATACATCGGCGTGCTTGAGTAACAACTTCTTTGCCTTGACCATTTCGTTCGGGGAGAGAACGCTGCGACAGTCTTCTAAAAGTGTGCTCAGTCTCGTTTGTGCATCGTTTGTGTGTCGTTGTTGCTGGCGGTTCCAGTCGATAGATATTGGCACCGACGTAGCCAATCCACTTCCTCACAAGTACTAAATTAATGCGTTCTCGGTTGTGTGCGGAGTCCCCAAGGAACTGACTTATATGTTGGGAACTACTAACAACGGTACGAGAGGCTCCAGTATCTATGGCCAGTTTACACGGCATACCGTTGAACTCGCCCTTGATGATCGGACTGTCCCCATCATGGGTTTGTGAGATTGAGATCCTTGGGGCTCTTTTAACATCAGCCAGCACCCGCCCCGCAGTTCTGGCTTTTACTCGTTTCCCTGCTGCTGCTGAGCGGTGCTGTTGGCCGCACTACCCTCCCGAGATCGATCGACTTCCCTTTCTACAGTTCGCTTAGGGCAGCTGGATCGAAGATGGCTCCTTTCCCCACAGCCATAGCACCTAGGTCTGTATCCTTTGTTGCGGTAGCGAACTGTAGCTGCTACAACCTCCCTGACGTGATGGGAACGATGATTCTGCCGCACGGCTTCCACCTCCAGTGCATGGGCCAAGGCGCCCTTAAGCGTCTCGTGGTGCCCGAGCCTCACAGCAGCTCTGACTTCCCAGTCGCGGATGCCGTCGAGTGCCTGAACCTGGTGCAGACATTCACTGCACCAGGTTCCCTTCAATGAGCGCAGGTAGAGACCGGTACGCTTTTCGCACCAGCTTCTCCACCTCTAGAGCCCACTGCTGCAGGTTTTCGTTGATGCGCTGCACGCGATCTTTAAGCTGCGCACGAAAGACTTGTTCCAGGTGGGCGTCGCCATATCTGGCCTCCAATGCCTCAAGGAGTTGCTCATAAGTCACTTCCTCACCGAGAGCTTCCAGAACTGTTAAGGCCTGATCGCGCAGGCCTAGTGTGAGAGCAGTCATGGCCTGACTTTTATTTCAGCCGTTCGCCTTCATAACAGCCTCGAACTGGATTTTGTAGGCTGACCAGGAAGAAGTCCCGTCGAACGGTGGCACTTTGAACCCACGTAGCGAAGGTGTAGTAGCTACTACGGGAGCTGTAGTTCCATCCCCAAGTTTGAGTTAGTCCAGTGATTTTCTCATGTCAGCCATAACGTTGTCAACCCGATTGTTCCCTTGGCCGGTTCGGGTTTCAGCTTCCGACAGGCGGTTGTCATGTTGAGCAACCTTATTCTTCACCTCCTTTATCTCTATCCCGAAGGTAGCGTGAAGGTCCTTCATGAGAAGCATCTGCTCCTCCTGTCGGCGGGCCCGTTCTTCCTGTCCGCCCCGCAGCTGCTCTTCCAACCGATGGATCTGTTCCTCCTGTCGGTGCGCCTGTTCCGCCTGCTGATCTTCTAACCGACGGGCCCGTTCCTCCTGTCGGTGGGCCTGTTCTTCTTGTCCGCGCTGCAGCTGCTCCTGTAGCATCGCCATCAGAGCACCTAAGTCAGGTGCTCTGATGGCGATTCTACAGGACGAAGGACGGGCCCACAGCCTCCGTGGCTGGCAGTTGGCCCTCCGACGTCTGCGGCGTTGCACCACCAAATCTTCTCTGGTCCGTCTCCTGCTGGCGTTGACTTCGGGTACGGACACCCTCCGATTCCTCCTTCGGTAAAATCGGCATGATTTGATCCCACTTCTGACACTAATTGTTACGAGCTTCAGGTTCGAACGAACGAACGAACGAACCAAATAAAACTTAAAACACTAATAATTAATCACACTGATTCACTTTATTTCGCTCCGAAGCTTCGCTTGTCTCGCAGAGTTCAATACTTCCCCGATCGCACCTTGCAGCGCCTATAAATACACATTAGCATCGAAACATCCAGAACATTCAAGTAAATACGCGCAAGGCGTCGAAAGTTCGAGTGTCGGCTTCTAGAGGCTTAGTTCTTCGTTTCTACACTAGATGGCGCTGTCGGTTGAAAATTAGTAATGTCATTTTCTGGAAATTTCCCCCCGCTCTCGTCACTAACACAACATGACGTCAACTTAGGCGCGCAACAGTATTAAGCACCAAACTATATCGAGCCTCGAAGTCGTTACAAAAATAAAAGGGATCTTTTTTTATACAATAATATTAATATAATTATAGACTAATATTATTTTAGTTTAAGGGTGTCAGTCACCCTTACCTCTATAAAAACGAGCACAAAGTCCACCTAATTGTAAGTGAATCTGTTCTTAGGCGTAGTCCTTCATTGCTGGCTGTATGAAGAAGCTCAAATCCGCTGGGCGAGATATGAAGAGAGCTATGATCGGAGTTTCTCTACGTGATAGATTTAAAATGACGATATCCGCAAAAGAACCAGAGCAATCAAGTTAGCCTGACGTATTAGTAAGCCGAAGCCTGGCAATCGGCCGGCCATATAGCTCGAATAACCGATCACCGGTTAATAAACGATTCAACCAGTTTGGTGGCAAATTTTGATGCTAAATAATATTGTTACATTAGATAATTATCGTTATGTTAACGATATTATTAAGCATCAAACGTATATGGAGGTAGTAGTAAGTATCTTATAACGAAATGTTAGTCCTTTGTTAATACATAATTTTATATAAGCAGAGAGTGGAACAGCGGAGCCCTACATTCGTTCTATTTATGTATTTAGTTAACAAAAACTCACACATACTTTAACGAGTGAGGTCCCACGCCTCTGAATATATAATAATAATGATTTGAAATTAACGCAGTAGCACGACTCCAATAACCTTTCGACCCTTGACCTAAAGTTGGTATTCACTCTATTGTACTCCTCTATTTCCTCAACCTTCGTGGAGTAATGTCAGGACAGTTCAGTGTGTTATAGCACTGATTACAAATAAGGGATTTTTTATTCTCGATTAAATGAAGCCATATAGGTTGGCCTGTCCGTTGCATATCGCTGAAGGCAATGTTCTTCGAACAGGACTGCCTTCATGAGTCCTACTAGGGTTTATACTTCAATTCGACGTGTGCGTTAAGCACGTCCCGAAACGCATTGGCAAATTGTGAAACTTACAGCGTAAATATTCTATGTTAAACAAATGAAAGAAAATTCTAAAAAAAAAGACACAAACAAAATAATTTAATAATGATTCTCCTGATGTTGCAGTTGTTCATGGGCGGCGGTAATCTTACCATCAGTTTAGCCGTATGCTCGTTTACCCCCTCTTCTATAAAAAAGGCCCGCTAATTTTAGTACACTCTAATTACATGAAGTTGTTAAACTAAAGTAATGAAGGTGTCCAGTCCAACATCATAACAACAACTTATTTACATTTATAAAGGTTACAAAAATTAAAGATTAAAAAAAAAACGGTAAGAAATTCTTATAAAAGATAAAGAAGTTACTTAAAGAAGTAAAAAACTCAATCTTAGATGAGATTTTTCAAAATGTATTTAGAGTCAGGATTTGTACACTACAGTAAAAAATTAAACAATCAAACTTCGAACAGTTTTTGACTATCCAATTTATTATTAAATATGGCTTTGTTTGCGGGCTTAAAATATAAATTTACCTTTAGAAATGCAACACGAGGAAAATTTCGTGAATCAAGGAAGTGACACAACATTACTATTTAAAAATGTATTTATTGCTTTTCGAAGTATTCTCCGCGACATTTGACACATTTTTTCATACGATGGAACTAATCATTGAAGCAACCATTCCATTCGCAATTTGGGGTCTCTAAAATGGCCGTTTTGTAGGCGTCAACAGCTTCTTCAGGTGATGAAAATCTCTGTCCATGCAATTTATTCTTTATTTTAGGGAAAGTAATCATTAGGGCTTAGATCAGGGCTGTACGGCGGATTGTCTAATTCAATGTTTTCTTGCTCTAAAAATT
The DNA here is from genome assembly GCA_036936625.1 of Parnassius smintheus behrii. NCBI lineage: Eukaryota > Metazoa > Arthropoda > Insecta > Lepidoptera > Papilionidae > Parnassius > Parnassius smintheus. The sequence continues at coordinate 5,914,718 of JAUPFT010000015.1, read as the reverse complement.
CTTTTGTTCTGTGTGCGGTGTGAGAACTCGCATTGTCGTGATGGAGGATGATGCGGCGGTTGCAGTTCTCTTTACGGAGTTCAGAAACGACCTGTGGCAAACAAATGCTAGCATACCATTCTGCATTAACCGTTCTTTGTGCCTCAAGAGGAATAGTCGTAACATGGCCGGTTTTGGAGACAAACGTGGCCACCATTTTTTTTACAACACTCCGTGAACGAACAATTTTTGTTGGCTTTAAACTCATTTTCGAACACCCAAACTCGTGACTAGTTTTTTGTTTCGGGTTCGCATATATTCAGGATTCGTCACCTGATACGATGTCGTATACAGCATTTGAGGATCCTGCGTGGAATCTTTCGAGAGTTCTGATGCACCAAGTAATGCGAGCCGCTTTTTGATCTTCACAGAGCGAATGCGGTATCCATCAGGAAAACAACTTTTTTACACCTAATTGTTCATGCAAGAATATTTTTTTTGACTCATGCCAATATCTAGGGTTGCCTGAATTTCGTGGTATGTCACATATCGATCTTCCTCAATAAGCTTACGCACAGCATCAACGTTTTCTTGGGTGACTGCAATTTTTGGACGACCTTGACGGGGATCATCACTGAGCTTGACACGTCCACGTTGAAATTCATCAAACCAGCGTTAAATTGTGGTTTTGGATGGGGCTCCATCACCAAATGCAGAAATCATCCGGTCAACACACTTTTTTTGTGTCAAACCACTTCGAAAGTCATAATAAATCATCGCTCTTGAATTTTCTCGAGTCAAATCCATTTTTTCAATGACAAGACCGAGAATCTTTTTTATAAATAAATAAATGCCATTCGATTTTTAAAACCAAGGAGTTTTCAATTAAAAAGATTTTAATATGACAGGAACAGTGGAAATATTCCATTCCCGATACTTTTAGTGCAACCTAGTACACAACAAAAACATCATGACGGTAACATTTCATATGATTAGTGACTAACGGTTCCATTGCGAAGTGGCTTGGCAATGTGTTGTGGCGCTGAGGGCCGTGGGTTTGAATCCTGCACGGAACAGTGAACAATATTTATATGGCCTACATATAATTATTCCGGGTCTCAACATTTATCCTTGTGAAATTTATGTACGTTAACTACATCCTAATACAGGAAAAACTCGTAGTGTGGATGTAAAGTTTTTAAAAGAAAAGATAAATAAAGACAAAAGATAAATGACGTTTGACGTCATCGTTTAGAGGAAGTTGTTAATGTGATTTTCTGTCATTATAGTACATGCATTTGATCGTCGCTGTATATTTTCGCTATTGAAACGGACGCAATCAGAGATCAATAACGTAAGTAGTATGTTGTTTCAGAAATCAATATCAAAATCGACTGCTGTTACGATTATGTGACACCCGAAAGCTATATATAAATAAGTATCTATAAATAAATAGATACCTTCTTCAATGGTTCTTACTATTTACATGTATTTAATTGATTTTTTAGAGGAAGTGTACATATACCTAGTCCGTTTCGAAATATCACATAAGAACATATTCACAAGGAAAATGTGATATATCGTGATACTGTTCAATAATTCAGCAATTTTGCAAATTTAAAACATGTTCTGTTTAAGTACGAACCATGTTGTAACTTAACAAACAACGAATAACGCAGGAAAAGTTATTTAATTTATTGTATATCTGTGTGTGTGTGTCTAAACGCATATTTAAAAACGTATAGCTGTATTATTTTATACAGCTGTACTGAGGCACTAAAATATTTTAATTTCTAATAGTACATTTTAAAACACAATCAGACGGCTCGTGTGCATATTTATGGCTATGTTAAGGCAGAATCAACAGCGCTGTGGGTACCCTGCAGCATTACGCTGAGTCATAACATAACCTATTCAATAGCTTGATACCTCATCTCTTGCAGGCTTAAACTGCCCTAGATTTAACTGTCCTTTTTATGTGGTGTGTATATCTTTCTCCTTCATTTTCTATTTTTTTTTATAGTATTGGGTGACAAACGAGCACACAGTCCACCTGATGGTAAGTGGTTGCTGTGGCCCATAGACATCTACATCTATCCTCGATTACGAATCAAAATGCAGATGTGTCGTCACCCGTGATGACTAAGATGGAATTCCTCGTTTCCAATAAAGAGGGTCTCCAGTTCTCTACACTCACCATACGAAACACAGCAGCATTAAGCTACTATTTGACACTGGTATTCTGTGAGAGCGTGGTCCTTCCCCGGTCGAGCCGACCCATTCGTGCTACAACTAAACTACTAATAGGTATAACTACAGCATGGCTCTACCACGTATATAATAATTGCACATATATTGCTTGCAAGCTGAACTTTTCTCTGATATTATTGTAGAACCAAAGTAACTGACATAAATGTAGATTAGCAAGGTGAATTACCATTATTTATTTTTATTTATTACCATAAATTTTTTGATCATTATTACCATTGATTGTCTTACAGCTCAAAGTATCGAGAATCGATGGAGGAGAGAGGCCGTGTGACGGTAATCGAAGTGTGGGCACCATATGAAGACTTGCAGGAAGTCAATGCATAAAGGTGGCTTGGGATCGTGCTTTATGGCATCCCTTGCGGCAGGCCTATGTTCAGCAGTGGACTCGTGATAGATAAACTGTATTGATGACAATGATGATGTTCATGTGCAAATGTAGACTTTTTAAAAAAATATAAATTGAACTTATAGACGTCAAAATTGTGCTGGTTAAAGCTTTGAGCTTTAAATGAGTTCTAGTTTTAAAAATGATTGAGAAGAAAATTCGGAAAAAGTGGATCGAGTTAACTTTATGAAAAAGGTATTTAGGTGCCCTCTTTGATGTCAAAGGTAAAAGCAAAGGTAACGAGCTCGGTGTATTTTATTTACAAAATAAATAGCCTTCAAGAGGCCAGCTATTTGTTAAGTACATTACATTAGAGAAATGGTCTATACTTGTGACGGAGCATTTGTTATTGAATTACACCATATTAGGGCTCTAGTGTTTTTGAACACTATTGATTTTTATACGTGGTAGAGCCGTGTTGCAGCTATATAGTCGTAGTACTAATGGAACGGGTAGATCGGGGAAGGATCACGCCCTGAGAAAATACCAGCGTAACAAAGCAGCTTAATGCTGCTGTGTTTCGTATGGTGAGCGTTGATAACCGAAGTCCCTTTTTACTGAAAACATTCGGAATTATTCCATCTTATATCCGGGGATGCAACGCATATGCATTTTAATTCCTAACTGGACTGCGTCCTCATTTGTCATCATTATTGTATCAAAATTTTTAAATATGTAATTATAAAAGAAGTGTTAACAGTCCTAGCACTGCTAATATTGTGGGTATCGATTTTAATTCGGCGTTAGGAATACTAATTAAGGACCAAGGTGTTAATGGATGACTAACTCTATAAAAATCCTTACTCTATAAAAAATATAAAAAAGTCTGGATCTAGAAAATAGCGCCACCTACCGGGTCCAATTGTGAATCCAAGCTATCCAGAAACCCGCAAACAATTTCAGCAAAATTCAAAAGAAATCATCAAGGTCCAGGCGATTGGGATGAGTTCAGAGACAAAGAAACGAACATAAGAGTTATGTGTATAAATAAAGATAAGAGAATCACGACCAAAGGGGGTTGTTGCGGTTACAACATTGCTGTCTAAAGAAAAAAAATTATTGCATTTAAAAATATTCATAACTTTAATTATATACTCGAAACTTTAATTAGAGCCCTAAAAAGAACCGAAACCGGGACTACACCATCGACAGTCGTGCTTACGACCACTATACCAATGAGGCTGCCAAAGCATTATGCTTTATAGCAAAATGTAGAATTTATTACCAGATTGCAGAGATAGTTTACGAAACCCACGGAATTTAAAAACATCTAGTCATACAGTTTAACCCCCCCCCCCTCCCCGTTAAAGCTTCCCGTGACCATGGGTGCTCTAAAGTGCTCGAAACGTCGGGAATATAAAAAAGTTAATATACAAGATAAAATTCCTAAAACTAGTTTTATTTAAATGTGTAGTGTTCGCGTAAATGTAGGAAAACATTATACATAATATTATACTCGCTAAAGCCGTTATAGACAAAGAAGGCCAGATGTAAGGTTTTATCCGCGAAGGCTGGCATTCGTTGATTACATTTTGTTTTCCTCCCTTACGTATAGCGCAATGTCTATTTGATAAATTTAGACTGACAAGGTTTTCCTCAAAGTTGTTTATAATAATGAGGTACTCTATTCAATTGATATTATACTATTTAACCAATTTCAAAAAAGAGATTTCGAATTCGAATGGTTTTTGAGGTTAGGGTGACAAACGAACACACAGTCCACATGATGGTAGGTGGTTGATGTGGCCCATAGACAACTACATCTATCCTCGATTATGAATCAAAATCTAGATGCGTTGTCAGCCCTGAGGACTAAAGTGAAATGCCTCTTTTCCAGTAAAAGGGGTCTCCGGTTCTCTACACTCACCATACGAAACACAGCAGCATTAAGCTACTATTTTACGCTGGTATTCTGTGAGAGCGTAATTCCCCAGTATAGCCAACCCATTCGTACTACAACTATACTACTAATAAAGCAGCTACATGACTCTAACATGCATACATTTTTTATGTATGTTCGGGCATAACTGCGTCATATATAGACGGTTTTGCAAGATAAAGTTTTTGGTTGAAAAAAGTTTATTCCAAAATAGTCCCATTTAAATTTCATAAAGATCGGATGATGATTTTCGGAGACAGACTACGGAACTCTTTAATAAATATATCTCTTCAAAAATCTCAGCAAATCAACCGCAACTGATGCTATTGTATATCAACGCTTGTGACCTATAAAAGGGTACGCAGATATGTTCAGCATACCACGGTACACCCTCATTTCTGTCGAAGTAGGTATATTCAAGTCGGTTGTACACAATTTTTAATTTTATCTCTTTTTAAGGATTTAATAAAATTGGTATTATAAGTACTATTAATAAACAAATATTTCTATACATATGTAAAGGCGTTAGCACATCCCATACCCCATGTCATTCCGTGGTTGTCAGGGACGACTGAGGGAAATTGAAACAGAAAATCGGTAGGATCATCATCCCAATAACTGTTGAAAAGAGTGATTAAAACTGCGGATCCCAACCGTGGCAACTATGGCTAAATCTCCCTTATGAGGCAATCTGAGGGTGAGGGTGATTCAGTACTTTTAGTTTTTGATAAGTAAACCGGATGAATATTTGAAAAAATAAAATGACAAGTTTACTGTCGGGAAATATTAATATTTAAAGTTAAAATAATTTACATATTAATATGTGTTTTACTTAGGAATAGTATTAATTTCTAACCCTTCGTCTGTTGCACGCTCGTATCCTGGCGGATGTCAAGATGGCCGATTGTGGCCGATACTGTAGACCCGCCGGGAAACGAGCGCAGACCAGTAAGACACATTTTGCGCTATTTTTAACCGTTGAAATATTTCTCTCTCCTTTATCATATACTAAAATGCTAAGGAGTAAATGGGCTAGCAATAATCACACCCTTTTACAATAGAGCTCTGTAATATGAGACCCATTTTATGACTCACAGAGCGATAGTACTTTGTACCTAAGTTTGAAAACATGTGTTGTGTAAAAATATTGTATGGCACTTGTAAATTTTATGCATTTAAATAGTTTATTATATTATAAGCTGTAATATAATAAACTCTATCTCTCTCTAAACAAAAATAAAGACCAAATATTTTATTCGTCTTATTTCGTAAAGAAAAATATAAACGTTTAGACGTTGCCATATTTAGATTGAAGATTGCAGCTGCAGTTTAGTCTTTTGATGAAGAAAATTTAAAGAAAACAATAGAATAGATAATAGAGAGTAATATTTAACTTAGAAATATGAATAATTTCAATTAAAATAGAAGATATTTGAATCTAAAGAAAAAAGGCCAAAACCAAGCCTGCGTCTGTTGAACGACCAGGAAACCATCAACAGTATCCTCAACAGTATCGGCCATATTGTGAAAATTGCGAAATTTTTGTTTAATGTAATACACGGAGGCCTCCCCATACCTTCACCATTTGTTCAGGAGTGGACGTTTTTTTAAGCTGAAATAAGGAAGAAATGTATGTTCATACGTCCCACAGCTGGTCAAAGGCATTCACTAATTTCTGAGAGTGTTATGAAGCAGCGGTATGTAGTACTTAGAAGCATGTTTCCTCACGTTGTAATTCACCGCTGAGCACATGATAAATCAGCACAATGATTACTAATAATACTTCATTGGTGCTGGCGCGGTGCGAACCCAGGGTTATCTGCGTACTGTGACAATTTACGAGCGTTTATCCCCTGATTACTACGATTCTTCTATACTAATTCTTATACAATAATAGGAGCCTCACAGACTACATATTAATGACCTTGCAATAAAATGTATGAAAATAAAAATTGGTTGCAGTACAAATAGGTCGGCTCGATCAGAAAAGGACCACGATCTCACAGAATAACCGTGAAATAGCATCACTGGAAACAAGGCATAACAACTTGATTCCTATGGAATTTGTTGTTGACCAAATGTTTTGATTCTTAATCAAGAATAGACGTAGATATCTATCGACCACACAATTCAGTTACCAGCAGGTGGACTCAGACCGTGAACTCGTTTGTCACATTTATTCTATAAAAAAAACCATTACCACCACGTTTTTCATTTGAAAACTGCATATTGAATAAGACTATTTTGACGGATTTTATCGCGCTTTATTTTGTTTATTTTTAATCTTAAACATTTCGGGTGCTTTTCAGAACACATGGTATGATCGTTTCTTTAAAAAAAAACATTTTGATTGAAAATAACGTTTTATAAGTAGCGTACTGCCTGCTATTCTCTCCCATGGTGCACCAACATTGTACAACTTCAATGCACCTCTACTACGAGTCTGAGGTCCCTTTACAGCCGCACAACTTGTACATTTGTGACACCAGTTCTCGACATCGTTTCGACAGTGGACCCAGTAAAACCGTTCTCGGATCTTCAGTAGAGTTCGTTTAACTCCCAGATGGCCTCCTGAATAATCATTATGGTACAGCTGTAGAACATCCGGTACTTTAGCTTTAGGGACAACCATTTGTAAATGATAGCTGTCTCCCCGAACATTTTCCCATTTACGGCACAGAACTCCATCCTGAAGCAGCAAGCTGTCCCACTGGGCCCAATAGCTTTTAGTGGTCGAACTCATCGCTGAGACGTCGCTCCACTTGGGCTTGGGAGCACTGGCCTTCATCCATTCCAGGATCGGCTTGATGTCCGGATCTTCCTGCTGTGCACGTTTTAAGCTGTCCTTCCACTCGGTGCTGAGGTGGTCTGCCCTGAGCATCCTCACGGACACCACTTCCTTACTCTCTTGCCTAGTACAATGTTTGCAAACTTCAGGACAAGGTCTTCTTGACAATGCATCTGCGTTGCCGTGAGATTTCCCGTTGCGATGTTCGATCTCAAAGTCGTATTCCTGCAGTAGTTCAATCCACCTCGCAACTTGTCCTTCTGGATTTTTAAACTGCAATAGCCATTTTAGTGCAGCATGGTCAGTTCGTAAGTGAAATTTTCGCCCCAGAAGATGTTTGGTAAAATGCTGCAACGACTTTACCACAGCTAGCGATTCGCGTCTTGTGACACAGTAATTCCTTTCCGGTTTTGACAACGACTAGCTGAAGTACGCTATCACGACCTCTTGGTCACCATTCCGTTGAGACAACACACCGCCAAGTCCTATATCACTTGCGTTTGTGTCAACTATAAATTCTTTGCTTGCATCAGGGTATCCCAAAATAGGTGTTTTGCACAGACGGTCCTTGAGCTCCTGGAATGCGATATTGCAACTTTAATCCCAGCAGAAATGTCGCTTCTCCTCGGTTAGCTTGTGCAGAGGTTTGGCTATATCTGCAAAGTTCTTCACAAATCGCCGGTAATAGGAGCACAAACCCAAAAATGCTCTAACCTGCGTCTTGTCTTTTGGAACCGGCCAATCCTTGACAGCGGCGATTTTCTCTGGATCTGTGCGGATACCTTCTTACGACACTACATACCCCAAAAAGTTAACTTGCCGTTGGAATAGTAAACATTTCTTCGGGCTCAACTTGAGGTTGGCACTCTGAATCTTCATGAGCACGCGTTCCAGGCTTTGAAGGTGTTCCTCAAACGTACGACCTACGATGATGATGTCATCCAAGTAGACCAGACAGGCATCGCCAATTAGCCCGGTAAGTACAAGTTCCATCAGCCTTTCAAACGTTGCTGGAGCATTGCACAACCCAAACGGCATTACTTTAAATTGCCACAGACCCTTTCCCGTCCTTTTCCTTAGGGTCAATTTCAACTTGCCAGTAGCCACTTTTTAGGTCCAGCGTGCTAAACCACTTTACTCCTGTAAGCATGTCCAGCGGGTCGTCAATTCTTGGCAAAGGATATCTATCCTTCTTCGTAACGTCGTTCAGACGGCGGTAGTTAACACAAAACCGCATGCTGCCATCCTTCTTCTTTACCTGTACCACGGGTGAACACCATGGACTAGAGGAAGGTTCAATAACACCGTCCTTCACCATTCCTTCAATCATGGTTTCTACTTCCTTTCCACGTGCTCCCGGCAATCTTCTTGGCCGCTAAAGGATAGGCAATTCTTCTCCTGTGTCTATTTTGTGTTGAACTAAGCCAGTCTTTCCTATGTCAGCATCGTTTGATGAGAATACATCGGCGTGCTTGAGTAACAACTTCTTTGCCTTGACCATTTCGTTCGGGGAGAGAACGCTGCGACAGTCTTCTAAAAGTGTGCTCACTCTCGTTTGTGCATCGTTTGTGTGTCGTTGTTGCTGGCGGTTCCAGTCGATAGATATTGGCACCGACGTAGCCAATCCACTTCCTCACAAGTACTAAATTAATGCGTTCTCGGTTGTGTGCGGAGTCCCCAAGAACTGACTTATATGTTGGGAACTACTAACAACGGTACGAGAGGCTCCAGTATCTATGGCCAGTTTACACGGCATACCGTTGAACTCGCCCTTGATGATTAGACTGTTCCCATCATGGGTTTGTGAGATCGAGATCCTTGGGGCTCTTTTAACATCAGCCAGCACCCGCCCCGCAGTTCTGGCTTTTACTCGTTTCCCTGCTGCTGCAGGGCGGTGCTGTTGGCCGCACTACCCTCCTGAGATCGTTCACCTTCCCTTTCTAGGGTTCGCTTAGGGCAGCTGGATCGAAGATGGCCCTTTTCCCCACAGCCATAGCACCTAGGGCTGTATCCTCTGTTGCGGTCGCGAACTGTAGCTGCTGCAACCTCCCTGATGCGATGGGAACGATGATCCTGCCGCACGGCTTCCACCTCCAGTGCATGGGCCAAGCCGTTCTTAAGCGTGTCGTGGTGCCCGAGTCTCACAGCAGCTCTGACTTCAAGGTCGCGGATGCCGTCGATGAATGTCTGAACCAGGTTCCCTTCAATGAGCGCAGGTACAGACTGGTATGCTTTTCGAACCATCTTCTCCACCTCAAGGGCCCACTGCTGCAGGTTCTCATTGCTGCGCTGCACGCGATCTTTAAGCTGCGCGCGAAAGACGTGTTCACTTGGTCGATTCGGGTTTCGGCCTCCGACAGGCGGTTGTCATGTTGAGCAACCTTATCCTTCACCTCCCGTATCTCTTTTCCGAAGATAGCGTGAAGGTCCTTCATGAGGAGCATCTGCACTTCCTTATCGCGTTGTAGTTGCTCTTCTAAACGACGGGCTTGTTCCTCCTGCCGGCGGGCCTGTTCCCCTTGTCCGCTCTGCAGCTGCTCTTTCAACTGACGGGCCTGCTCCTGCAGCATCACCATCAGAGCACCTAAGTCAGGTGCTGCAGACGTAGAAGCTGCCGACGGGCCTGCAGCCGGTGGCTGGCCCTCCGACGTCTGCGGCGTTGCACCACCAAAACTTCGTTGGTCCGTCTCCTGCTGGCGTTGACTTCGGGTACGGACACCCTTCGTTTCCTCCTTAGGTAAAATCGGCATGATTTTATCCCACTTCTGACACCAATTGTTACGAGCTTGAGGTTCGTGACAATAAAAATTGCCGATAAAATTACCTAAATTAACACTTTAATTTACTTTACACAAATTAAAACTTAAAACACTAATAATTAAACACACTAATTCACTTTATTCCGCTCCGTAGCTTCGCGTGTCTCGCCAACTTCAGTACTTCCCCGATCCCATCTTACAGCGCCTATATATACAAATTAGCAATGAAGCATCCGGAATATTCAAGTAAATGCGCGCAAAGCGACGAGTGTTCGAGTGTAGATTTTCTAGAAACTTAGTTCTTCGGATGGCGCTGTCGGTTGAGAGATTTGTGATGTCATTCTCTGCAAAGCTCCCCTCGCTCTCGTTCCTGACACTAGATGGCGCTAGTTGACTTATTCATGTAACAATATTAACACTTTAAATTGAAAATTCCAATGCACTCAATAAGTGTAATAAACGGGTACACAAACCATCTGATTGTAAGTAGCTTCTATGGTCCATAGACACCTACAATTATACTCGGGATACATCGTAGTATAGTGCGGCACACGGTATCCGCTTATGTTATACCTATTATAAACTTAAGACGGTATTAAACAGGCCTTGGAACGGTCATGTCTCATTTAATAACGTCATTACAGTAGAAGCATTGTCACTCTAAGGACTAAGATAGAATGCCTCGTTACCAGTAAAAAGGGTCTTAGGTACGTAATACTCCCAATACGAAACAGCATCATTAAGTTGCTATTTTACGCTGGTATTCTATGAAAGCATTGTCCCTACCTTGACGATCCGATCTATTCGTGCTAGGAATATAGCTGCAGTATGACTCTACCTTGTTTAAATATTAAGTTACCAAATTTTATAACCGTCTCAGTGACTGACGGACACAGTACACGAGCAACCCGTGTTCGATCGGCGGCAGCAACAATAAAATTTGCTAACTGCAATTTGAGTGCTGATTTACCAAGTGTGTGTCGTTGAAGGAAAACATCGTGAGGAAACTCGCTTGTCTGAGAAATAAGAAAAAAAATTTCGGAGACATGTGTAGTTCGCCAATATGCATTACGGCAGCGCGGTGGACATTTCCTTGACCTAAAACTATCTCAGAAATTAGGGGAGGCTCAGCTGTGGGATATAGGCCGCAACTTTAACTACATCTTAACGAACATTTTTTTTATTAAATAGCATTTATTTATATTTATTTTAAAAACCGTTAATTAATGTAAATCTACGTACATATCGTCGTAAATAAATAAATCTCTTTTGTACCTACATATTTTATTGTGTTTAATGAGACTACGTGTTTACGAGAATGCTACACATTAAATGAAACTAACTGTAAAGATTTAATCATATTTAATTTAAACTTTTTAATTCGCGACATATCGGGTGCTTCACAGCGCCCATGGTCACGAGGGCGAAATGTGTTTGTCGTCCCGATGTCATAATACCTTCAACATTTGAATATAAATTATAAAAATATAAAATATAATAAAAGAATACAAAATATAAATTATAATTATAAATATAAATCCCTTCTGCGCAGATAGGTTCAAAAATAATTAATGACGATAGAATCCGTTAAATTAGTTTCGCTTAAATATATTGTATTTATTTCTTTTAGCTCTATTTGCACACCATACACAATAAAAATAATTCGAACACATGAAAAGTTTGCTTACCCTAAAACCTTCTCAGAATTGAAAAGAGGCCTGTGGGACGTATAAAGGCTGCAACTTTAGTTTTAAAAAGAGGCGGTTCTAACGCACTGTGTACTCCACCAGTCTACATGCAGGGTAGGCAGTGGAAATATAATGGGTGCAAAGTTGACATATACGTGTGCAGTACGGTCATCCAACCAGTAATAAACGAGTGTTTCAAGACAGCGGTCGTTTCATTGCATTCACAAATATATCATTGGCGACGAAGAAGGAGTACCCACAAATAAAAAAAATAAAAATGGCTTATCTGGGAAATCTGCCTATTTTTGACCATAAGTCAAGTGAATGGTCAATTTTCAAAAGCAGACTAACTCAGTTTGCGAAGATAAATCGCGTCGAAGAAGTGAACAAAAGTGGAATTCTTCTCACCCATCTTACGGATGAAACGTATCGCTTGGTACGAAACTTAGCGTACCCGCAAGACTTAGAATCTCTAAGTTACTCGAATCTCGTTGAATTACTCGACGGTCATTTCAAGCCAAAAAAATGCTCATTTGTGGATAAAGAAAAATCTTTTGGGGCAAGCAGAAATCCAGGCGAATCATTGGGAGACTGGGCAGCGCGATTGAGAGGTCTCGCAAGCAATTGTGACTTCGGCACTGCCTTGGAAACGAATTTAAGAGATCGTTTCGTCCTCGGCCTGGGCCCTGGCCCGGAACAAGATAAGTTGTTCGAACAAGATCCGTCCACATTGACACTGTCAGTAGCTATGGAGCTAGCCGAGCAGGCGGCGTATGCCAGGCAGGCGAAGGTTATGTTGTGCACCAGCGAACATGCTCCAATTAAGGAGGAACCGGTATACCGAGCGAGATTTCAAGGTCAAGGAGACAGCGGCGCGGTTATACGGCGTCCTAATGCTGGCAGGACATCAGCAGGTCGCGACCAACCGAGAGATTTTTCTCGTTGTTCGGTCTGTGGCTTGAAGAACCACCAAAGTGATAAGTGCCGTTATAAAAGTTACAGATGTCAAAAGTGCGGTGAAAAAGGTCATTTAAAGAAAGTGTGCGATAGTGTCAATAGATTGCGGATGTACCATATCGAGTCGGTAAGCGAACCAGAGCAGGTCAAGGACACGTCTTGTGAGGAGTGCCACAATTTTAATTTGAGGTATGTGACTGATAAGCCCATTTCAATTGATGTAATAATAGGTAATCAGTGTATGACAATGGAGCTTGATTCAGGATCAAGTAAAAGTGTGATTTCTTATAATACATATAAGGAAAAATTCTTAAAATATTCATTACGTAGTAGTTCTGTAAAAATGTGCTTATATAACGGACACAAGATTGATCCATTAGGTTATATTACTGTAGAAACTAGTTACAATAACAGTACAAAATTGATTAAATATTTTGTTGTCAAAAATGGGGGACCGCCTATACTAGGTAGGGATTTCATGAGCGCCTTTAATTTTGTGATTACTACCAAATTAAATTACATAAGAAATGATTCCGAATTGCATGAGTTATTAAATAAATATTCGGCGTTGTGGCGTGACGAGTTGGGCTCATTTAATAACTTTAAAGTCAGTTTGCAGTTGAAGGCGAATGCTGTGCCTAAGTTTTTTAAGCCGCGTACTGTACCCTTTGCCCTCAGAGATAAAGTCGAACAAGAGCTAAACCGATTAGTGCACTTGGGTATCCTTGTTCCTATTAATTATTCTCAATACGCCACCCCAATTGTGCCAGTTTTAAAAGATAATGGCCAAGTTAAAATCGCAGGTGATTTTTCTATTACATTAAATAAGGATCTCTTAATAGAAAAATATCCCCTGCCTCGAATTGAAGAGGTTTTTGCCAAAATTGGAGGGGGTGAGCACTATAGTAAAATTGATTTAAAAAACGCTTACAACCAGTTCGTCCTGGATGACGCGTCTCAGGAGCTCACGGCAATTAATACGCATAAAGGACTTTTTAAATACACTAGGTTAGTGTACGGCCTTTCTAGTGGTCCAGCCATTTTTCAACGGAGCATGGAGACACTTTTATCAGGAATAGACGGGGTAAGCATATGGCTTGATGACATTTGTGTCACGGGCCCCGATAGAAATTCCCACATGCAGCGGCTAAGTAAAGTCCTAGATAGACTATGTAAGGCAGGCCTACGTTTACAAAAAGACAAATGTCAATTTTTCAGAGAAAGCGTCAGGTATTTGGGTTACGTGATTAGTAAAACGGGATTAAGGACTTGTCCGGATAAAGTACAAGCCATTCTTAGTGCACCGGAACCAAATAACGTCACCGAAGTTAAAAGATTTCTAGGAGTAGTCAACTACTATAGAAATTTTATTCCAAACGCATCTTCTGTACTGAGTCCTCTACATGAGCTATTACGTAAAGATGCAAAATGGGAATGGGGAAAACGGCAGCGACAAAGCGTCGCAGCGATACGGCGCGAACTGGCGTCAGAACGCGTGTTGGCTCATTTCGAGCCAGCGGCGCAGCTAGTGCTGGCGGTGGACGCCGGCCCGACCGGTCTCGGCGCCGTACTCTCACAAAGGGCGGAGGACGGCATCGAACGCCCGCTAGCGTATGCATCTCGCTCACTTACGAGCAGTGAAAGAAACTATAGCCAGATACAGAAGGAAGCGACGGCCATTATCTTCGGGGTCCGACGCTTTCATCAATATTTGTACGGTCGCGAAGATCCTTTTATCCTGAAAACCGACCACAGACCATTGGTATCAATTTTTAATCCTAAAACAGGTATTCCTGTTACTACTGCGCTAAGACTGCAGCGATACTCAGTTATATTGTCCGCTTATAACTATGTCGTACAATATGTCTCGAGCGGAAATAATATTGTGGCCGATTACTTCTCACGCGCTCCTGTAAAATGCGTCAACGAGTCGTCGAACGATATAGATACAAACGATATAGACACTCATTATGCAGTTAGGTTTCTCGATGCGTCATCGCCGGCCACTTCGGCCCGCGACGTTGCGCAGACGACGGAGCGAGATAGGACGATTAAAACCGTGCTTAGGTACATGCAACACGGGTGGCCGCGTAAATTAAAATGTAAATCTATTTTACCTTATTTTCACTGCAAGTCCGATTTACAATATGAGAATGGTTGTCTTTTTAGGGGACATAGGATTGTTATACCACTCGGGTTGAGAGATAGAATGTTACGCGAGCTTCATGATTCTCATTTAGGAATAACCAAAACTAAATGTAACGCTAGAAGTAGAATGTGGTGGCCCGGTATTGACCGGGACATCGAACGCTGGATCGGATCATGTGCGACGTGCGCAAGCGTGCGGGCCGCCCCGCCGCGCGACCCCCCCGCGCCCTGGCCTCCCTCCACCGCGCCATGGCAACGAGTGCACATTGATTACATGACTGTAGGGCAGAGGGTATATCTGGTAATCGTCGACTCCTACAGTAAATGGATAGAATGTCTATACATGCATAACGGAACCTCATCTAATGCTTTAATAACAAAATTAAAAGGCGTTTTCTCTAATTTTGGAATACCAAATGTTTTAGTGTCCGACAACGATGTAAAAATTAATTCACTCGAGTTTCAGACATTTTGTTCATCGAATGGCATAAAATACATGACGTCACCCATTTACCATCCGCCAAGTAACGGTCAAGCTGAGAATTCAGTAAGAACATGTAAAAAAATGTTAAAATGTATATTAATTGACAATTTACCTTTGCACAAAGTTCACGACATGTTATTAGGGTACCTATTTAACTATAGAAATACCGTGCATTGTACCACGGGTGAAACGCCGGCAAAGTTAATGTTCGGCAGAAATTTGCGGTCGCGTCTCGATTTGATTTTACCCTTAAAAAATCATAATTCTAATTCACTTACGGCAGCCGGGAAAAGATCTTTTGAAATCGGCGATATCGTTTGGACCCGATGGTACAGTGCACGAAAAGAATCTTGGCAGTTAGGTAGAATAAAGGAAAAAATAGGAAATAAAATGTATAGAATTCATATTAGGGACATGGAGGTTTGGTGTATTAGACATGTGGATCAAATTATTAGATATACGGGTTCAGACAGTAGTCGCGACGATATTGTCGCTGCTGAGGAGACTCGTTGCCCCTCCACGTCGCCGGCTACTGTAAATGCACACTCTCCCGCGCAACAGCCTATGTTTCCGGGTATAAGTAATACGGAGCAAAGTATGGAGCAGGCTACGAATATGCAGACGGGTGAGCTGCAATCGCCCTCGAATACTGGAGCGCCGAATCTTGGTTCATCTGACCACGGTGAGGCAGAAGAAGTAAGTGACTGTGAGACTAGGGAGTATGAAAAGGACAACATGGCCTCCGTAGAAAGGCCTATGGCAGAAACGGAGGCTGTGCCGTCCACAATTGGCGATTCCCATGTACCGCCAACATTGCCACTTTTAGCCACACGCCCGAAACGTACAAGACCAAGGGTGGATTATAAAAAGTATTTTTAAGTAGCGATTGTTAATTATAGTTATGCAGAGATCAAGTTTGCTAATTATTGTTAATAGTTATTATTAGTTGTTAAGTTTATGTAAAAAAAAAATTACTGTATTTAATTTAGAAACCGTGTTACCAGGTTCCAAAATTAAGTGGGGAGGAATGACATATACGTGTGCAGTACGGTCATCCAACCAGTAATAAACGAGTGTTTCAAGACAGCGGTCGTTTCATTGCATTCACAAACATATCAAAAGTACAAACAACTGATATATACAAACATACACTATAGTGTTTACAAACATAAATTTTATACGTGATAGAGCCACGCTGCAGCTATATTATGGTTGTAGCACGATTGGGTCGGCTCGACGGGGGAAGAACCACGCTGTCACAAAATACCAGCGTAAAATAGTAGCTTAATGCTGCTGTGTTTCGTATTGTGAGTGTAGAGATCCCACGGCCCTTTTTTCTGAAAACGAGGCATTCCATCTTAGGCCAATAACAAATCTGCGTTTTGATTCTTAATCGAGGATAAATGTCTATTGGCCACAGCATCCACTTACCATCAGATGGACTGTGTATTTGTTTGTCACCCTTATTCTATAAAAAAATACAGGCGACAGAGAGAAACTGACACAGAGATTGGCAGCAGTATCTTCCTGATAACTCAGGAATAATAAAAAAAATGCGGTTGCCATCTCGCCTGGCAAGCTTGGCAATTTTACCAGCATTGCTCCTATGAAGAAATTGATGAGAAAAGCTTATTGTAGTAGTGGACTTCAAAGGCTGTAATGGATGGATGCACAAACAATACATACAATAAACATAAATACGCAATTTATACTATTTCTTACGCTATTTAGTACTCATTTTATACTTTTTATTATTCAGATAATAACTTTTAACGTATCGCTAATTGTACAAAAAGTCAACGCACGACGCAACCGCGGAGCCATGTTAATTTTTTACGAACAAATACGCGGCCTCATTAGATTTAATGATCGCAAAGTGAATGAAAGAGATGGAAAGTACAAGAGGGTAGCCATACAAAAACTCTAAGTACAATGGAAATATGGCTGCGGAAAATTCATTTAGCTATTTTTATTTTAACCACAAAATGGCGGGCAAAGAAAATAAATGCAATTATTTTGTTGCTTATGTAAGTCTCGTAAGGAATAACTCATTATCATTATCATCAATACAGCCCTACACAGGTCCACTACTGGATGTAGGTCTTACTTTAAGGAATACCACAAAACACGATCCAAGGCTTCCTGCATCTATCGACTAACGGATCAGTAGGCTGAAGTGGCTATGGATTTGCCATGAACGTCCTCCAGACCGAATTTCGGTCACGGAGGCCAGCCTCAATGAAGACTAGCCATCGGTGTAGTACAGGATTGTAGTGCCCAAGTTTATTTGCAAACACAGGTGCACATTTTATTCCCTCAATCTCATAGTCCGATGGGCCGGTAAACCGACACAGCCGGAGAGAGAACAGACGCAGGACCAACAGCCTTACTAGCTTTCCGAGGCACGGGGGTGAGACATCGTCAACTTACAGACTCCGGGTAGTTACTGAGAATTTACTATCGTAAAACTCAATAAAGTGGTTTTTATTGGCCTGACCCGGGATTTGAACCTGGGACCCCATGATCAGCAGTCGCACTACTACAATCACTAGACCAACGAGTCAGGATTGACCATATAGCGCGAAGAACCGACGACTGATAAGAAAGGAAAGTTCGAGTTCGAGTAGTAGCCTGGCACCGGTAAGCGAAGTGTAAGGTACTCACTCACACACTAGATGAACTGGTGACCTTGTGGGACATGCAGAAAGTCGTTGGATGCGGGATATAATAAAAATATTTTATTATATCCCGCATATAGCACAAATGGCTCGGCTCGACCGGGGGAGGACCACGCTTTCACAGAATACCGGCGTTAAACAGTAGCTTAACGCCGCTGTGTTTCGTTTGGTGAGTGGAGAGAACCGGAGACCATTTTTACTGGAAACCAGGTATTCCATCTTAGTTCTCATGGGTGACAACGCATCTGCATTCTGAATCGTTAACGAGGATAGATGTAGATGCCTATGGGTCACAGCAACCACATACCATCAAGTGGACTATGTGCTCGTTTGCCACTCTTATACTATAAACAAAGGGATGAGTTGACTGGTAGAAAATGCCTCAAGGCATTAAGTCCGCACTTTGTATTCTTTTGTTTAAGGATGCAATAAAGAATAAAATAAATAAATGGCAACAAAGGGTGCAATCTACGTCATGATAAGTGAATGCCATGGCCCACATGCTTCATTGATTATTATTAGGGCCCGGATTAATATGTATTGAAAACATCAAAATATGTACATATAATATGGACTGAAAATCCTCAAATATGGGAAAAATATGTATAATAAAAGATAACGACATTGTACATTAAATCGACTTTTTATTAAGGAAAACAAAAAAAATACAATTTTACTTCGCTTCTGTTTCATTATTATTTGAATTACAGTATACAATTACATGTTTCTTTAAATTTTCAAAATTAAAACCCTTTCTGTTCGGACGAAACAATGCCTTGTACTGGCTGAATGATCTTTCAACATCACAGGATGTGATTGGAGCATATTTAAATTTGCATAATTCTTCAAGTGAGTAGGGTACATCTATGGTGCCTTCTAATGTTCCACACAGCATGCTGTTAATTTTCTTTAGGGTATTAAATCCTTTGTTTTTTTCCAGTACGTAGCTTAATTTTTGCCTCGCTACTTCAGCAACGGGACCTTCTGATGCTAAAACTTTTTTTTCGATATTTTCGATAATCTTCAAATTATCATTTAGAGAAGTAGAAGAATTTTCGAGTGCCTTTATCTCGTGTGATAAAAAGCAATAATTGCTTTTTATGTAAAGCAAATCGTTACGTAGAGTGTCATGTTCGAGAAGTTCTTTTGAGATTGAAATAGCAGCAGCCTCGTTCTCTAATTCAAAAATAATAGTTTTGATTTCAGTGTAATACTGGGTATAGTATTCAACTGCTGTCAGCCAAGTTCCCCAGCGAGTCAGCACTGGCTCTGGTGGTAAAGGAATGTCGGGATACATCTCTTTAAATTTTGAGATCCTGCTTGGTGCTTTCAAAAAAATTTTCTTTACGTTTGATACTAAACTGTCAACATTTTTAAACAGAGACCTTATGCATTCAGCTAATCTATTTATACCATGAGCCAAGCACGTCACATGAATCATTTTTGGATACAAAACTTGAAGGGCACTTGCAGCTTTTACCATATAAGGAGCAGCATCGCTAAGTAACAAGAAAACTTGTTCATGTTTAACTCCATCAGGCCACAAAACACTCATTGCATCATTAAAAAGCTTTGCTGACGTTTGGTGGTTGCATTTAGGAAGTTCTTCACATGCTAATAAAAAGGATTTGCTGGCATTTTCTTCATCTAGACGTCCGATAATCACATTGCCAATGCATCGGTTTTGAGAATCTGTAGTTTCGTCAATGGCAACCCATATAGGGCCATCCTTTATATATTCACGAATCGAAGCCAAACAATTTTCATAAATACCAGACACATAATTTTTTCTAAGTGTGGATTCATCAGGAATGCGTTTGCCAGAGTATTTTTCCAGGAATTGTTTAAAAGTAGGATTATTCAATTTCCATAAGGGTATATCTGCACATATCATAGCTTCACATAATTCTTTCGAGAAAGTAGAACTTTGGGAGCTGCTCGCGACTGCATCAGTAAAAAATTGTTGCTTAAATTTGTTCTTTCTTGTAATATTTTGCTTGTGTTTAACAGTAGACACATGTTGTGATATCAAAAAACGTTGCTCGGTGGATATAGATTTTTCACAAGCATTACAAAATAGTACTTTTCCATCTGTAGTTAGGCATTGGTTTGGGAAATCTTCGATATACTTTTCCAATTTGAACCGCAATGGTTGCTTATCCTTAGGCATTTTTGCAATGCGAGTAAGTAACAAAATACAATCACACGCGACAAATCGACACGGCAAGCAATTACGAGCGTCACTTACGAACTGTGGGGCACTAGTAATGGGCGTTGAATCAACGAACGGTTTAAATAGACGGTCTACGTTCAATCGACGCTTCGACGGTCTACAGTTCATTCGTTATCTAGTCGAATTCATAGACGGCTAAACTGAGAGTCCACAGCGTTCTTATCTACTAACAATGCGACGACGACGCCGTAAACATACCCGGTTAATATAAGTGCATGCGTTCGTTGAATTAGTATCATTGTACAAACCAATTTAAACCTTAAGTATATAACATAGGAGTTAATATTTCTTTTTTAATAGAATTGTTTGAGTGAAAAGGCAAGAGCATTCTGATATTGCGTGAAAGAGTATGTCGACGGTCTGGCGGACTATTGTTTACCTAAACTAGATAATATTACCGTGCCTAAACGTTGCCGTTGTTTAGAAATTTGAAATTAGTGTGTCGACTCGCGCCGCAAGGTCAAAGCTAAAGAAATTCTTCCAAGAAAGGACCAGAGAGGACATTTGGCGTGCCCCCTTGAATGGTGGAGAAAACACCAATACTTACCTACGTCCACCCAAATTAAAAAAATATTTGTAATCCATTGTAACATTGTAGCAACATCTGTTCCTTACGAACGGATGTTTTCTAAAGCAGGTCTTATAAAAAAAAATATTTGTAATCCATTGTAACATTGTAGCAACATCTGTTCCTTGCGAACGGATGTTTTCTAAAGCAGGTCTTATAATGTTTTAATTAATGAAAGGCGAACGAGACTAACGACAAGCAAAGTTGAGCAAATTATGTCCTAAACGTAAATACACCTGAGGAGAGATAAAAAAAAAGGAGAGGTTTTTTAATTCATTTATAAAATAATTTATGTGATTATTCTGTACATACATTAATAAAAAACGAAAACAAAGAAAAAAGCAAATAAAAATATTCCTTAAACACCTATCCATAAAAATATTTAAATAAAAAATGTAAATAATTAAATATGTACATAAAATCAGTTGATCTTCTAAATACGCCTGAAATACGATAGTAGTAAAATCTTTTAAAAACTTATTCACTAGTCCTAAGCCTGGAAAAGTACGAAGGGAAGTTTAAATCGATTGATTGTAAAATTCGATAGTAGGTATTTATACACCACACACACCGTCAGAGTGCCTTGTGCTCAAATCAAATTTCTTTGAATTTTAACTAACTTTGCCGTTCATTCAACTGACGAATAGTGGGCAAAACCGTCGTCGTTGCGTTGCGCCCGTAGACACCGCGCTTTAATCGATTGAACGTCTGCCGTTATCGCGTTAACTAGTCGACGAATTCAACTAGTTGATCACCTAGTCGATAAACGGCAATAGACGGTCTAGTTTCGTTAAAGAAAATTACGTCGACGACCCACCTCTATGGGGCACGCACGACGCACGAGTCAGGTGAGGAAAGGCGGTGCGGGGCGGGCGACGCGAGCGCGATTCAGTGACCGCTGTCATCTTGGCGCAAAACTCATTTTTAGGTATTTTACAGAGCTGCTGATTCATCTAACATAAAATAATGAAGATATGGATAAATTTACTTAATTTCTTGTGAAATATGGATTTATACTTAAAATATGGAAAAATATGGAAAATAGAAATTGCATTTTCTTGATCTAAATATCATAATTTATGTAGAAAATATAATTAAGAACAAAAGCCATTTCAAATAAAAATATGGATTTACATATTAATCCGGGCCCTAATTATTATTATTAGAGCTACTGTGTCTGTCTATTGGTATTCCATACTAGTAATTTTATTACTTTTCTCTGTGTAATAGTGATCCAAACCAAGGTTCGTCCATCTGAGAGGTTTTTATTGCATTGAGTTCCATCTTATTTTTGCGAGACCGTTCTTGGTTAACGTAGATTTCCCAGCTCACATGCTTCTTGCTTAAGTATTTCTTTTAGTGAAGTTCTTATGGATGCAGAGCCAATACCATAAACTTATACACTGAAAAAAAATCTTATCGCTGTTGTAAGTGTATGTATGAGTAAGTACGACGCTCCCGAGCAATAAGTCGGTAATGGTAAAACTTAAATTTTACAGGAAAAATGATTTACTGTTTTGGTATAACTCAGGAACGTGTAGCAATACTAAAGTGATTTATATATAAAATGAATGATATATCAATCATTTTAATATTCCTATGAAAATAGAGTATGGGAAAATAAAAATTACTGAAACTGCGCAAACAATGTGTTTCGATATTATAAACTTACGACATTACCGCGGTAAAGTTCACAAAAGTGATGTTATAATAACATTATTGACTTATTGGACCATTTTTTATATAAGAGGCAAAACTTAATGTATAAAATTTGTAACAAAGTTATTGCTGTAATTTAAAATATATTACACAAAAGCAAAGACGTAAAACTATGTTTTTGAAGTAACAATCCAAATTATGTTTTTTAAGTTATCGCCTAATACTAGCAAACTTTTTGAGAGATATTGTAGTTTGATGAAGAGGTTTATGAAAAAAATATTCTAAAATTGTGAGTATAATCATATTAATTTATTTCATATTATCAAAGTAACACAAAGTCACTATTGTAGGTGTTAAAATATTTCATTAAATTATGTTTTTAACATTTTTAAAATTAATTTGTTAATAACATTTCAGTGTTGAAATCGATTTGAATAATTATTAAAAAATGAATTTAACTAACAAAACTAAAGTATTTTTATAGAATAAGTGTGACAAACGTGCTTACAGTTCACATGTTGGTAAGTGGAGGCTGTGTCCATAGACATCTACATTTGTCACCCCCGAGGACTAAGATTGAATGCCTCGTTGCACACTACACCATTAGGCTGCTATTTTACGCTGGTATTCTATGAGAGCGTGGTTGTAACCCGGCCAAGCCGCCCCATTCGTACTACAACCATAATATAGATACCTATTTGAGAAATAAATATTTTTGCTAATGATGAGGTTTTGATTTAAGACGAGTCGTTTTGTTGTTTTTAGAAATTTCCTCGTTATACTTTTATTAATGTGGTGTGGTTAATATTATGTTAATCTCATCTCTTTTTAAAATTCACCTATGAAATAGGTAATAACTATATAATACGTAATATTTAAGAAAGCAAATATAGGTTTTTTTACAATTTTTTTCATTTATATATATATATATATATATATATATATATATATATATATATATATATATATATATATATATATTATGTAATATTGCTTCTATAATTTACTTTATTATATTTAATTTATAAATAAAATCCGATTTGTTCATTACTTAAAAAAACTTTCTCACTTAAAACACTTTAATAGTCCATTTAGCAAGTCCTTTAAAAATTGAACTATGGATTTTCTAGTCTGCTATTTTTATTTACGAGGCCATGAACATCTAAAGTGACAGGCCAATTTAGTAAAGCTGCCACTTCCGCGCCATTTCCTACGGCCATCAATTAATGTCAACACCATCTAGCGGCGCTATGATGTAACATCGAAGAGAGAGCCTAATTACTCGTGAAGGAGGAATCGACTAATCTCACCGATGAAGGATTAACTCATATAATAAATTATACAAAATTCAATTAAGAGGAAATTTTGATAACTTAAAATTATTTTTATATTTTTATAGAATAAGGGTGACAAATTTTTTCCGCTTAATGGTAAGTTAAAGCTGAGGCCCATAGATATTTACATCTATCCTCGATTAATAACGAAATGCAGATTGCGGTGTCATCGCTGAGCACTAAGATGTTATGTCTCGTTTCTGGTAAAAAGGGTATACGGTTCTCTACACTCAGCACACGAAACACAGCAGCATTAAGCTACTATTTTACGCTGGTATTCAATGAGAGCGTGATCCTTCACGTTTTTTCGTATCACAACCATAACATAGCTGCATGACTCTACTACGCATGGTCTAATTCTTAAAATCCACATATGATATATATAATGTCTATGAGTTCCAGCATCAAATTACCAGTGTTCCGTCACTCTTCCTTCTATTTAAATTGTTTTCCTTGGTTCTTATGTGGAGAGGTTCCTTTAAAAACTGTAACTCACTGACACCCATAGTCATAGCTTACATTTATGGTAAGGTACAAACTAAAAGGTGCAAGTGGTAAGGTACAAATCAAAAGTTAATGTTACAGCCTGTATATGAATTGCTGGGTACAGGCCTCCTCTCATTTCTGACAGGGTTTTAGGTATATTTCTAATAGCCCATGATTTCACTTGTAATGTTTAATATGATAAAAACACAAATGACCACTACTATCGTTGCGTTTAAAAATTGTTGCGTCGGAAAAGCCGAGATGAACAACATATTGCTATGGTTAACCGAACGGGAAGTAATAAGAAAATAAAAAATAAACGTTTAAACAAATTAAATAACTTATTTAGGACGTAATAAAAATAGATTATATTAACTTTAATTCCTTATCTTTAAATGAGGACCTACAGTTTACCGCACATGTAGTGTGAACCATTTTAATTTATTTGCGTGACAAGACAACCCTAGTAGATAGCTCTCGCGCTAGAACGGTCGCCCGGGAACGCTCCGCACGATTGTCCTGTCTAGACGCCTTCGATGACCGACTGTTAGTAGTAGTTAGACTGTGCTATCGGTGTTGGTCCTTCAAGCATTTGGGTAAATGGTATTTTGTTCAAATTATTGTAAACCACTGCTTGGCTATTACCCCATCTGATGGGATATGATAAAAGTACTGTTTACGAAAGAGTGCTCGAGTAGCAACCTCATGGGTGTTGTAAGAATACTACGTTTAGCAGGGGACTTGTGATCAGATGTAATGATGATGATGATGATTATGGTACGAAAACTATCATCCATGCCATACGGTGGCGGTGTAAGAGAATTCTTAACTTCAATTCATCCTATGTGTATCGTAAAAGGAGGCTTCCGACAGATGGCGGTATAACGTCTCGTTTACATCAGACGTAAAATAACCATGCCAGGGCCGGGAAGAGCGTTAAAGGTGCTGATGTCTTGTAAAATGTGACGCCAATCAATTGATTGTTACCCCAGAAGAAGTAAAAGTCGGGTTTCTAATCACGCTGGTATCGATGAACCGGTTATCTCTGGTCACAGTTTTCCTTTTATAGAGGTTCAGCGAGTCTCGTATATTGTCCGATTTACCGATATTTTTTTTAACTCGGTGTACATTAACAGATTTTGATACTCGTAATATTTGGGCCACATTTTTTTATGGTATTGAGTAACAAGTGAGCATACAGTCCATCTGATGGGAAGTGTCTCTGGCCCATAGACATACACATTTATCCTCAATTAAGGATCAAAACTCAAATGCGTTGTCACCCCTGAGGACTGAGATGGAATGCCTCCATTCCAATAAAAAGGGTCTCGGGTTCTCTACACTCACCATACGAAAAACAGCAGCATAACGCTGCTATTTTACGCTGGTATTATGTGAGAGCATGATCCGGTCCAGCCGATCCATTCGGGCTACAAATATAATATTTTTTCTTTTAAAAAACGTTACCCCTACACTAGGATTTTCTCCTGTATTGTGGGGGCAGTTTATAAACATAAATCTCACAAGGACAAACATGCAGACCTGGAACAATTATTTGTAGGCCATACAAATACTTGTTCCGTACGGGATTCGAACCCGCGACCCCCAGCGCAGCCACTCATTGCTAAGCCACTACGTCACGGAGTCGTCACTTAAAGCTGCAACATGGCTCTACCACGTAAAAACATGTTCTAGTTGTGCCCAGTTTCGATTAAAATAACAGTTCTAGCATTTTAAGTGGCAAGTATTTAGATTTAGGTTTATCAGTTTATTTGCAGTAAAAGTTCACACTTAAGACGATAAACAAGGCAGTCAAGGTAAACATTTAAACGATACTTACATTTAAACTCAAATTCAATAGTAAGTCAATTTTTTGCAGTATGAATGAACACAATTTTAGGCAATAATTACATATAAAAGTGAAATTAAGAATTTACAAAACTTTCTTTTTTTAATTGCATTTACTAATGTTACAAAACTTTTCTTTTGTCCATGAGCATAGCTTAAAAGCTCATAATCATAATCATAATCATAATTTATTTGCAGAAAACATGGTACATTACAGGTTGGTAAATTATTTAAGTCCAGCATGTTTTGTCATAATGTTGACATACAAATATTTATCTAATACATTAATTACATTTTCACAACTAATAAATTAATAACATGTTTTCAAAATCATCATAATAATTTTATTACATTTAATTTAATTAAAATAATATGATAGTAGTTACTTAATTTATTTTAATATCGATTCCTAATCCTAATCATAAAATTTAAATATTCTTCAACAGAGTAGAAGCATTGCTCCTCAAGCCATTGTTTGACAATCCTGCAAAAACGTACCTTTGGGAGTGGTTGAAACTCTATAGGCAGTGCCTTGAAAATTTTTATACACATAGTTAAACAATTTTTCCTACAGAGGCTAGCTTGGCATTACACTATGTGTCAATCTTTTAGTATGCCTCAAGTTTCTCTGTGCAGTACTTCTTAGCTTTGTGAATAAAAGTATTTTATTTTTAACAAAACATACCAAATTTAGGATGTACACACATGGCAGCGTCAAAATGTGTAATTTTTTAAAATATGGTTTACACGATGAATCTGGTGCCAAACCATTCATAGCTCGAATACATTTCTTTTGGGCTGTAAAGGCTTTAATAGCACCTGTATTGTTACCCCAAAGAAAAGACCATAATCGAGTGCAGAATAAATGTATGCATAGTACGCCGTTAGTAAAGTTTCATGAGATGTAATTCTTCTCAGTCTGCTAAGAAGAAAAATGTAGCTATTTATTTTAGAACAGACTTTTTTAACTTGGGCTTTCCAGTTCACATGTTTGTCCAATAATATTCCCAGAAATTTTGTTTCTGTCATTTCATTAACAGATTGTCCATTGCAATATATATTAAGATTATTATTCAATATTCCATAATTACTAAATTGAATATAACATGTCTCTTCTACGTTAATGCATAAATTATTATATGTTGCCCACTTTGAAATATTGTCAATAGTATTATTAATGTTAGATTCATAGATGTCAATGTCAATGTCTTTTTTAGATGTCACAATAACTGAAATATCATCAGCAAATAAAATACATTTGTATAAAGTTGAGTCAGGTAAGTCATTTATATATAAAAAGAAAAGAATTGGCCCTAATACGAAACCTTGTGGAACTCCAAATGAATTTAATCTATCACTGGATTTATAAGAAGTTAATGTCTGTGAACTATCAATATTTGTTACTTCTACAAATTGTATCCTATTTCTTAGATAGCTAGCAATCCAATCTAGGACAGGGCCTCGAAACCCCAAATTATCAAGTTTTTGTAAGAGTATTTTGTGAGATACAAAGTCAAAGGCCTTCGACATATCAAAAAAGATTGCTGTAACTCTTAGCTTATTATTTATAGCCTTAACAATTGCATCAACAAGATCATATCCAGCAAGGCTTGTAGGTTTATTATTTTGAAAGCCATATTGCTCACTTTTAATTAAATTATATTTCAACGTAAAGTCTACAATACGTTTAGCCATTGCCTTTTCAAATATTTTAGATAAAACTGAGACTATACTAATCGGTCTATAATTTTAAAATTTTTAGAGTCACCCTTTTTATGTATCGGCTTAACAACTGACTTTTTTAAGATACTATGAAAAGTAGTTTTTTTAAATGACAGGTTTATTAGGTAAGTTAATACTCCACCTAAAACCGTACAACAACTTTTAATAACATCCGTTGAAATACCATCAAAACCTTCCGACTTCATATTTTTTAATGTTTGTATTAATTTCAATACTTCATCAACAGTATACATTTCTAAATACACGCTATTACATACTCTTAGACTATTAGTGTTTTAGCTCTGATCACTCTTATTATTGATATTCGTCGATTCAATAAAGTGGTTGTTGAAGGCTTCAGCAATTTGTTGAGGATCTGTCAAATAATTGTTACTTATAAAAACTTTTTGAATTAAATTATTATTTATGCAACAACTCTGATTTTTTATTATATTCCAGGAAGCATGACATCTATTTTTTGATTGCTTAATATATTTATATTATTAAGTTTTTGCGCTTGATTTATACAACGTCTTAGTACAGAGGAATAGATCATATACCTTATCTTATTCTGGTTCGGTTTTACTTTATAGTAGTTAAACCTAAGCTTCCTCTTCATTGTACAGCTTTTCCTCAGTCTTTTTGATATCCATTTAGGTCGACGAACTATATTATTAATACATATCCTAATTTTAGAAAAGCATAGCTCATAAAATAACATAAAAGTATCAAAGAAGTTTTGGTAAGCTACATTCAAATTTGATTCATTAAAGCGATCAGAAAACGTTAATCTCGATATACAGTATTTAAATTTATTAACATTTTCTTTACAATAGTTTCGTTTTATAATATAGTATTTTAGGAGTGGTATTTCTTTATTTGATACAGGAACGTGTAGCATTTGAGCCATGTCATGATCTGATAGAGCAAGTGGTAATAACTCTGCAGTAGCATTATTCACATTACTAAGGATAAGGTCAAGACAGGCGTTCAACCTAGTAGGTTGATTGATATGTGACGTTAGATTAAAAAATTTTAAGAGATTATGCAACTTTTCGGTGATTTTATTATTTTCCGTTATACATATTAATATTAAAATCACCAACAAATACGAACTTAGACTTAGTACTTTTATTTACGGTTTTGAAAAAGAGGTATTCTAGATTTTCAAAGAACAAGTCTAGATCATATATGTTACTTCTTGGAACTCTATTTATACAAATAACTTTAATATTGTATTTAATAATCTGAATACCACAACATTCGAGGTAATAGTCCTGACGTGTACTATTAACTTCCTCAAGTACCTTAACGCATAAACCCTTTTTGGCGAATATGCACACACCACCCCTTTTTGTTTTGTTTTTTCTACAATAAGAGGCAGCAAGATCAAAACCATGTAATCGAAGATTTTTTTCGCTACCTACTTCTATAAAATTTTCACTCAGGCATAATATATCAGGAACCATATTTTTGCTATGCAGCTCAGTCAATGCAATTTCAAGAAACTCCTTTTTTCTCGAAAAACTCTGAATGTTTTGGTGGAATATTCTAAGATTAGAATCATTATTTTTTGTCACGATATAACTTATTAATGGATTTTTTAATTATTACACTATCATTCAAAGTTTGTTCAATTCGATTTTCAAAGTTGTTAATTTTTTTCTCTATTTTTTGAAAATAGAATGGTATAGTGCGTTTTTTTGGGAGCTGTTGAACCTTTTTGTTAGAGACTAGAACAGAACTTTTTATATACAATCTAATGTTTTCATAACATAAAAATTGCTTTTTATAATCATTATAATCAATTAATAAATTAATTTTGTCGCATACATTTGTTAAATAGCTATTTTTGTAATAATTAAAATAATTAAAATTCTTAAAAATGTCAATATATCTAACATTTTCAAAATGCTTTGTCCATAATCGTAAATTGTAGTTTAATGTGTTTTCTTTCATATATGGATTTTACAAAATAGGTAATAAAAGTACAGTTGCCTTAGATAATTTGTTGATTAAAATACATAATATGTCAGAATGGAGCCTATGTAAATCTTTATCATTACTACCGAAACCAACTATTACAAAGTCGTTTTCGTCGTTTAACAAAGAATGATCACAGTTTAGTAATATTTCTTCACTAGTGGCTCCAGGCATAATATGGCCATAGATTTTATAGGTGTCATTCCATTTTCCACATCTTGACATTGTTAGAGCTGAAGACAATCTACGTAGTTGGTCATCACCAAGAATGAAAATGCGATTCTTTTGCGATTTAAGTTGTCGACTTCTTGTTTTTTTGGTGTTGCACCTTCTTGTGAGGTCCCAACAGTGACGCAGGTGTTAAAATTCTCTGTTGACGTGCTGCCGTCTAGTTGCGTCAGGGGGCAACTACTCGGTGCAAGACTTATGTGAGGAAGATTTTGGTTTTCTGGTTCCTTTAGGGATATATTAAAGTCTATTTTCTCTACTATTTTTTTTTCTTTTTCGTGGACTTACTTGAACTTGATGGGGTAGATTAAGTTACATATGTGTTTCAACTGATTGGCATTTAGCTGATATTCCGCAACTTTTTTTTAAGTTATGGTTTTCTGAAGATAAATTCGTTATTTCATTTTCTGCTATCTCAAGATTTTCCTCCAGCTTCAGTATTTTTAGTTTCAGTTCACTAATTTCATCATAACATTGCATATGCAGAGATAGTCTTCGGTTTAATTGATGATTTGGTGTAGAATTGATAGAGAAATAATCAGTTTGTTCTCCATCGGAGAGATGGGTAGATAAGCTTTGCAAGGAAATATTTTCGTTAATTTTCTTTTTGTTATATTTACATTTTCCATACTGAATTTATCAGGTATTTGCTCTCTATCAGGTAGATGCTCTGAGACATGTACTATTGCATTTGAATGCTTTTTTGGAAGATGTTGACATTATTCTAAATCTTTGAAATGATATGCTTGTACAATCTAAGTGAAATGATTTCTCACATGAGATGCACACCAGAATTTGCACTAACCAGAACAAGTAAGGTGTTTGTAAAACATTCTTTTAACGAGAACGTTATGTTATAAATAGTAGTAGTAGTTTGATATATTAATCATCCGATTGGTAAGGTGTTGTACGAAAGCGATGTGTTTTTGTAATGACCAATTTTTGAAAGAGTCCACGAGGTTATATTGTCACATATCGGAAACATTTATATTGGAAAACAATCCATCGCTTTTGTACACAACACGAATATTTCAAGTTATTTTGACTGCTGAATTCAATCCTGGATTCACATACCACGTATAAGGGGTTATTCAATATATTAATCAATCTATCCATTAAAGTCTATGGAAGTCCACTGCTGAACATAGGCCTCCCCCATAGATTGCCTGGGGGATCGTGACTTAGTTGCCACGCTTGGCAAGCGGATTGGCAATCAGTTTTTTATTAATTTAAGTCGTTATCAGGAAGACATTGCTGCCCATCTCCTCAAGTTTCCCCCCGTCGCCTCTAAACTGGATAAGTGAGAAACCTCTATTATTGAGATCTATAACGAGGTCCCGGCACTTTTTCATCGCATTAACTCCGTTAATGGGATTTTTCAAACCTGGTAAAATGAGAATTGATTTTCTAGGATTTTTTCGATGTTTACCTCTGTAATTATGACTTGTAGCTCAATTTCCTTTATAAGTGAGACAACTTATCAGGTTGGGACAGGTTTAGACACGATTGTATACAAACATTTGAATATCTTTCGCACGTGCCTCTGTAAATGTGACAACTAAATTTTAAACCTGTCAATTGGAAAACTGGATAAATGAAAACCTCTTTAAATCGTACAAAATCCTTGGTCCCTTGAGATCACAATTAACCAGGTTTCACTGTATATATTTGAAGCACGAATGGGTCGACTCGACCAGGGAAGGACAACGCTCCCACAGAGTACGATCGTAAAATAGCAGCTTAATACTGATGTGTTTCGCATGGTGAGTGTGGAGAACTGGAGACTCTTTTTTACTGGAAATGAGGGATTCCATCTTATTCCTCAGGGGTAATAAGGTATCTGCATTTTGATTCTTAATCGAGGGTAGACATCTCTACGGCCCACAGAAATTCTTCACTATTAGGCGGACTGTGTGCTCGTACGTCACCCTTATTCTAATTTAAAAAAAACCCGGCGAACTGATTGCTCCATAACCCACTCAGAAATGTGAGAAAGCCTATGTTCATCTGTGTAATATAAACTGTAAATTTAGTGTTTTCACTTTAAGTATGATAATTCTTTACTATTAGGCGGACTGTGTGCTCGTATGTCGCCCTTACTCTAATTTAAAAAAAAACCGGCGAACTGATTGCTCCATAACCCACTCAGAAATGTGAGAAAGCCTATGTTCATCTGTGTAATATAAACTGTCGCCTTAGAGTTTTAACATTAAGTACGATAATTCTTTACTATTAGGCGGACTGTGTGCCAGTATGTCGCCCTTATTCTAATTTAAAAAACCCGGCGAACTGATTGCTCCATAAACCACTCAGAAATGTGAGAAAGCCTATGTTCATCTGTGTAATATAAACTGTAAATTTAGTGTTTTCACTTTAAGTATGATAATTCTTTACTATTAGGCGGACTGTGTGCTCGTATGTCGCCCTTACTCTAATTTAAAAAAAAAACCCGGCGAACTGATTGCTCCGTAACCCACTCAGAAATGTGAGAAAGCCTATGTTCATCTGTGTAATATAAACTGTAACTTTAGTGTTTTAACTTTAAGTATGATAATTGAATAAGGTAGTGTCGCCGAATATAGCCCGGTTCCTAGGATAGCCCACTTTAAAAAAAATACAGTTATGATTATTCGAAACATTTGAAATTTCGCGGATTTATGCTACTAGTACCTTAAACAATAATGCAAGTGTGTTTCATTACCGGCGCGTTTTGAATTTTGAAGACAGATGTCAGTTTGCTTGATCATGTCAAGACGATGCACGTTTAATAACCTCCATTATCTAAATCCTCTTGAAAATTAACAAATTTTAAACAAATCTCTTTGCTCTAAACTGTGATAATTCATATTAAATCTATTTATCAGTGAATTACAGGTGAGTGTTATTATTTTATTTCCTTTTTTGTATTTTTACGAGATTATACTCAACCCGGGTGTAATTTCCTATCATGGCCCATAGCCTAATTCCCAAACATAGCCCGGGCCTTTCTAGGATGTGTGTGGATTCTAGGTAGTGTGAGTATATTTTTGTGTTTGTATGTTTGGTTTTTTTTAAGTTTGAGTCGTTGTTGAGATGGAATAAGAATATATTGAATTTGAAGTAAGCAATTTTTTTAAATTACTTTTGACGTACTAAATTTTTCGTTTTTTTTTCTATTTTCTATCGCAGATTAAAATGAAGCCATACATACTAAAGAACGGCGCTGGGAACGGGGGGATGCACATAAACACAGTTGAAATCCGCCCTTCAGCTAGTGAAAAGCTGCCAATTGTCACAGCGAAAAGTTGCTGAAAAACATATTGCATACCAAGGCGAACTACTACACATATACTACACGTATAAACCACGACCACACGGTTGGTATTGTCATGGCTGCAAGGTGGATAGATTTGGTGATATGCGCCAATGCCAAAAATGGTATTATGAAGTTTGTGTGGGTTTAACCAAAGATGATGAGGAGCAATTCATATACACATAGTGCAATTAAAGTTCTGATTAAGCTGTTATGTAAATTCACTTTTTAAATTCTTTTCAGTTATTTTGGAAGTGTACACACTCAATTAAATACAGTAGCGTCTAATTCATTTTAATTATCTAAGTATATTTTGATTGACCTCAAAGTTAATTTTCAGTATTCCTTAGATGGCCCACCTGTGAATGACATTAATAAAAAAATTTATAAAAAGAAACTGATTTATTTTTATTTTTGATAAATTACTTTCAAAGGTTATCACAAAGTTCAATTTTATTTTATTTGGTAGTTTCTTATTATTTTATAGTTGATTTTCATTTTGATAGATTTAAGATTTACCTTTTTTATTACCACATGTACGAGCAAGTACATGATATTTCAACAGTTTAGAAAATAATGCTGATATCGCGCCTGCGCGCGCGACACGTTCACTATAATTACATTTTTTATTCATAAGTATTTTGAGTACAATAAACGCTCTCTACGGAAACGGACACAGTTTTAATTACCACATCCCGTAACGTAGAAGATACTACCTACATTAATATACTACATATCAATTATATGTAGAGGGTCACAATTCACAAAATACCCCCTACATTTTGGTCCTTCGAGCTTTCGACGTGAACTAAGACTTGCATATTACGTCTACAATAGTTCAACAGTAAAGTGTATTTGAAAAAAAAAAAAAAGAAAAAAAAAAAAAAAAAGAGTAATTCGTGATTCTATCTGTAGTGTCACTTTGGTTGCTGGCCTCCCACAAGCGGGTCTCACCAGCTTGATTGAGGTGCATACTACGGTAAGAGTCGCAGTCACACGTATCTGAAACCAACTATTTACAACATCGTTCTTAAACCATGGAGAACCTACTTCAACAACAGAGAACAATCATTGAATCTATCCTTAAAATTGAGGCTAACTTCAAAAAGGATTCTGATTCACGTAAGTCAGGAACATACATACAGAAAAGGTTGGATGCTTTGAATGCTCAATGGGAGGTGTTCAACATGAATCATGGTGTTCTAAAAAAAACAGACAGTGACTTGGATGACGACTATTTCATCAATGATACCTACACCACCACAAAGAAGCGGTACGAAGCGATTCGTGACATGCTGGCGAACTACGAGGTGAAAACTGCGGAAACTGGAGTACCATCAAGGTCTGATGAGTTCATTAGCCAACAACGCACTAATTTCCGGGCGCTCTCTAGGGTGATTAAAAACATCAACACCAAAGAGTTGACAGAAAAGTGGGAAATTTGTGACAAACTGAATTCGCTGCAGTCTCGCTGGAAACTGATCGACGAACTCCACTGGCAAATCGATAACCTGACTTCTGGCGGTGATGTAGGCTACGAAGAAGAGTTTTCTGCATACGAAACCTTGTACGAAACTACAAAAAGGGATTTGAATCGTAAGCTTAACTCAGTATCTCAACAGCATCAGCAAGTGCCTACAATTGAGATTCCTTCTTTTTCTGGTAATTATACCCAGTGGCCTACATTCATGGACCTCTACTGTGAAGCCATCCACAACAATGTCATGTTGACAAAAACGCAAAAGATGCAGCACCTCAAGGGCAAACTTAAAGGCGAGGCGGAGCGCATCGTACAGCATCTTACAGCATCTTACAGTATCAGCTGATAATTACGACACCTGTTGGGAGATACTCACCCATAGGTACAACAACCGACAACTTTTGTTTACAAAACATATACAAACCCTTATGGGACAAACGGCGTTGCAAACACAGAATGCATACGAACTGAAGAAGCTACATGACACAAGTGTCGAGACCATACATGCTATTCACAATCTGGGCATCGACACAACGACTTGGGATCCGATCCTGGTGCACATTCTCACTGGCAAATTGGACTCCGACACGTATGCAGCCTACATGGAGATCAGAAAGGCTCCGAGAGAGCTACCTTCCTTGGATGAGCTGATAAACTTCTTGGAAAACAAGTTTACTGCGCTTGAACCTGTTCAAAAGAAGAGACAGACACCTAACAAGTCAAACAATTCGACCAACAAGGAGGCAACAGCTCAATTTAAGAAGGACTTTAACAACACCAACAGGCGTAGTTTTCTTCGAGCATATCATACAAGCACAGACAAAAATTGCCCGCTGTGTAAAAACAATCATATTTTACACTACTGCAAGTCGTTTCAAGACATGTCACCGGAAGACAAAATGAGGTCAATTTCGCAACTACATATTTGTCGCAATTGCCTGTACTTACACAACGACAATAAATGCAACTCCAACAAAAGATGCCGCGTGTGCAAAGAAGCACACCACACAACATTGCACGATATTTACCGCAAAGTTGAAATCGCGGTCTCAAATAACGTTATACCTAGCAACAAGCCACATACGTCACAGCAAAAGGCAAACCACGTGCCTGGAAATTATAACGAAGTCCTACTAGCGACCGTTCAATTAAAGGTGATGGCAGCTGATGGATCGACTGTTCAATTGCGATGCCTTCTCGACCAAGGATCACAGATAAATCTAATAACTGAAGATGCTGCGCAACGGCTGGGACTGCAAAGACAAAATCGAAACGCCACAGTCTCAGGCATAGGGACGTCAGCACATCATAGCAACGGAACCGTACGGTTAGACTGTGAGTCTTTGTACGGAGGCCATTCATTTACAATCGAAGCCATGGTAATGGCCAACATGCTCAGCAACCTGCCTAATTACACCTTCGAAAAACAAGACTGGCCACATATTCAGAACATACAACTGGCGGATCCCGACTTCAACATCTCGAGACCAGTGGACGTTCTGTTAGACGCTGGAGTGTATGCTGACATAGTAATGAGTGGTATGCTACGAGGACCCTCATACGCACCCATGGCTCAACAGACAAAAGTGGGCTGGGTACTGCTGGGCAATATCAAAACCTTCAACTGCCACGTGCTCATTAATCTTGACGATGTATCTCGATTTTGGGAGATGGAGGAGATAACCGAAACCAATCACAATCTAACATCAGAGGAAGAATACTGTGAATCTATTTATTCAACCACAACAACAAGAAAAGAAGACGGACGATATGCAGTCAGACTTCCAATGAAAATAAACTACGAACAAACCTTGGGCACTTCTAAGCCACAGGCAATCGCACAATTTCGGCAGTTAGAAAAACGATTGGCCAAACAGGAAACATTTTCTACGTCATACAAGAAGTTTATTGACGAATATCTACAACTCGGCCACATGAAGCTATGCACTGAACACCATAAACCAAGCTACTTCTTACCTCATCACGGCGTACAAAAGCTGGACTCAACAACTACAAAATTGCGCGTAGTCTTTAATGCCTCTGCCAAGACAAGTACAGGACAAAGCTTGAACGATCTCATGGAGTGCGGGCCTAACCTCCAACAAGACCTACAATCTATGATTCTACGTTGGCGAGCCTTTCAATACGTCTACACTGCAGACATTGAGAAGTTTTACCGTCAAGTACTGATACACGATGAAGATCAACACCTGCAAAAAATTGTATGGCGTGACTCTGCTACAGATCTCATCAAAGAATACCAACTGTGCACTGTAACATATGGTACCAAAGCTGCACCATTTGTGGCAATGCGCACCATAATACAACTCGTAATGGACGATGGACACCGCTATCCTCTCGCGGCAGAGATCCTTACTCACCAGCTGTATGTGGATGACCTACTTGGTGGCAGCAACGACATGTTAGAAGCACAAGACGCTCAAAACCAATTGATTGACCTGTTAAAAGGCGGTGGGTTCAATCTTCGCAAATGGGCTAGTAACCACCCCAGATTGCTTCAACCTTTACCTGAACATCTCATAAGCCAGAATATGTTTGACTTCAAGGACGCAGAGAGTAACAAAACACTCGGCTTAACCTGGAATCCGCACACTGATCAGTTTACATTCAAGGCGCCACTTAGTAACACACGTGACGTCACAACGAAGCGGACATTGCTCTCTGATCTATCAAAATTATATGACCCACTTGGTTGGCTGTCTCCGGTAACAATGAAGGCAAAACTCATATTTCAACAAGCTTGGCTTGCTTCAACAAATTGGGATGAACCTCTTCCGGAAGACATACAACAAGAGTGGACAACCTTTCAACAAGAATTGCCCACTATCAATACCATCGCTTTACAACGCTGGATTGGTAACACTAAACAACCCATCGAGTTACACGGATTCAGTGACGCCTCCGAGAAAGCCTACGGCTGCGTTATCTACTGTAAATCTATTAGTGAAGAAGGGCAACAATTTATCACGCTGGTGGCGGGAAAAACTAAGCTCGCACCATTAAGAAAACCCCCGTCTTTACCACGGCTTGAACTATGCGGTGCCCTACTACTGTCTCGACTTATGAAAAAGGTCATAGAGTCAATAAACTCACAGATTGTAACAATACACGGTTGGACAGATTCTATGATCGTGATGGGTTGGTTACAAGGGGGGCCTTCAAGATGGACTACATTTGTGGCTAATCGCGTAACACAGATCACTGTCATCATGCCATCGGGATGCTGGAGGCACGTCAAGTCTGAATATAACCCAGCAGATTGTGCCAGCAGAGGCCTAACTCCACTACAACTGGCGAATCATCATTTATGGTGGGGACCTATTTGGCTAAAGGACAACGATCTCCCACTTCAAGACCAATTCCACACAACTGTTGAAGAGAAAAAGGTCAAACAAGTTTGCGTGTCACAAAGGTCGATGCCATTAATCGGAGAACTTTTAAACAAACACAGCTGTATGGCACGCGTAACTCGAATCCTAAGTTGGATACTTCGGTTCATAAACAATGCACGTGACGTCAACAATGCCATGCGGTCATCGTACTTAGCAACGAGTGACCTGCAGAACGCACATAATGCAATTATCAAGGCTATACAAACTAATCATTTCGCCGACGACATTGCACAACTCAATAAACATCATAAAGTGCGAATAACAAGCAGTATTTTAAACTTAAATCCATTCCTGGACAAACACGAAATCTTACGTGTAGGAGGACGTCTGGAAAATGCCAACTTAAGTCAAGAACAAAAACATCCAATTATCGTACCTTACAATGACAGGTTAACGGAGTTACTGATCGACCAAGCGCACAAGAGGACCCTGCATGGTGGAGCCAGACTAACTCTATCATATCTACGCAACAGATATTGGATTATCAGCGGTTTGAGAGCAGTGAAAAAACGACTTATACGGTGCATCACGTGTCATCGCTTCAAAACTATCAACAACAACCAACTTATGGGTGATTTACCTCCTCCACGCGTCACACCATCAAGGCCTTTCACACACACCGGTGTAGATTTCACTGGGCATGTGGAGGTAAAGGCTAACAAGGGCAGAGGAATAAAGACAATGAAGGCCTACGTAGCTGTATTTGTGTGTCTGTGCACAAAAGCTCTTCACCTTGAACTTGTCCCCGATCTCAGCACAGTGGCTTTTCTGAACGCCTTGAAACGAATGTGTGCCCGCCGAGGAAAGCCTCGTCACATCTACAGCGACAACGGCACCAACTTCGTGGGCGCAGCAAGAGCATTGGAAAAACAACGAAAGGAGGCATTACAATGCTACATAAACAATGACGTCATAACTAACATATCAGAGTGGGGCATTGAATGGCATTTTAACGCTCCTTCCTGGCCTACTGCTGGTGGACTCTAAGAAGCTGCAGTAAAAAGCCTGAAACATCACCTCAAACGAGTACTTGGGGATCAAAAACTTACGTTCGAGGAATTTTCTACACTGTTGGCGCAGATTGAAGGATGTCTCAACTCTCGCCCCTTGGTGGCGCTGTCAGAGAATATCGAAGACCTTGACTGCTTGACACCAGCTCACTTCCTAATCGGCGAGCCTTCTCTAGAATCACCACTATCCGCTGAGGGTAATGACATGACCTTCTCTACAAGATGGCAACTTACGGAGAAAATGTACAAGGACTTCTGGAGAAGGTGGTCTACTGACTATCTTCAAACTCTACAAACTCGAAGCAAAT
Source organism: Parnassius smintheus behrii (assembly GCA_036936625.1). Lineage (NCBI taxonomy): Eukaryota > Metazoa > Arthropoda > Insecta > Lepidoptera > Papilionidae > Parnassius > Parnassius smintheus. The sequence continues at coordinate 5,875,138 of JAUPFT010000015.1, read as the reverse complement.
GGCACTTCCCTACTAAAAACTTAGAAGTTGGGGACGTCGTTATCGTCAGAGAAGACAACATTCCTCCTGCCAAATGGATCCTGGGACGGGTGTTGGAGACTCACCCAGGTGCGGACGGCCGGGTACGAGTCGTCACACTGAAAACTAAAACAAGTAATATGAAGCGACCGATTACAAAATTGTCACGCCTTCCGTTGGATCCGTCATCTTATACAACTGCATCTTCTGACGTTGACACTACGAAGCCTGCAATAAATACGCAAAGAAAACGAAGAAACAACAACGGCAAAAAACACTTCAACAACCTTTTTTGTACGTTACTACTTATATTTTCGATGTGTGTTGGACCTACTACGCAACAAATGATCAACATAACAAGGCTTAGCAGTTCAAGAGTCGTTTATTTTGACAAGGTGTCTGATGTGCAGATTATTCAAGATACGTGGAAAATGGTTGTATACTACAACATGACGACATATTGGCGGAGTTTGGACAACATACAAAACTATGTCAACCATTTGAACACATTATGCAAGAATGAAGCAGCCTATCTTACAATTTCATCCCAGTTTCAACACGAACTTAACGAAATTCAACACTATAACGATATCTTACGATCAGAACATGGACCGTCTCGAAGAAGAAGAGGACTAGTGAATGGAATAGGATACCTAGCAAACTCCCTTTTTGGTACTCTGGATGAGAGATTTGCCAATCAGTACGTGAAGGATATCAACATAATCCAGTCAAACGAAAATCATCGATTGAATCTCTACAAAAATCACACATCGATCATCGAAAGTGAATATAATCTTCTAAAAAGAAACGAGGAAGTAATGAACACACAATTTCGTATCATCGACAATCATCTCGCTGAAACGGAAAAACGCATACAACTCAGCCATGACAATGCTATGTACATAACAGCTACCGCTCTGGCCGTGAACTTGATCATTTCAAACATACGACAAATACAACAGCAACTCCTAGACCTAGTAACTGACGTGAAGGACGGGAGAGTTGACACCCATCCCATCAAGCCCAACCAATTTGAAGATCAGCTCAACATCATCTCCGGTCATTTACCAAGCGAGTTATCGCTACCCTGTGTGAACACACGCCATTGCATGCGAAGCCTATACAAGCTGGCGCGAGTGCACGTGCGCTTAACAAGTGCATACATAATATTCGAAGTGAAGCTACCGCTAATAAACAACGAACAATATGAACTTAACCACATCATTCCTATTCCGCAAATAACTGGACACACAGAGAAAACTATAGTACTCACATCTGAATACCTTGCTGTAAACCTAAAAGGGGACATGATAATACCCTTAGAAAACCGAGATGTATCATCATGCTTAAATCTGCAAGAAAACAAAATGTTATGTGCTATCAATCAACCTATTTACAACATTAAGGTAGCCGATACATTATGTGAAGCGCAAATATTAAACAATGGCGACTCATCAACATGCCGCACAAGAGTATTGGATTGCAACGACAGGTGGGTGCGATTACACAATCGTGGCGCGTGGCTGTTCTCCTGTTGCGAAGACTGCACGATGCGCATTTTCTGCCCAGCTGGAGTGACGTCACAGCACTTACACGGCACGGGGATTATGTTACTCGGACTTGGGTGTATGCTCAAGGGAGAAAGCTTCATCATTCATGCTCGCAACGACTATCACAGCGAGTTGAAACTAACAGGCAGTGAAGAAAGAATGTACATGCGTGAATCAAGCCTGAACCACATACTGACAGACTTTAATCATACATTTGGACCTGAAGATCATAAAGACGCCTTACAAGAGCTGAAAAACAACATTGATAAGGTCAAGGAACAGCAACAAACACTGAGTGTACAATCACTCACACATGACACACACAACTATGTGTTGTACACCGTAGTCGGATTTATTATTGTAGCCTTCATTGCATGGGGGACATTCCGGCTGAAAAGAAGACGTCAAGGCTGCAGCGTGAATCTTCGCGACAAGCCAGACCCCAACAATGTCGAGCAGCCAACCCAAGGACATTCATCGGAGCATGGGGTCTCGGACATCGATAGTGTGGATGCGGTGATCGCTACGGCTGCCCGTAAACTCAATAGGGGTTCATCGCCTAAACTTTCTTCTTGTTTATAAAATTGGCAAGATGTACGAGCAAGTACATGATATTTCAACAGTTTAGAAAATAATGCTGATATCGCGCCTGCGCGCGCGACACGTTCACTATAATTACATTTTTTATTCATAAGTATTTTGAGTACAATAAACGCTCTCTACGGAAACGGACACAGTTTTAATTACCACATCCCGTAACGTAGAAGATACTACCTACATTAATATACTACATATCAATTATATGTAGAGGGTCACAATTCACAAAATACCCCCTACACCACATTTAAATTTTTGGTTGTTTTTTTTAACTTTTATGAATATAATTATGAGAAGGATGTGTTTTTATTTTGATGTTTTATGTTAAAAATGTTTACGTGTTTCTAATGCATGTATTTTCATTAATATTTTTCGGGCCATCTTAAGAGACCAGCTTCCCAAGATAGCCCAACAGCAAGTTTCTGAAAAGTATTTACATTTGTGTTAAAACGCCAAAAGCTGTACTACTTTTTTAGACATCTAGTTTCTCAAATAAGTATATTACAACTTCCATTACGTTTTTTCTTTACTTTACTTATCTGCAAGATTTTACGAGGTTTTGAAATTAAGTGGGCCTTCATTGGCGCCTGTACCTTACGATAAAATTAGTTTTATTAAAAATACTTCCATAGGGATATTTAAATGAGGATATCCTTAGTAGAACTAAATTAACCGACATAGCTCAATTTCTTTTTTAAGATTCTGTGATGTTGGTGCTATTAGCCTTTTAGCTTCTTTATCGGTCTCAAGGCTCGCGGCATTTCAGGCCATGAGCCCTAAGACTGTGATAATCTGAGACCATGACCAAGATGTGTGTAGTGTGTACACCAAGAGTGAGATGAAGTGGCAATGGGCCGACCATATAATTCGCTGAACTGACAACCGGGGAAAAAGGTTCTCTAGTGGTAGTCTAGGTGAAGTATACGGCGGTCGCCCACTAGACAGGTGGACCATCTGTTAAAATTTGCAGGAAGTCGATAGATGCATGCGGCTCAGAACCGTGTTGTGGCATTTATAAGAGAAGGCCTGTGTTCAGCAATGGGCTCTAATGATGAAAAAAATATTTCAGTTTCAAAATTGAAAAATAAATGAGATCATTTGTTAATGAGTCGATTTATGTTTATATTTGCTATTGCAATTGACAAAGGATACCAATTGTATTATAATGTGAATCTAGGCCAGGTCTTTACGGAGGTGTTTCCACTTGACATGCTTAATTGAGCGTACATTCTGCGCCGTAAATAGTTCATTTTAAAACCTTGAATACAGAAAAAGATTGCTCTAAGGATAGGGTGGCAAAAGAGCGAAAAAGGGCGTCTAGTTTTTTAAACGTTACTTTAGCTTAATGACTGATATTTGGCTGCATAAAGAAATCACATGGACTTTGACTTTGGCAAGTGCTGGAACTACATTAAATTTCTCTGCATGAAATACATATAATCGGTAGCTCATTTTAATTTACATCACAAATCGTATCTTCTAAATGCAAAAAAGTAAAAAAGGACCTTATTTAATTTAATTTTAGATTACTCATGACCGAGGCAAAGGGAGTGGAGCTGGGAGTGGGTATTTATAATAAACAATACCGTTGTTAATATGCATTTATTGTACATTTAATTCCCAATTACACCAATTTTTATTAAACTACAGTAATTTATTTAGTCCTACAATATAGGGAACTACGCATTGCTAGTCTTTGAAAAATATTGCTCAGGTACTAGCGGTGAGGCAACCCAATTAGTACTTAGGCAACATTATATTGAACGCATATGTATTAAGAATTTTAAAAGTATATAGAATAGAATAAATTGTGTAACGAAAGACATAACACAGAAAAGAGGAAAAGTTGCTTGATTCAAATTAGGCAGACGTTTCAGAGACGATTTAAAACACCTGTGAGCGGGTATTCAGTGAATTCTATTCAAGTTATAATGAATTCGTTGCAAGTAAAATTTTTATTTATACTTACCCAGTTTACTAATAATAATGCTCATCAATCAATATCTCAGTTTAGCACTCGTATTTTACAGTACGAGTTACCTGATCACAAACTTTGGCACTTTAAACCAAGCAGGGCTCTCAGAAAGAAATAAGAATAAATAATGCATTTGGACATATCTAAGTTATAACGTTATCTTTTTCTTCAAAGAAACTATTGAAACTATGGTACAGAACTCTTTAATACAGTTGTAGGATAGCTCCAACACCTAAAACCCCTCTTTGAAATCAAAGGGAATTTAGTAAGCTGAAGCGGTATTGAGCCGGCCACGTGGTTCAAAGAAGAACATATGTGGAAGAAAGGTTCTTAAGTAGGAGCCTCGTACGTCCTGAGTGAAGCTCAGCCTCCAACTTGATGTAGTATTGACATGTTTTTTTTTTATAAGATAGGAATGACAAATGAGCACGCAATACATGTAATCATTAGCGTAATACGTTGTCACACCTTAGTATTAAGAATGAATGCCATTCCAGTAAAAAGGGTCTCTGGTTTTCTTCACTAAGCACACAAAACATAGTAGCATTAACTCTCGCTGATATTCTGTGAGAGCGTGTTCTTTTCCCGATCTAGGCGACTCATTCGTACTACGATCGTAATAAAGCTGCAACGTAGTTTTATCACGCTAAAATGGATACAACAGTGAACTAGTGAAAGGCATTAATAATGATTAATTTAAAGAAACGTAAAAGAGAAGATCATCGAAGAATCCAAAAGAACAAGACCTATATCAAGATCTGAGCTAAATAAGGATCTTGTCTAGTGTTGAGCTTTTCAAAATCAAGGATGCAAAAAAATCTTATAAATATTATAAAAATATTAAAAAAAATCCATTCCATTACATATTTAATATATTATTATATATATATCATACCTATATTCAGAGCCTGTTTTTATTTTGTTGAACTCTAAAACATATTAGTTTGAAACACATCGTCCGCGTTTCTGTACAAAAAAGAATACGTAGCTCTCCATTTCATTTACTTCCATTCGAGATATTTTTCTACTGCATGGCGCTTTACTAAGACGCACTAATGAAATGATACGTATAAATGTTAGAAACTTGTTCCGAATCAGTTTGATTTTAATCAACGTTTCTTTTTTATATAAATTGTATATTCAAAAAGTATCGTAAATTGAAAGCACGTGTAGAAAGCATTTTTATAAGAAAGGATATGATAAATTACATGATTTAATGATTTCTTAAATTTACGCGAACACTACACATTGAATAAAATTAAATTTACCCATTTTATCGCGTTTATTTCACTACTTTTACTTATTTTTAATTCCCGACGTTTCGGGTGCTTTACAGCAACCATGGTCACGGGCGGACTGAGATGATGCCCGGCTACCTTCAGTTTTTGAATATTAATCCGATAATATTCAAAAACTGAAGGTAGCCGGACTAACTATGACATTGGGACGTCAAACATCTCAGTCCGCCCGTGACCATGGTTGCTGTAAAGCACCCGAAACGTCGGGAATTAAAAATAAGTAAAAGTAGTGAAATAAACGCGATAAAATCCGTAAATTTAGTTTTATTCAAATTACATGATTATTTAAAAAATAAGTATACGTAGAGACAATGAGCTTTCTGTGACTTTATTTTTACTTATGTTTATATTTATAAGATAAAATTATAACTGTTGGTAGAAAATAGTAAACTTTTAGAATAATGTTAAACTTATAGAATAATAATCGAGCACACAGTCCACCTGATCGTAAGCGATGCTGTGGGCCATAGACTACTACATTTACTTACATAAAACAAAAATCGAACGAAAAGAGACTTATAAAACAAAAATCGAATAAAATTTAAATATCATTTGACAATCATTCTATATACTTATATACTATTTCTATTTCATAATTAAATATTTTTCATGTCATAATAGATTAAAATATAGTACATAAACAAAAAAAAATAACATTCATTAAGTTTATTTTTGTCATTTAGGTATTCGTCAACTGAGTAGTAGCTTTTCTTAATTAATAATGATTTGAGTTTATTTTGGAATTTTCGATGGCTATAAATAACTTTAAATGAGATAGGTAAAGAATTAAATAGTGCAATGGCTTGATGCCTTGTGCTGTGGCGTACAACATTCAATATTGGTGTAATCGAAGTTTTTAAATCTTTTCGACGTGTCATTTACCTCTTTTTCCTTTCTTCGTTTGTTTCGTATTTGTAAAAATTTTTTACTAAGTATGTAAGTGAAACTAAGATATACAGAGAGGGAACCGTAAGTATGCCAAGTTTTCGCAAATGTTCTTTACACGACTCAATTTGTGGAATACGTAACATGGTGCGGACCGCTCTTTTTTGTAATACAAACGCTTTCTTAATATTATTATATCCTCTTCCCCCCGGACCGCCATATGGTGTTAACGTATACCTAGTCGTCATCTTGTTGAAATTACTTTTAAAATAAATTAAAATTTGTGTCAATAAATTACTTGAGAAAATAGGAGTGCATAAATCAAGTGAAGGTACTAAACTACTAAGAAGAAAAATAGCAACCTCTACGTTTATACTGCTGCCCTGGTACTTTCTGGCGAATCACCCACTTACGAGGTACTGTAAATTCTTTTGTTCTCACTTTGGCAAATCAGTGCACGCGCAGGATACGCCATTTTTAGCATTCGAGGACAAAGGACCGTCATTGGCGACAGCATAAAGTGGGCAAGACCTACCTATAACCTATAACAGTATTACACAATAGTGCTGTTTGTACCCGCAAAAGCGTTATTATCTCCTTGTACTTAATATGGATAAGTATGACCGATCAACTTCGGAATCTAATATTGATCGATTGGAGCGCACGCCACCAAATTTTGTTACTCATCGCCATAAACGGGGCAGAGAAAACGACTGGGAGCAAGATTTTGTCACATTCAGAAATGATATAAAGTCAATGATTTCCCAAATGTTGACTGAACATCAAACTGAAATAAATAAAATACACACTACTCTGATGGAAATTAAAAGCACAAATAATAACATAGAAGCTTCTATAGCATATCTCACCTCACAGAATGAGGAATTAAAACATAAAATTGAACAAATGGAACTTCAAATCAAAAAAGATAAAGATTATATAACTATATTGGAGGATAAAATCGAGGATCTGCAACGCGAGAACCGTAAGACAACCATAGAACTGAAAAATGTTCCGAAAACCACTAAAGAGTCTAAAGAGGACTTAATGAAGATGGTTTTAACTTTATCTAAAAATATTGGTTATAACCTTGAGAAAAACGACGTCAAAGACATCTATAGAGTCCGTAATAAACGTGACATTAATAAAAGTCCAATCATTGCTGAATTGACGTCAACACTACAAAAGGCAGCAAAAGGAGAAATTGTGTGCCAAGCATCTAGGCTTTATCACGGACGAGTATTCCCCCGTATACGTAAGTGAGCATCTGACAGCAAAAGCAACACGACTGCATTTTCTTGCTCGCGACCTTGCTAAGATAAAAGAGTATAAGTTCTGCTGGTCTGCATATGGAAGAATTTATGTTAGAAAAAATGAGAGCTCTCCTATAATTTTAATTAAAAATGATTCACAAATTCGAAGCCTTATGCAAAAAGCATGACTATTTGTACTAAAAATTTATTTTGTATTGATACACTTTTATTCGTATGTTTAATGTTCTTGTAAGATTATTGTTCCTAAAATATTTAACCTATATAAATGTAAAATTATTATTCTTATCATAATGTCAACACACACACATAAAAATAACACACATTACACATATCCATCCACTCTCATGAATATACTAAATAAACTCATCTTTAGCATATTTACAAATTATTCACATTATACCTACACATATCATAAAAGTACTCCTTTACAATCAATACATAAACACTTAGAATTAAGAAAAGTAGTGCAAATTATAGATAAAGAATTTGAATTTAATACTGGTTATGGATAGTTCTCTAAATACTTTACATGAATTAGACAATATAAGCATTGCACAATCCAGTGAATGTCGAGTCCAAGACTTTAGAACATAACAAATAATACATAAATCCGATATAACTATTATTTCACAAAATATTCGGAGTATTTACAGAAATTTTGATGACTTATATTTAAATCTTACTCAACTTCGAATAACGCCTGATTTTATTATCCTTAGCGAGTGTTGGTTAGACAAGAACAAACCTGTTCCTATATTAAATAATTACACGTCCTATAATACAACACAGCACATTAATCATTGCGATGGTATTACTGCTTATATTAGTAATAAGCATTCAGTGAGTGTCAATGAAATTTCACTATCAGAAGCGTCTTGTCTGCAAATTCAATTTAATGACTACATTATTATTGGTATTTATCGCTCGCCATCTAACATACATGCTGAAAGTTTTATCAACTCTCTTAGTCTGTGCTTAGAGTCCTTAAAAATGTGCAAACATATTGTCTTGACGGGTGATATTAACATTAATATAATACACAAATATAATGAAAGTACACATGAAAGAATAAATAGACTAAAATATTTAAATATGTTATGTACACATGGCTTGCTTCCAGGACACTCGATACCTACGAGAGGTAGCAACTGTCTCGATCACTGTATGTTGAAAATAGATACAAATAAATCAAATGCAACAATCGTAGTGATAAACACAACTATCACAGATCATTACATGATTTTCCTTAAGTTAAACAATTGTTATAATAAAACTACATTTAGTAATAAATTCAAAAGGTCAGTCAATTATGAAAATGCTATTAATAGCCTTAAAAACACAAACTTACAAGAACTGCTTCTATGCAATGACTCTAACATTTTAACCGAATTATTGATATATAAAATCCAGACACATATTCAAGAAAATACCTCTATGAAATTGGTCCCCAAAACAAGTCGCACGGTAAAACCCTGGATGACTCAAGGTATCCTACGATGCATTAGGAACCGTAATAATATGCAACTAAAATTAAAATCTGATCCAGAAAATGAAGTGTTGAGAATTACGTATAAGCGCTACAGAAATCACTGCAACAATTTAATTAAAAAACTTAAGCGCAAATTTGAGCGACAACAGATAATTAATGCCACCGGAAACCCTAAGATGCTCTGGAAAGCAATAAATGATATCACACATCGCAAGCAGTCACTAGACAAAAATATAGAGTTGTTGAAAATAGAATCGACCCCCCTTGAATCCGTTAACTTGGTTAATAGTTACTTTGCCAATGTTGGGAAATCCCTAGTTAAGGATATTCTATCAAAACCTAACTCTATTAATTTTTTCACTACGGATAAAACAGTAAGCTCCCATGCTTCATCTTTTGCTTTGCTGGAGACTGACGATTCGGAGGTTAGAAATATCTTAATAAATCTTAAAACAGAGAGTGCCCCTGGATATGACAATATCACCACCAATTTTCTAAAACATGCGAATCTAATATTAGTACCCATAATAACACACCTGGTTAATCTTTGCTTTAGGGATGGCGTTTTTCCTACTGCTCTGAAGTTGGCATTAGTTACTCCTGTATACAAGGGTGGAGACAGAAGCGATCCAAGTAACTACAGACCTATATCTGTTCTTCCCGCAATATCCAAAATTTTAGAAAAATTGTTAAATAATCGTTTGACTAATTATTTATATAAATACAAAATACTCTCAATATCACAATTTGGTTTTAGACGAGGCCTTTGCACAGAAGACGCTATTTCAGGTCTAACTTCACTCATTGTTGACCAAGTCGACAAAGGAAATAAATGTTTAACAGTTTTTCTCGACATAAAAAAGCCTTTGATAGCGTCTCTGTCCCCACTCTTGTAAAGAAACTTGAACAAATAGGTATTAGAGGAAAACCCCTAGATTTATTTAAAGATTACTTAACAAACCGTAGACAACGAGTCAAAATAGGAGAGCAATGTAGTCATGATTCTACCATTACCTACGGCGTCCCACAGGGGAGTGTACTGAGTGCGACTCTATTTTTGGTTTACGTAAACTCCCTATGTAATATATCGCTACAAAATGGGTACGTGTTCTCGTATGCAGATGACACTGCTCTGGCATTCTGTGGTCGAAGCTGGGAAGATGTCCGGCATAGCGCTGAAGTGGGGTTAGCCAAGGCTGCAGAATGGTTGAGACTACATTTATTGACTATCAATGCATCTAAGACTAACTATATATGTTTTACTAACTACAATAGGACTCAACCTAATTTTAATATTAAAATTCATTCTTGTGTTGACCTTAATAACTCTAACTGCCCATGCCCTCACATAAACAAAGTATCAAGTACAAAATATCTTGGAATACTACTGGATCAGCGATTATCTTGGCATCTACATATTGAACTGTTAATGACTAGGATTAGAAAATTCATATGGTTTTTCAAAATTTTGAGACATCTCGCAACACCACCTATATTAAAACAAGTATATATTTCTTTAGTCCAATCAGTTCTGGTATATTGTATTAGTATATGGGGAGGTGCTACAAAAACAAAGTTTTTAGATTTAGAAAGAGCTCAGAGATCATTACTGAAGGTTATGAATTTTAATCCTTACAAATTCCCAACACAAGATTTATACACACTATGTGATCTTCTTACAGTTCGTAAGTTATACATACTAAATATAGTTCTTAAGGTACACAAGTCCCTTGCATATAACCCTGAAATTGAAAATAAAAGGAGGAAAACTAACGTAGCTCCAAGTGATCCGGTTAAAACAGCATTTGCTAGACGGCAACAGGCAAAAAAGTCCCCTTATTTATATAACTACTTAAATAAAGAATTGAATATTTATTCTAAAACCAGTAAAGAATGTAAGGTAATTCTCATTGAATGGCTCAAACGGAAAGACTATCACGAAATAGAATATTTATTAAAATAACACGACTTACAAAAAACACACACACACACACACACACACACACACGCGCGCACACGCATGCGCATACATCTTCATATTTTTTCGTAATGAATTATTTTATGAAAGGAATATTATGCTATTCTTGTAACTAAAGTATTGTATGTTAATTAAGGAAGAGCGAGTTTTTCCTGCCACAAGTATTTAAAAATACTTAAAAGGAGAACTCTAATATACTGCTATGATTGTAAATTTTTTGTTACAGAATAAACATTTTTGAATTTTGAATTTTTTGAATTTTGAATTTTGAATATTTATAACTGTTGCCCCAAATTAAAAGGAGAACTCTAATATACTGCTATGATTGTTAATTTTTTGTTACAGAATAAACATTTTTGAATTTTTTGAATTTTGAATTTTGAATATTTATAACTGTTGCCCCAAAATTGTATGCTATAACGAAGTTGTGATTCTACTAGAGCAAAATAAACCAACTTAAGCTGCTTTAACGTCACTTCGTCTCGTAAACTTCTTAAGGCATAGCATGCTGAACTGATAGTACATTCTAGTGCTGTCATTTCCTTTTTCAATTCAAGTACATGTCAATGTGGATTCCTAGAAATTTTAATGATTGAACAGATTCAATATTTTTACCGTCAATGTTAATGTTTATTGAGTCCTTTTGTCTTGCTGTAGATTTGAAAAGCATTGCGTACGTTTTATTTGTATTTAGTAGTAGATCGTTAGTAGCAAACCAATTTTTAAAGTCATATAGTGTGCTTTTCATTTTGGTATTTAGTTCGTCTATCGAGTTAGCAGATACAATCGCGTTTGTATCATCCGCATAAATAGTTAACTTTACGTCTTGCTGTTTGGTATGTATGTAAGTAGTTAAATCATTAATGAATATTATAAATAATATGGGTCCCAAAATGGAGCATTGTGGAACACCCTTCTTTAAGGTTTTCAATTTAGATTTGTATATCGTTTCAACGCCGTCTATTGTTGTTTTAATCTCAACAAATTGTTTTCTATTTGATAAGTAAGATTCAAATAACCTTAAGATTGAGCCTCTAACTCCGTAATGTTCCAATTTCAGTAGTAGTGTATTATGATTTATCGTGTCAAAAGCCGAACTCAAGTCTAAAAATAGACCTCCTACCTTATATTTATCATTGAGTCTACATACTACATCATCGAATAGCGTATTTATAGCATCTATAGTACCTACACGCTTTTGATAACCAAATTGCCTCTCACTTAATATATTATTTTGTCGCAAATGTGCTACTTGTCTTACCTTTATCAGCTTTTCATAAATTTTAGATAAAATTGGTAGCAAGGAAATCGGTCTATAGTTTTTGGGGTCCATTTTACTTCCCTTTTTATGCACCGGAAGTACTCGTGCAACCTTAAGCTGATCAGGAAACAGAGATTGTTCCACACACTTATTGAAAAGATAAGCTAAAGATTCAGCCAATATATCAATATTATCTTTAATAATCTTGATGGGTTGAGTCGAACATGAGTGAGGTAGTTGAGTTGAGACGTGTTACTTGGCGCTCTTAGATTTTTATTCCAAAGTGGTGAAAAAAGTTACCTTTTTTATTAGAAATATATACTAAATCGTTCAGCAGACTGAGTGCTTTTGTGTAGTGCAATTTAAACAATAAAATTTGGAATAAAAAGGGGTGAAAACACTGATTCAGTGAATCTTGTGTAGGGTACTGTGACATTAAATCAACATATTTGCTTAGACGTCCTGAGATACTGTCGTCATCGACTGTCGGTTAGCCCAAGCTGAAATCGAAATCTCTCAAAATGTGCGTCATTTTATTTATTAATTAATAAACTGAAACGAACTTTAATATATTAATTTTAAAAAATTATTACAATTCTTAAACACTTGACACTACCTACACCACTATACTAGGAAATACCCAAGATCGGAGTCTAAAATCCGAATGAATATACGAGTTGTGTTTACGTGAGAGTGTATCATTTCTAACATTAAACATTTAATAACCTAAATCTTATGAACTAACGTTGAAGTGTTTTAATAACAAAAGAAGTGATAAAGTAAACCAAAATTGTTTTTTATCAAAGAAGTGTTGTTATATAATATATATAATCCCAAATATTTCCACTTAATGAATAATGGAAATATTGGCGAATGTTGAAGAATGAAGTGTATCCTCCTCAATAATTAAACATTTGTGTTGTATAAATTGCACTATTGCCTACAAAAAGTTATATATTGAACAGTATATTTGTGATATGTACGATATAATGTGTTTATTCCGACTGTAGCTATAAAATGTATTCATAAGATTTGTGGAAGAAATATTAGTATAATAAGTATAATTGACAATTTCAACTGCTACCCACTATTGAAAAATATGAAAATTTGTAATAATATTGATAATTTCAATCCATGACTTAATAGAAGATTGGTCTAATCAGCTTAACTTAGTGTGTTATTCACTTCTTACATTACAATTAGGTGTGAGATTGAGTCCAACCCACGAGTTTAAAAACATCTTTTATTTTATATTCGTATATACTTTTATTTCTTGTTATCGCTTATATAACGAAGGGCGTATTTTAAGATTATATGTAAAAAATTATTTAATAAGCAGTCCTAATTAAAAAATGGAATTTGGAAATATAACGTACAGAAAACATAAACGCTCTAGTTCGTTACAAGATATGTCAGATCTCAATTCCTCTTCTACACTGTTTGACGCAACCGTGGCAAGCTTACCGAATACATCTCTATATGAAAGTCAAAATTATATTGATTTAAATGAAAAAATAAATAAACTGTCGAGTGACTTATTAATTGCTCATCAAGAAATAGATAATCTCAATAGTGAAAATACTAGTTTAAAGTTAGAAATTGAAAAATACCAAAAAATAATTAAAACATTTAAAAAAATTACTACATATTCCTCATGTAATACGACACCTGCATCAGTGAACAAGAGACGACAAACTTTGCAGATACCTGAACAAAATCTACTGTGTACACCTATAAACAGAATAGAAATGTCAGAGTGTAGTATTAACGAAATCAAAGACAAAGAACAAGAATTAGTCAATAACATAGAAAAAACAGATAGCTCAAATCATCTGCTTAACACATCATGTCACATTCATCTAGAGAAAGAAGATATTCACAAAGAACACACGGAAGTAATTGCAACAGACACAAATACTAATACATCTCTTAATACTCCAAAAACTCAACTAGGAAACACTTTGCCATATTATATAAGAGAAAAAAATGACAATTACAAATTAGCTACATTTAAGATGCGAAGGAAAATAATTGTTATTGCTGACCAACAAGGGCGAAATATTTGCAAAACTCTTCAAAAATTAATTGGCGATAATTTTCTTGTAACTTGTTATTGGAAACCAGGAGCTAAAATACAGGAAGTCTTACAAACAGAAAAGAACGAAATATGTAAACTTACAAAAAATGATTATGTTGTTGTTCTTGGCGGCGTGAATGAGAATAATCCATACGAATTTGAATTTTGTATCAGGAGCTGGCTTTATAGTGTAACAAATACTAATGTAATATTTACAGAAATACCATATAATAGAAATTTAAACATCGGCAAACTTAACTATGTATTAAGATTTATATGTACAAGCTTTACTAATGTTTCGTTTATAAATACAAATGGTTCGAAGCCTTTCTTTCATCAATATACTTTTACTCCATATATACCATGTCGTTTTCTGCTACGTGAAATTCTACGCCTTGACTACAAATTAAAATTTGAGCTTTACCAAAATATAGTAATTTCCTCAAAATTTACTTCACTTCAGACTACTAGTACACAAACAGACAATATTAAAATGGTAGACACATGTACACAAAGTGACGATATATTGAAAAACAATATCATAGAGGAAATCACTCCCAGGCATGATAATATGACACATCCTGGTAAAAATCTTTTTCGTATATAAAAAACTATATATATTATATCAAAATATTAATGGATTAATTGCTAAATCTGATCTCCTAACTGTTAATTTAAATAACCTCGAATTAGATGGATACTCGGCTGATGTTCTATGCATAACTGAACATAATATGACTTACAATGATACGAATTTATTCAAACTAGATAATTATACTCTTGCATCGTACCATGTTCGAGAAAATCGTCATGGAGGCTCCTGCATACTAGTTAAGAAATGTCATAAATATAAACCTCTTCCTGAAATAGCACAACTTAGTAAAACGAACATAATTGAATGTTGTGCAGTTGAACTTATAGAGCATAAACTTAAAATAATATGTACCTATAGACCTCCAAAAAATAGAAATGAAGATTTGAATAATTTTTTGTATAATTTTGACTTAATATTAAAAAATACTGTAATAATAATAAAAATAAAATTATAATTTGTGGAGATTTTAATATAAATATAATAGATGCAACCAAAATTTCTAAAAATTTTATACAACTATTAACAAGCTATAATCTAAAACCAGCTATAAAAGTACCTACACGACTAATTAGTGATACATGTATCGATAATATTTTTCACAATATTCAAGGGTGTAAGAGCAATACTTATGACTTAGCTTTGTCAGACCATACGGCACAACTGTTAATATGCCCAGTCAAGCAAAGCTACTATCTTAATTACTGGCATATAAGCAGACGCGATTATAATGTAGAAAATCTTCGCAAATTTAACAATTACTTGAGCTCTCTCACTTTCAACGAGGTTTATAAGGAAAAAAATCCTAATCTTGCTTTTGACCAATTTCATGACTTGTTTACCCTCCTCTATCGCCTATGCTTTCCTGACATTAAAATTAAAGTTTATTCACGTAAACAAACAAAATGGTTATCTAATGGGATAAAAAATGTACTAAGCGTAAACGACAGTTACTATGGCAATACAGAAAAAAACGCAGCGTAGAAAATAAAACTATATTAAAAGAGTATTCCCAACGTCTAAACAAAATTATCAAACTTACCCAAAAGTCCCAAAATAATTACTATATTAACACAGCAAAAAATAAATCTAAAGCTACCTGGCAAGTGATAAATAAATACAAAAATGGCACAAATGAAGAAGCAATTAGTAAAATTATTGTTGATGGTGATATAATTGAGGATCCTCTAGTTATAGCTAGGGCATTTAATAATTTCTATACCAATAAAATTAATAGAGACCGCCCAAATAGTGATAAACCATATAAGTTAACTTTTAACAATCCCAATTCAATTTTTATACCACCCACAACATCATTTGATATAGATAAAGCTATAAAATCTCTTAAAAACACAAACAGTACCGGTTGTGATGAAATTTGTACAAGAGTTCTAAAATACGTATCCGGTGCAATTGCTCCGGTACTTAGTTATATTTTCAATTTATGTATTTGTAATGGTATATTTCCTGAAAGACTAAAGTCTACAATTGTCAAACCACTGTTCAAAAAAAATGATCGGGAGAATATGTCTAACTATAGGCCCATTGCGCTTATACCTGTGCTCTCAAAAGTATTTGAGAAAATAATTTATAACTCTTTATATAACTACCTTGAAACGTACAATATTCTTAGAGAAGAACAAATAGGATTTAGAAAAAATAAGACTATAAATATGGCTCTATACAATTTCTTTAATACCGTTATGTCTAGCCTAAACAATAAAATACCTGTATGTGCACTTTACATGGATCTTACTAAAGCATTTGATTATGTTGATCATAAAATATTACTCAAAAAGCTTGAAGCCTACGGCATTCGAGGTAATGCACTAGATCTACTAACATCATATTTAGTTAACAGAAAACAAAGTACGCACATTACAAAAATTTGTCTAAAATCAAGAAAAGAAATGACCTATGTTTCTGAATACAGAGTCATACAAACTGGAGTACCGCAAGGAAGTATTTTGGGACCATTGTTGTTTCTTATTTATACCTTCCCAACGTCATTAATCACAAAATAGTATTATTTGCTGACGATAGCACAGTTATTTTCACTAGCAGAAACAAAATAGAGTTAGAAAGTAACATACATTTTGCTTTAGAGAAAATCATGAATTGGCTAAACATAAATAATTTAAATATAAATTTAGAAAAAACAAAACTTATGACATTCTATCAAAAACGTAATAAAATAAATAATTTAAATATAAATTATCTAGGACAAAAAATTAATACCATAGATAATATAAAATTTTTGGGTATAAATGTAGATTGCAATTTGAACTGGCAGTCTCATGTGAGCGGTGTATGTATGAAATTAAATCGTTTTTCGTATGCGTTATATATGCTTGGAAAAGTTGTAGACACATCCGCCGTAATGGCATCATATCATGCTTATGTTATGTCTACACTTAGATATGGTATTATGTTCTGGGGTAACTGTACGGACAAAGAAACAGTATTTAAAGCTCAAAAGAGATGCTTACGAGCCATTTGTAAAATTAACCAAAGTGAGAGTTGTAAGCCATACTTCATTAATTTAAAATTATTAACAATGCCATGTCTATATATATATGAGGTAGTCTTATTTGTACGTCAAAACTTAAGTTTTTACAAAAAACTAAATGTCCAGCGTCATAAAGATAAATTGAGCCATCCCAATAGTAAGACTGTTTTGTTTCAAAAAAGCGTATTCTGTATGGGTCCTCGACTGTATAACCATTTACCTAAATATATAAGAGATTCTAAGAGCTTTCACATTTTTAAGAAACAACTAAACACATTTTTAACCATAAAAGCGTATTATAATATTGACGATTATCTATATGACAATTTTTAAATTTTAACTATCAAATTTATTGAACGTAACATTATCTATGTTATTGATTTTGAGACAATTTATACCTACTCGTTTTGACATTATTACTTGGACACTACAATTTTAATTATTACATGTATTTTATCATTATTTTGTGAATTATTATTATGTTAGTAGTGCAAATATACAAATAGGGTTATATTATGTTAATGTAATTATCGGCATTTTCCATTTAATTTTAACTATAAATAAAATCTAATATTTAAGTAGTTTGCATACCGAAAGGTAGAATATGGCTGTATTTTGTTAAATTATTAAGACCTACTGTAACCCATATATCGCAAATGAATAAATGAATTGAATTGAATTGAATTGAATTGAATTGAATTGAATTGGGTATTTCATCATAACCATGTGATCTTTTATTTTCCATTTTCTTAACTGTTTTTAAAATTTCATGGTTAGTAATAATCTTAAAAGGCACGTCTTTTACAATTTTCTGCACACTTTGTTTGAGAATTAATTGTGCGGAGATTGTATCACTAGCGTTTTTGCGACGATGAGGATCGAACTTACGTTACTCGTGGTGTCTGACTGCGCGACACCAGCTATTATCTAAATGCGCCAGCGCGGTTATTAGTTACTGGTTGAATTTTTCGATATTAATGCTTTGCCTTTTATTAATATGACATTGAGCGCGAGTTTTCTGTTATGAATGGTCAAATTCAAACTGCAGTCATTTCACAAACACCCACTTTTAGTGTTTTTTATAGTTAATGTTATTTATGAATTTTAAACAATGAGGATTATATTTATTTCGTTTAATTTGTTTCTATTTAAGTTTTTAGCACCTTTTTTGTGTATTCACACTTCACTCACCCACAAAAATCCTTCATAATTGTAGCAAGCAACTGTTATACCGTCACTGGTCAACAAATTTTTAATTTACACTTTTAACTATGTTTACACTTTGTTATAGTTTTGGATAACATTCACTGAGCTTATTAATGATGTAATTTTATTGTTTACACTAAAATTATTATTTACACACTGTATAGTTTCGAAACGTAAATATATTCGTACGGAGCTTTTGCTTACTCAACGGCGCCCTCTGCTGAACCGTCTGCATGGTCTTTAAGGTCAATTATTTTTAATATTTTGTTTATTTTTATTCCATCTCATTTTGACTTATTAACAATATTTCTGTATGATACTTGTAATGTTTGTTCTTTACTCGTCATAAATGCAAATCCTATCGATTCCGTGCAAATTTCAATAGCATGAATCAAAAACAAATATTTAATCAGAATATCGTATACATAAACAAAACATTTGAAATCAACGCTAACAAACGAATATAATTCAATTGTAATACAAATATGCAGTTTGTTGTTATGAACTCTAGTGTATCAAAATTATGTTTATGGGTGGTGAAGCCATGCTGCAGCTATATAATGGTTGTATCACGAATGGGTTAGCTCGACCGGGGAAGGACCACGCTCTCACATAATACCAGCGTAAAACAGCAGCTTAATACTTCTGTGTTTCGTATGATGAGTGTAGAAATCCGGAGACCCTTTTTTATTAGAAACAAGGCATTCTATTGTAGTCCTCAGGAATGACAACGCATCTACGTTTTGATTCTTAATTGAGGATAAATGTCTATGGGCAACAGCAACCACTTACCATCAGGTGGACTGTGTGCTCGTTTGTTACCCTTATTGTATAAAAAATACCGTTGTTATTTCTATTAAAATATGTTTCACAAATCAACTATTTAAAATATATATATATATATATATATATATATATATATATATATATATATATATATATATATATATATATATATATATATCCTACGTAAATTAATTAAAACCTATCAAAAGTGCACTTCTGAAAAAAGCCCCCGACCCTGCCCCAGAGATTGCCTCATAGCATTCCTGCGTACGTATTATTTATGATCATAAGATTTATTATGGCATTGCTATGATTTCTCAAATGTATGAGAATACTTTAATAATACACGTACAATGAAACTAACTACTAAAGAAGTCTGCAGTACGTCAACTTGTCCAGGATCCTCACAAATTAGATTTTCAATTGAATTCAATTGAATTTATTTGCTATTCTTGTTTTATACATATGGTCTCAATTAAGTTCCAAACAAGAACCCTGCAAGAGCACTGCAAATATTGGCAATCATTATTATTATTATCACATTTAAATTATGGTATTACTAATAAAGTTAACAAGTAGTGAATATTTACAATTGACTTAAATATTAACGAGATCATACTAAATAGGTATATGCTATATTATATATTCCTATTTCTTACTTAAACACTAAGAAAATCCTGCAACGAGTAATAACACTTTTCGTTAAATATGCATTTACTTCATTTTTGAACTTTTTAGGCTTTTAATGTTTCTGATAAGTATTTTATTATATATTTTTATTGACATTGCATAGGGGCAAGTGTTTACGATATGTAATTTTGATGCAACTGTGGATAGTTTCATTTTTGGTCTTATATTTTTAGGGCGAAAATATTGAACCATTCAATATTTTTTCTAATTAATGATCATATTTCAGATATATATATAGGGATGTTAATGTCAGGACATTATAATTAATAAAGTAATTTCTACAGCTTGTCTTTGAGTCAATATTTGCAAGTATACGAATACATTTTTTCTGAATGAAAAATACTTTGCTGTTACCCCATGATGATCTGTCTCGGCACAGTGTATTTATTTTATTTCCCTAGATTTTAAGCAAACCATTTTGTACTAACCCTTGTTATTATAATTGTTGTTATTATTATTGTGTTACTAATCCACATATGGATTTTAATTATCTGAAATAAAGAATTTATTATTATTATTATTATAGTATATGATCTGCTCTTAACGTAATAGAAAAGGATACATCCGAGAGTTACAATACATGAAGACATACAATGAAATTTATCCGTGCTCCAGATTTTTGCAAAATCAAAGGATTGTTTGCACATATTAACAATTTATAACGTATTTCAATATCTGTGCTTACTTTAACAGGGAAACGTCTGGGGTTGCTAACTATATTTTTATAAAAAAGCAATTGTTTACTGGATTTTATTATATTTTAGAACTTTCTACATTTTCTCCAATTTTGTATTTTTCATGTTATCAATTTAAAATTTCCCAAAAGCTACGCTGCACCTATATTATGGCTGTAGTACGAATGGATCAGCTCTACCGCGGTAGTGTCATGAACTCACAGAATAGATACAAAATTTTTGATTTCACATCTTGTTTTGTAATGCGTACTGCAAAGGAGTGGAATAATTTGCCGGAGTCTGTCTTTCCGTCCCAACACAATCTGTGCTTCTTTGAGGCAAGAGAAAATGATGTAGCATAGGGAGGTCAGGGGTACCTACTTTTCTCGAGGTGGCATTTTGGGAAGGAAAACTCAGCCATCTTTAACTTTAAAATAACATTTATAAATGTTGTAAAACTCTGTGAAAAATCCATAAACAACAGAAGACTTTTGTACGTTCTATCACATACTCACGAAATAAGGAGAAGAGGGGGGGGGGGGGGCTGCGCATTCACTGTTCAGTGTGGGACTTTTACGTTAACCGTACAGGCTGTAACGCCAATGAAAACTCGGTTGCTCTGCTCGATTAATAAATAAGAAATTAAAATATCGTGGCTTAATTTACACGTTAAAATATTCAAGCTCCAGATTATTTCAAAATCAGAAGTTTGTTTGCACATATTAAGAATTTACAACGTATTTCAATGCCTGTGCTTACTTTAATAGGGGAAAGTCCAGGGACTTGTCAACCATATTTTTTATAAAAAAAGTAACAGCATGTTATTCTATGTTTTATCTTCAATATTTTCTTCAATTCAGTATTTTTCATTTTATAATCTGTTTAAAGTTTCCTACGAGCTACGCTGCACGTATATTATAGCTGCAGCACGAATCGATCAGCTCTCCGGGGTTGTATCATATCCTCACCACTTTTTATACCGGGTGGCCCATAAGTCTCTTGAAATGTAAAAAAATAATTAAAAAAAACTAATGACATTATGAAAAAGGTTTTTATTTTGTCATAATCCTTATAAAATGGGAATTATTTTTTGAAAATTACATCATCTCAATGTAATCCGTTACGATCGCGGCACTCCTGTAAGCGACGTTTAAAATTATCCATCACTGCGCGGCAAGTAAGCTCTGTAATGTTTGCCATTTCTCTTTGGATATTTTCTTTCAGGACGTCAATTGTCCGCGGGTTAGTTTCGTACACTTTAGTCTTAAGATAACCCCATAAGAAAAAGTCCATTGCGGTCAGATCTGGACTACGTTATGGCCAAGGAATATCTCCTCTTCGAGAGATCACTTTATTAGGGAAAAGTTGACGGACGACGGGCATGGCGACGTTAGAGGTATGGGCAGTTGCTCCATCTTGTTGAAACCAGGTCCGCGTATTGAAGCCTGGAAAATTTTGCAACTCTGGTGTAAAAAAGTCCTGGATCATAGCTACATACAGTTGTGAAGTAACAGTAACAGTAAGCGCGCGGCCTTTGCCGTCCTCAAAAAAGTAAGGGCCTATAATGCCATGCGCTGACATCCGCCCAAACTGTCACTTTAGGGCTATGTAAGGGCTTTTGATGTTTGCGATTTGGATTTTCGCAACTCCAGTAGCGATAATTTTGCTTATTGACATGGCCGTTGATGTGAAAGTGAGCCTCATCAGAGAATAACACGTTATTAAACGAAGTAAAGCGGTTCAACATTTCATTTGCGAAATTTAGTCCGTGGATAGTGTCAGTATCTTTTAATTCCTGTACTATCTGAATCTTGTACGGGTGAAGATGTAAATCTTTCTTTAAAATTCGCTGTAACGATGTTCTGGGTAAGTTTAATGCACTGGAACGCTTACGAGTAGACTGGGTAGGATTTTCACGAATTGAGTGTTTTACTACATCGATGTTTTCTTCCGTCCGTGATGTCCTTGGTCGACCTGACCGTTGTTTATCCAACGTCGAACCACTCTCTTCGAACTTAATAACCCAGTTCTTAATCGTTTGAACACTTGGAATGTCTTTAAAGTTGCGTAAATTCTGATATTCTCGAAATTTACGCCGCGCAATGGTAGCCGAATCATTGTTTCGATAAAACTCGCGCACACAAAATGCACGGTCCGCACCGGTAAAACGCTCCATGGCGACTGAATTCCCAGAAACCGTCGGTACTCCCCCCGCACCGCGCGCGCCACTCATGCGCGCCTTTTGAATTTTATTTGAAATTTACATTTCTAACGACTTATAGGCCACCTTGTATAATGCGTATTGCGTACTGCAAAGGAATAATTTGCCGGCATCCTTCTTTCCGTCCGAATACAATCTGGACGCCTTTAAGGCAAGAGTCAGTGGACTTTTGCCTTATCACCGATTGCCATCAGGTAGGACTGTGGTCAAGCACTTACTTATAAAGAGTAAAAAAAAAAGGAAAAAAGGCTTAAATTGTCTTTCTCTTTAAATGAAAGTTACATCCACACTTGAATTTTCTCGTGTATTCTCGTTTCACCACGAAGCCATCTGTTTCATGTCCATTTAAAATATGGTATATTTTATTACGTGCTGAAGTAGGTTTCGAATAAAAAAAAACATTGCGGTGTGCAATCTTAATATTAAATAATAATAATAATATAATAATGTCTTTATTTCCAAAAGGTAGTATAGTTTAATGAAATACTTGCTTAACATTTAATAAAGCTACTTTGGTATATATACTTGAAACATAACATCTGCAGCCGAAGTAAGAAATCTGTGCATCAGCTTTCAGCGTCATATCCCCATCTATATAAATATTAGGATGCAAGCAAAAGTTAAATAATTAAATACTATCTAAAAAGTTTGACCATTCTGCTATCTGATCAGAATGAAATTTAGTGAGTCACATATTATGTTTTATATACTAAGTCACTACTTATACCAAGGTACAAAAACAAGATAATAATTTATACTACTAATGTCGTTCCTCTCTCTTAAGATGTGTAATGTATGCCTGTAAGAAGTAATTGGATTATGAGTGTAATGTGTATGAGCAAAATATGCATGAACAAAATATAATAGACTAGTTCTTTGCCACTTGTAATAATTTATTGTTTTAGTCTATCAACAAATGCCTCTTATGAGACTAGTAGAGTTAAAGCGAAAACAGTAGCTTGACGTATTTTTTTAGACAGTAAAACGTGTAACGTGGAGAAACTAAATTTAATCTAATATTAGTCCGGCCAAATTAGCGACTAACCTCTGAATGAGAGATAATAAAATGAATTTTTGTGTTTACCTTCATTTTTGCGTTTTAAAAGTTGTCTTAAAATTCTAATAAAATCTCGTGTCTGCGTCGTAAGTTATACAATACAAGGTAAAAAGAAAACATTTTTTACGATTATCTCGGTTTCTATTACTCCAATGTTGTTAAAGTCTGTTATAAAAATTGTAGAGTATAAAATTTGCGACAATTTTAAGTGTAAATATTTTTTTCATGTATCCAACCGTTTTAACCGTAATGCAAGATCAACCGTGAATGTCTAGCAAATATATAATAACATATAGAAAAACAAGAGTAACTGATATAACCCAGTGGATCAGTAAGCTAAAGTTGGAATGGACCGGCCATATAGCTCTAAGAACCGGCAAATGATTAGGAGGAGTCCTCGAGTGGAAGCTTCGTAACGGCAAGCGCAGATGTTCGGAAAAGTAGCGTTGTAATGCGCTGCAGTATTAACAATATAGTCCAGTTACATCCGCATTAAAAAGGTGTTAATCTCGGATTAAAAAGTTATAAGCCAAATTTTGGTATATACACCATTACTTTTGCATTAAAAGTACAGTAAAGGCTGTTATTAATGCCCCTTCATCCTCCTCCTACAGACCGAATTTCAGTCATGGTAGCCTACCTCAAAGGAGACCAACCATCGGCACAGGACAGGATTATAGTACTCAGATGTATGCGTAAGCGTAGGTGCACTCTCTATTCCCTCACTCTCATAATCCAATGGGAGGGTAAACCGACACGACCGGAAAGAGATCAGTCGCAAGACCAACGGCTTTACGTGCTTTCTGAGGCACGTGGGTGAGACAACGCGAACTTCCTGAATTCAGCTGCAACTGAAAATTTATTGTTGGAAAATCTCAATAATTGATTTTTTTTTGTCACTAGACCGACAAGGCTGACAAAAACGCTGTTATTATAAGGTTGGTCTCAATACCTTTACTAAGTTATTGTTAAGGGTGTCGATATGTTTTCACAGTCGCCGCATGGTGGTGGTGTGAGAGAACACAGAACTTGCGCCGTAGTAAGAGACTTCTATGTGGGCTGTGCCAAAATGATTTTATGACTTCTGACAATCGGTACTACAACCAAATTATTTACGTCAGGCGTAAAATATACAAACTGGCGACGGTGACCAGCATCAAAGATGCGAAACGTTTGGTACTGCTATCTTGATACAGCCATTTGCCAGTATTAAGGCATATAAATTTATAAACTTTTAGCACTTGCACGAGCGCAATGTTACACTGAAAAAGTATGAAGCACCCTAGATCCTACAATTTTCTTGTCATACGCAAGATGCATGCACACGACTATATGTACATCAACGTTATTTTTTTTATACAACTGAACTAACAAAGTAACTTGTTGTCCACCTACTGGTACGTGGCTACTGCAGACCATGGAGCCTGCAGACAACTCAAACAAAGAGGGCTAATGAAGCATTGTCACTTCTGAGAACTAAGATGGAATCCTTCGGTAGCTCATAAGTTTCGATGTAAATCGTACCTTCTAGGTGAGAAAAAAATAATAAAAATGGACGTAAATTAATTTAACATTTAGATTACGCACGCATGACCAAGACAACTGTTTTATGTGCAAATTACTTTATTCTTTACAGTTTTTGAAGTCGGTTCTCAACTTTTTTTAATTTTTAACTTTCGTATTAGCTAAATAGCAAATAATCATTTTCTTTGCAAACATTTTAAGTACTCAGACAACCCAATACAAACCCATTCTGGGACATCATCGTATTAAACGCATAAGGCATTGATAGTTTGTAAATATGTAGAATAAAATAAATTGTTTGACGAAAGACATAACACAGACAAAAAGAAAAGTTGCTTGAGTCAAATTAGACAGACGTTTTAGAGACGATCTGCAACACCTGTGAGCGAACATTCAGTGAAAGCAATTCAATAAAAGCTCTTAACGCAAAGTTATAATGAATTCCTTGAAAGTAAATTTTTTATATATAATATAGCTTACTAACAATGATGCTTATCAATCAGTAGCTCAGTTAAGCACTCGCATTTCACAGTATCCATTGTGCAGGATTACGCTTTGCTTTTACGTGTTTGAGCGGGCCACGGTTATTGTATACCTTCAAAATTATATCATTAAAGTTACAAACCTTCTCATTAATACTAGTATTGTCAACAATAGGTGTTCACAATACTTCATCAATCAACATTACTTATTTCCCTTATAATTACGAAGGAACAAGGATTGGGATTTCTGTTTAAGCGGACAGAGAAGATAAGAGAGGTAGATTAAATCATGATATGAAAAAGAAGCAGTTATTTGTCCATGAGATTTGACACTATCAGGAGAAGAAATGATCATAATTTCAAGCAAAGAAGGGTTACAGTTAGGGAAGTGGTGAGTTGCCTGAAGAGGAAGAGTGAGAAGATTGAAGGAAGATACCAAAGTCAAAGATTTTTTGGAGCGAGAATCATTTTTAATAAGGCAGGTGTTGAAATCTCTCATAAGAATAATATGATCGTAAGTAGTACTAACATCAGCAAGGATTTTTTCAAGCGTATCAAAGTAATCTATGTGCATGTTAGGACTGTAAAATACCGCCAGCTACATTTTTAATGATTGAGAGTTACTTCTATAAAGAGATATGCAGCAGTTTGAGAGTAAATAGAAGGAGAGGCATATATGATCTTATAAAATATATCCTAACGCAGGTATATAGCTATCCCACCACAACCTTTTCCTATACGATCATTACGAATTAGGACAAAACCAGGTAAGGCAAACTGTGTAGAGGGGAGTGATGGCTTGAGAAATGACTGAGAAATTAGTACAGCATCGAGATGGGCACTGTTAATGGATGCTAGAAGATCAAGATAATGGCGAGGAACACTCTGGATGTTAATGTGTGCAACATTAAAGTTTTTAGGAAATTTAGAGGGCAGGGATAAAATCTGGTCATACAAGGTTAAACGTAACTCACTGTCCGCACTTTTAAAACTACTTGAAGACGAAGAGCATGACAATAAACTGTCATCAAAAACATCAAGGGTATCCATTTAGCAAATAAATTAAGATAATATAATAATGTATAGTAAAATAACAATAATATAATATAAAATGTAAATATAATAATACAGTTTAAAAATGTATAAATATGATATGTATATACAATATATATGTATATATTTATAAATATCAATTTAGCAATTACTTAATGTAAAATAAAACAAAACTTAGGTATAATCTAATACAAACAGAACAGAAAAAAATTAAAAAACATTTAAAATCACCAATCACAGAACTGTCATGAAAAATACTGATGAAAAAAAATCTTATGAGAGTATTATTTATACATAAGATTCGATTAAAAAAAAGAAGTTTAAAATGTTATGATATGAACCTATCTTATAATCATATACCTATTTAAACTTCCTTAAGAGATTAATAAAAATATTGAAAAACACTATTACATATAACTGCAAAGCAGAATAAATAATACATTTTCCCAAGCTACAACTTGACAGTAGCACAGTGGCCAAAGGGCCGTGTGTCACAATTAAGAGAAAAAGTAAATAAAAAATGCATTATAGTCATCTCAAAACTCAAGAGCGTCAATTCAATGTGAATCACGGACTAGTATGATGCTTACGCAAATGTGAATGATAAAATAGACATTTTGATAACTACTGTGTGTAATTAAATGCTTATCTTATTATGAAAGTACCAGCTGGAAAAATGTATCATTATAAAGAAATATAAAGTAATTATAAAACAGTATTACAAAGTGGTTATAAAGCGGCTAACAGAAAAATGATTATAATATGTACCTATATTTTCCGAAAGAAAACAACGAAACTAGGAATTAGTTGCGGCGACGAACCTTTCGTGGAGCATTAGTAGTCAATCTGGATGCAACTTACTTTGGAGAAATGGGTTCCTTAGACTGCCCAGGGTCATTGACCGTACTACACTTGTCAGGATATTGCATACAAATAATAAAAACTACGAATCCAAGTAACCAATGAAAGCAGTTAAGCCGCCTTTAAAACTACCTCGTTTTCTGATCAACTCCTTTTCTTCGGTCATTCTGGAAGACGAGAGTATTTGATCTGGAATGTATACAATTACAAATATTCAAAACAATCTCCGACTATCTAATGCACTAACTAACTTACTAAGCGCTGAAAAACTACTTAACTATTTTATACAGTATGTAGGTACTCACTCGACAAATAATAATATTATAATGACAAGTAACTTTACAATATTTTTGACGTTCAAATAATAGTAGATAATGATTTAAGCTACATACAATGCCTAATTCAATTATTATATACCCATGAAATCAAAGAAAAAACCAACAATCGTCCTATGCTCCAATTACGCTATTACTTTAGTATAATTTTATTACTATAAAACACTATAAACAACAAAATAAATAATAATTAAAACCTAAAAACGTTTACTTGGTGTAGGTAATAATAATTAATGCTACTATACGATTTCTACTGCACAACTATACTAAATAATGTAAATAAGCAAAAAATAATGTAGATTAATTTCTAACAGTATCCTTACAATACAACTTCTTACTTAATTACTGCAAATTATCAAAAAAATTGCCAATGTTAACCAGAACGCAGCAGGTAATTAATATCGATAGGAACAATAAATTCACTAACCTTATAAGTCCGGTGATATACACCAAATACTATTAGATTACCTTAATAGAGTGTTGGGTGATGATAAATCTTAAATTTTATCTTAAACACCACGTAATTACTGCAAATTGACCCACGTTCTTGATGGCGGCGACGTAACTCCAAATTTGATTCCAACGTAAACTCCACTAAATTTACCATATACGAGTATTATATAAATTCTGGTGCTTGTTATTTTATATCCGGCGACGATCCAGGACCATGTTCGGGAGTTTACGGAAATTTTAAAAATAATGCAACTTGAACGCTTGTATTGATCTTACAACAGCTGAGAGGGTAAAGAATATATTGCAAAGAGAAAGAACCTTTTTAAAATTAACATTAAGTACGGACGTAATTACTACAAGTACGTTGTTTAACTCTTTGCTCCGAAAGAATGCGCAGGCGCTCCAACACACTGTTCTATCTAATCTGATCTTTAGCTTTTTCCACAATGTTTGCATAGGACCATTGTTACAATTGTTTTTCACTCGTTATAAATCCAAATCCTATCAATTCCGTGCAATTTCCAATAATTTGAATCAAAAACAAAACAGAATATCGTATAAATAAACAAAACATTTAAAATCAATGCTAACAAACGAATATAATTCAATTGTAATACAAATATGCAGTTCGTTGTTATGAATTCTAGAGTATCAACATTATATGCCGTTGTTTGTTATTTCAAATCAAATATGTTTTCTAAAGCAACTATTTCAAAATATATATTTCTTTCCTCCAAAAACTTTTTACAGCCTATCAAAATTCCACTGCTGAACAAAGCCCAACCAGAGATTCCCCATAGGCATAGCCCACATTCCTGCTTATTATTTATGATCGAAAGATTTATTGAAGCATTGCTACGATTTCATAAATTTATGCGAATGCCGCACATACAATAAAACTAACTACTAAAGAAATCTGCAGCATGTCAACATGTTCAGGATCCTCAGTCATCAGATTTGCGAGACTATTGTAATTGAAAACCATCCTAATTTACGTAGGTAGGATAGGGGCAGCCGGATGCAACCATCTGCCTTGGATCCCAAAATTAATAACATGAAATCTAAACCAAAGCATAATAGTGTAAGACTTCAAGATAATGTAAACTCGTTTTGCGTAAATCGGACCAGAATTTAATATTTTACAGTTAAAAGAAACCTTCGTCAATGACATAAGGACTTTAAACACCTCAGTACCCTCGTGACGTCGAGAATTTAAAAAATCTAAAATTAAACGTGATGAAATCTGTTATCTTTGTTTTTATTCCTTGTAGTAATATATTTTTATTCCTATGTAGTTATTCCGGGTAGCACAGCATAGGCAACTAAGTTAAGACAAATGAGTGTAATCCAATTCTTTCACACTTTTGATAGCTACTATACCGTAGGATTAGCCAAAAGGTTGATCTCTTAGCTATGAGGTAACGCCCCAAAAGAACACATTACCCGATTTAATCACGGGCACGTCGTAAAAGGCGAAAAATATTATAAATAGAAATATTTTAGCTTAGCTTACGATAGCTAGCAGTATGTAAAACAGATCAGACCAGTCCAAGTCGGTGATCAAGATGAGACTCAAAGCTTGCGAAAGGTCTAGTATTATGATGGTGGTGGGAAAAATTAAAGATTCATACAGCGGGAGAAGCTTATGTTCAGCGGTGGACTTCTTGAAGTTTTTTTTTTAAAGAATTTATCCGTGGTAGCCATTTTAAGGTTATAGCACGAATGAGTTGTTTGGCCTGGGTAGGACCACGCTCTTATAGAATACCAGCGTAAACTTGCAGCTTGATGCTGTTGTATTTCGTATGGTGAGTGTAGAGAAACGGAGACCAATTTTACTGGAAACTTGGCATTCCGTCACTCAGGGGTAACAACGCGTCGGCATTTTGATTCTTAATCGAAAATTCTATGGGCCACAGCATCCATTTACCATCAGGAGGACTGGGTGCTCGTTTGTCATTCTTATTCAATTCTTGGAGTTAATTTCAAAAGAAGAGGAATCTAGTGAACGGCATCGACACTATTTGATCAAACACTTATTTAATAAACATTTTAATACACAAAGAATGAGATAATTTCCTGGCTTAAAGTGAAAACTGGGATCCGCTAATCAACAGAGGCCATTAGCTCAAAAGGGAAGCAATTAACGTCCCTTCCCGAGGACGACAACGTCTTGGCTAAAGTCTCTAACAATGGCTGTAATTAGATTATTAATGTCAAATCATTTCTGCTTGAAAACATTTAGTGTTTCTTTTAAAGAAGTGGTTGATGGCATTTATGAATGTTAAAAGCTTGGGAAAATTACATTGCAAATTTTGAGGTTATTTTGTTTTATTTTACCGCGCGCTATTTTTATTTTTTATAAAATTATGGATGTGTGCTGTAATTTTATGTTTAAATTTACTACAAAGCACTAAAAGAGGACATGTGAATTTCTACTACAGGAATTAGGTCAGATCAGCACATTGATCAACATACTATATTCGATCTGTGCCAATCAGGAGAACATCAAAAGTCTACTATTTTAATTTATTGTTTAAAAACATAAACACCTTTGCCTGTCACCCAGAGACTACTGAGTTGCATTCGCCGCGATCCTGACACATTTCTTCCGCCTTTTTTACATGCATATAATCTTAAACTATACCAATCTTCAATATATCGCCAACTTAGTCGATAAACTTTCGTCTAAGGTAGGTCCCTCCCCGACTCTGTCGTGCACTTCTGCAACATATATTTGCTTTGTCACTTTTTCTTCGTTCATTATTTTTACATAACCAGGCCACAGAAACATTTTTTTTAGTCCTGGTCACATCAGCTTGTCAAACTCAATTTTGTCTTATCATACAATTTACGACCCTGTTGTTCAGGTTTATAACATATTGACACGTCATATACATACAGACATCTTATACTGATTGCCACAAAATGTCGTTCTGAGACACTTGTAACCATCGAATAGCTGTGTCTTTACTTCATAGTGGGAGGTCATCAAACACTGGCTGCCACTGCCATTGTGATATTGTATTTACACAAAATCTTAAATATGTCTTCACATGTCTTCCAGACTAAATTTCGGTAACGGTAGCCATCTGAGCAGGACAGGATTACAGTGCCCAAGTGTATGCGCAAACATAGATGCACTCCTTATTCTTTTGATTCGATGGTACGGTTATCTGACACGACTGGAGAGAAATCATGTGCAGGAGTATTTTCCTGGGTACGGGCGTGAAACACCATTAACATCGTGACCCCGAGCTGATTCTAAGAATTTTTGACAGAAAAATCCAATAATTGATTTTGGCCCAATGCGAGATCCGAACCCGGGACCTCATGATCAATAACCGAGTGTACGACCATTAGAGAAAAAAGGCATTTAATGTCCTCGCATGACATATCTCAAGTATATTTTAACTAAAAGAATGTGGAGATAAAAGCGACACGATGCGTCTTTGTTTTCTAACTTTTTGTGTGCACCACGGCGCGTCTCTCAGTAACATTAACGTAATTAAACTGCCTAAAGTCAGGAAATGGATCTTTTCATCTTGTTTCAGAAGAGTATAGAAACTCCCTTTGAGGTTCGTTCTTGGCTCATTTTATATTCCGAAGCAAAAGTAAATAGTGTTCAGCGCTAATCCACAACGAGCCGATACATGTTTATGTTTGTAAGATGCTAACTTAGGAATAATAGTAAAGTTATTTAACACTATATATGATTCGGGCGTCATACCATCGGATTGGCTCAAATCCACCTTTGTCACCCTGCCCAAAGTTGCTTCTGCGAAGAATAGCAGCGAATATCGAACAATCTCCTTAATGAGTCATATTTTAAAATTATTCCTTAAAGTAATTCATAAAATAATTTATAGCAAATGCGAAGACCTCATTTCAAGAACACAGTTTGGGTTCATCAATGGCTTGGGAATGAGAGATGCACTTTTCGGGTATCAAGTTTTAATACAGAGATGCTGGGACATAAATCAAGATGTGTTTGTATGTTTTATCGATTATGAAAAAGCATTTGATAGAGTACAGCATGCAAGAATGATTGATATATTACAATCCATTGGACTCGACTCTAAGGACGTAACGTTCATTAAACACCTATATTGGAATCAATCGGCGAATGTACGTATAGAGGGCAAACTAACAGATGACTCGGAAATCTTACGTGGAGTACGGCAGGGATGTATTCTCTCGCCAATTCTTTTCAACATTTACTCAGAGATGATTTTCCGTGAAGCTTTGGATCGGGTGGATGTATGTATCACAGTGAATCAGATTATTAACAATATCCGTTATGCCGATGATACTGTACTTATTGCATCTACAATGAAAGATCTTCAGATCCTTATAGAAAAAAATTCAATCTGTTAGTTCAGCGTATGTCCTCAATAGCAACACCAGGAAAACCAAAAATATGACAGTTTGTAAAACACCACCTGCTAACCCTTCTCTACTATGTAATGGACAGCCTCTACAAAAAGGTAGCAAATACAAATATTTGGGATGCTGGGTTGATGATACGGGAGACCACAGTCTTGAAATAAGGTGCCGCATAGAACAAACCCGTAATGCTTTCTTTAAGCTTAAGTCAATTCTGTGCAATAAAAATCTGAACATCCAGATACGAGTACGATTAGCACGCTGTTATGTTTTCTCCATTCTTTTGTATGGCGTTGAAGCATGGACCCTCACAGAATCGAGCTGTAAAAAGATTGAAGACTTCGAAATGTGGGTATACAGGAGAATGTTAAGGATATCCTGGAGAGACAAAATAAAGAACGTAACAGTGCTAAGTCGCTTAAAGAAAAAACCAGAAGTTGTATATTTTGTAAAGAAAAGAAAGCTTGAATATCTCGCCACATAATGAGAAACAGAAAATACGATCTACTGCAACTTACCATACAGGGCAAAAATAAAACTAAATTTACGGATTCTATCACGTTTATTTAACTGATTTTACTTATTTTTAATTCCCGACTTTTCGGGTACTTTACAGCAACCATGGTCACGGGCGGACTGAGATGTTTGACGTCCCAATGTCATTGTTAGCCCGGCTACCTTCAGTTTTTGAATATTAATTTTTGGTCCAATTTACGTAAAACGAACTTACAGTATCTTGAAGTTTTGCAGTGGTATGCTTGGGTTTGGGTTTAATTTTGTTAATTACAGGATCCCAAGCAGATGGCAGCACCCAACCATCTTCTCTATTGAAATTAGGATGTTTTTTAATTGCAATAGCCTCGCGTATCGTCCTTGGTAGGAATCGGTGTTCTTTTGCGAGGATTTGTTGTTTATCAAATCTAATGTAATGGTGGGGACGATCTTGAACATGTTCACAGACTGCCGACTTCACGGAGCGTCGGTGCTTCACGTCAGCTATATGTTCTTTCACGCGGGTTTTTATGGATCTTTTTGTTTGACCTTTGTAAGAGAGACCACATTCACAATCTAACTTGTACACTCCTGCATCTTGTAGAGGGATATTACACTTGACGGATGGTAAAAATTGACTAATTTTCTTCGGCGGCTTGTAGTATGTTTTAATGGAAGCTCGCTTCAAGATGTAGCCAACCTTGTCTGTGAATCCTCTGACATATGGTAGTATAGCAAGCACATACTCGACTGAGGCCGGCTTCACTCGGTCACTGTGACGTAGGCGCGGGATCCGAAGCTTGTTGTCTTGCAACACTTGCTTGACATGCTGCAGCTCGGCGGCCAGACGTTTTCTGTCACAGATCCCTCGTGCTCTCTGCAACAAAGATTTACCCACGGTAGCTAACTGTGAAGGATGATGGTGAGATTCACCATTTAAATATCGGTTGGTATGGGTCTTTTTTCTATACACAGTGTGACCAATAGAAATCAGTCAATCAATTTCGAATGACTAAAACATCAAGGAAAGCTAAAGAATTATTTGCCTCTAACTCCATTGTGAATTGTATTTTAGAGTTTATAGAGTTAAGGTGGTTTAAAAATGCATTTACTTTGTCAGATGGTAAAATTGTGAAGGTGTCGTCTACGTACCGCTTGTAGAATCTTGGATTTACAGGAGCAGTAAGAAGGGCTTTCTCCTCGAAGTCCTCCATAAATATGTCGGCGACTATGGGAGATACAGGTGAGCCCATCGCCACACCATCTACTTGCGTGTAGAACTCTTCCTTCCGCAATAGATAGCCAGATGTGAGGCAATGTTTGAGTAATACTGCATATTCAGCAGGCATGTTGTTATCTTCTAGCTTCCCAGTTACAACTGATATGCAGTCTTCAATAGGTAGGCATGTGAATAGTGACTGTGAAAAATCCATAAACAATAGAAGGCTTTTGGACGTTTTCTCACATACTGACGAAATAATGAGAAGAGGAGGGGGGCTGTGCATTCAGTGGCTGTAAAAGAATTCCCACTTCCCCATACTGTTCAGCGATGAACTGTTTCATTTACCGTATAGGCTGTAACGCCAAGCGAAACTCGATTGCTCTGCTCGATTAGAAAAAAAATATCGCAGCTCAATTTTTACACCCTGTACAAGTTAAAATATTCATCATAAAATTTCTAGTGTATAGTGTAGTATATGATGAGCTCTTAATGAAATAGAAAAAGACACATCCGAGAGTACATGAAGACATAAAATGGAATTTATCCGTGCTCCAGATTTTTGCAAAATCAGAATATTGTTGTACATATTAAGAATTTATAACGTATTTCAACGTCCGTGCTTACTTTAATAGGGGAACGTCTAGGGTTGCCAACAATATATTTTATAAAAAAAGTAATTGTACTAGTGTCAATGAGTAAAAATACAACCTATTAGGCAGCCTCAAACAAAAAATAACCTTACAAAAATATAAGTATTAACCTCAAAATACAACATTCGAGCAGCGTTCATGCGATAAACTCTCTTTGTTTTACCACTTAGGTAACATTTATTTCTTTTCCTACCCATATTTACATTTATAGACACTTAAACGCGTATGAAACACTGAATTAACGATTTTCGCTACAGACACATCGACTGTTGTTACCTTACGTCACACGTCGAAGCGCCTGGTAATTTATTACGGCAAACTTTTATCTGGCAATATACGATATTATTATTAGGTGTTTTTAATTAAAACGAATTATGTTAATAAATAATATTTTGTATAGAAAATAAAGATAGCAGGTACCTTCGGAATCACAATACAAACATTTTTACGTAAAAGAATTTCTCCTAAATTAAAATTCACAGAGTTTTGGAAGAAAAATAATTTTATATATCATTTCTTAACATTTTTTTATTCGTTGGTATATTCATTTATTTTAAAATTTTAAAATGACGGTGACCTTGTGAAGGACCCGAACAAACCTACATAAATGTTTTAAAGCTTAGAATTACTTCAGGTCAAAGTTCTAGTCAAGAGAAATACATTAATTTTCGCCAGTTCTCTTCGTATTCGGCCTTAAGAAGTGGATGTATTTAGTTATGCGTATGTAGGACCTGGGGTGGTCTTTACATCTGTGGGTACATGTTGATATCGATGTAATAATAATAATGTTCTTTAACTGCTCTCCTTGATGGCCTCATTGGTCTAATTGTTGTAGTAGTGCGATTGCTGATCATGAGGTCCTGGATTCGAATCCCCGGTCAGGCCAAAAATTAATTATTGAGTTTTTCCGTCAAGAAATTCTCAGTAGCTGCCCGGAGTGCACCTGTGCTTACGCATACGCGTACGGCCTGGAGGACATTATTATTAATGTCATTTAAACCGAATTACGATCACGGCGGCCAGTCTTCAAAAAAGACAGGTGCACTCTCTATTCACTCACACTCATAGTCAATAGTAGCAATAGTAGTAGTAATTCAATCTGACCGAAAAGAGGCACGGGGTGAATGAAACACCGCCAAATTTCTGACTACGAGTTGCTACTGAGAATTTCTTCAGAAGAACCCAATAACTGATTAGGCCATACAAGGGTTTTTGAACCCCGGACCTCATGACCAGCAATTGCGTTTAAAACCACTAGACCGACGAGGCAGTCAGCAGTATCGATGTAAGAGTTCACATAATTTCAGTTTTTTCCCAAGATTTAACTTCTCGTCAAAGCTCTATGTTACTCATATCTCACATACATCGAATGCTGCACTCATATTAATGATATTAAAGAGATCTTTGTCTAAAATAGGCCACGCTTTTATGTCGCTTCTTGCAGCTTTGCGTGTTTTTCATTTAATTTGTTAAATGCAACGTCGTGGCTGAAGTGTAATCAAGCTAAGAAAAGATTTTGAGAAATTGTATTTCGAGAAATCTTGTCTAGATATGATAATATTTAATAAGAGAACTTTAATTTATTCCTTTTATGGTTCCCTACATCAAAAAGTATGAAAGCCATATAGGATCACTATGTTGAACCCGCTTGTCGAGACGCTTTTACTCAGGAAATAATAGAGGTATGAAATTGAAATAACAATAAATACTAGGTTTGTGGTCCCTTGGCGGTGTAAATAAGCATGTGTGCGTTCACACGTGATAGAAGTGAAACCAGCAGAAAATTAAAATTTAAAATTGTTATGTAATAGATTCATCTACTTAATTCTATATGTAAAGTCATTCATCGGAAAAAAAATAGATTAACTCAGGTGGTACATAAAATAGACGCTACGTCTGAACACGTCTAATTTAATATTATTTTCTATCTCATTATCTCATAGGCTAAATCTTACAAATATACATGTTTGTCTTTTTTGATTATTTAGATTCCAAAGAAATTTTCACTTCAACAACATACACAGCCATTTACGTCACACATTTTGACATTCACAAACTCACTCATGAATTTTTGGCGGGAATTGTTTAAATAACGGTTTGAAAAGCATTTTGATATTTAAAAGTAGTGCGATTTTTTGTATTCAATGTCTGCGCATGTAAACCATTAGTGGAGACGATAAAACAAGTGTTCCGACGGTGCTGTGAATCTTAAGATAAAGTGTTCGCTTAGGCGCTTGAAATACTATCGACATCAATTGGCTGCTGGCTCAAGCTGCCGTAAAAATTTTCCAAAAGTTTCACAATATGGCATTAACATATCTTAAAGGAGTTTCGATGCAAAGTAACATAAAGGATAATTTCTTAATATACTTGACACTGACAAAAGTGCAGCTGATACAACCGTACGAATCCATTAACAAAGAAAGCCTATAGCATACTTGCAGTTGAATTCCTGAAGTTTTTTTGTAAGAAATAAGGTCATCACAATACATCACAAGTCAAGGAATAATGCAAAACCGTTAATTTATTATTATTAATTAAATACTTCTAAGGCATAATCGTTGAGTTACCGCCGTAATAGTTATTTACTGCTTCTTATTTTGTATCCAGAAGGAAGCGTCGCTTTTTCTTTTAAATTATGTATAAATAACATACAGGAACTCATAATAAAGCTTACGTTAAGATAAATTGATTTGATGTAAATTTATTTTTTAAAAGCTGTTGGTTTTCTAAATAAATAAATAAGAATCAAAATGTAGATTCGTTGTCACCCCTGAGGGCTCATCTTAGTCCTTAATTGGCTGCTGGCTCAAGCTGCAAAGAAAGCCGCGTTTCCAGTAAAAAGCAGTCTCGAGTCCTCTACACTCACGATACGAAACACAGTATCTACAATGTATCTTAACCAAGATCTTTAAACTAGCAGCTAAAGCTAGTGATTGTAGTTTTTTTTTAATATAGCATAGGGTGACAAACGAGCACACAATCCACCTAATGGTAAGAGGATTCCGTGGCCAACACAGTTAAGCAGATATTTTACGCTGGTATTTTGTGAGAGCTTGGTGCCAGTCCCGTTAAGCCGACCAATTCGTGCACAACCTTAATATAGCTGCAGCGTAGCTCTACCACATATGATGATGGTAAGTGCAGTTCGTGGATACCGTCCAGTCAGAAACACAGCTGTAACAAGCACTGCCTTTTGGCGGCAGAAATAGGTGTAAGATTGATTTCTACCCAGATGGATTCCTAAGCGAGAAAAAACTCCTACCATCTAGTGTAGTTATAAAATTGAACATGTTTAAGAAGTACTAAACTTTTTCTTTTTGTTGCAGGAAACAGTGCATTCCAACGGTGTTCGGTGAGTCTATCTTTATGATTGCATTACAGATGATAAATGTCTTGCAAATCATTGCATATTGTGAATCGACTATTAGAGAAAAAAATAATTTTAATACATATTTATTAATTTAAAAATGTTTTTAATTGTCATTATCCACAGTAAAGCCGCGATGGATTACTTGTACAATACAATTAATCCATCGCGGCTTCACACTGGTGATTTCTGAATCTCAATAGCGCCATCTACCGGGACTATATGTGAATCTAAACGATTTAGGAATCCATTTAAATACGAACAAAAAATATCGAAATCGGTCGAGCAGTTTGTAAGTGTTAGCGAGACTAACGGACATCATTTTTATCAATAGAAATATAACTTTTTAACTGTGTAGTTGCGGTGTAAGAATACACTCTACATTAGCCCATATCGTGCCACGGGTGTCGCAACATGCGACAGAAAGAAACTGAAATAGGAGATGGCCAGTAGCATCTCCATAATAACAAGTTTAAATCACAGAAAACTGCAGTTACCTAATCGTCTGACAAAGGTGGTAACTATATGTTGTCGAGTTTTAATCAGAAACAGCTATTTTTAATTATATATGTACTATATGTGCATATATACACAGGTAATGTTAAGCATATATATGTATATATTTACATATCTTGTATGTATATCTATACTATATTAAATATGAATAATTATGTTTATAACATATATCGCAATATGTAATGTGTATGACTATTTATAGATATTTTAACTCAGTTGCACTTGGCACCCACAATCCCAAAAAACCCAAATATCTTCTCTGCTTAGCTTGGAAGTAGACTGGCAGAGAATGCCTTGTTGCATTAAGTCTGCCTTTTTTTACTCGGTGTGCAAATTAAACATAAATAAATATATTAAATCTGGGGGAGATTTAATATATTTATTTATGCCCCCCCCCCATTTGAACATAAAATAGACGCTAATAAAGCAATCTACGTCTATGTTCAGCTTGGACTCTTATAGGCTGCAATGGATGGTTGGAGGGATGGATAATGAAAGATTTTGAATGCTTAACCGAATTCAAAAAACAAAAGTTTTATATTCGACGCGTAAGTTTTTATGTATGTTCACATTTGGAAACAGCTGCATCGAATAAAATAATTTCTTTTTTCAAGTTTATATCTCAAGGATGATTTCATTCATACATACCTATTTAGACGGCACTCTTTGTGATGCCACTGACAGTCCACTAATGCCAACATCACTACACTAGAAAAGGCACACCACCCTCGATAATATGGCATGTATTTCGCCCTTAAATGAGGCATTATCGTTAGAAATAGACTCTGCGATTGGGATCTGCCCCTTAAGAGAACAGTGACGGCGTTATCACTTGGGACTAGTGGTAATGGTCAACCTCTAACCTAACGTTTTTTTTGGAGTCGAAAGTTCGACATTAAAATGCCGTTGCGTTTGTATTTAGGTCTTTTTGCTAAACTACAATAGTCTTGAATGAAGCACTCTTTTTTTATAAAATAATGGTGACAAATGGGTACACAGGCCACCTGATTGTAAGTGGATGCCCCATAGACAGACAATTATCGTAGAATAATCAAAATGCAGATGCGTTGCCTTTCTGGGGACTAAGATGGAATGCGTTGTTTCCAGTCAAAAAAGGGTCTTCGGTTCTCTACACTAACCATACGAAACACAGCAGCATTGAGCTGATATTTTACGTTGGTATTCTGTGAGAGCGTGGTCCTTCCCCGGTCGAGCCGACACATTCGTGGTACAACTAATATATAGTTTTAGAAAAAAAATCTTTTGATAAACACAGTAACTGAAATATAGGTATTATATATATATATATATATATATATATATATATATATATATATATATATATATATATATATAGAGAGAGAGAGAGAGAGAGAGAGAGAGGGGTAGGCAGAGAATACGGACTTCCATTTGGCACGATCCTGAGATACCTAGTTCATACATGCTCGTCGGTTAAGGGTACTTCTAACGTAGCCCATTTTCAAAATATCGCCAATTTGGTCGATAAACTTTTTTCTAGGGCGTCCTTTCCCGACTCTTGCATACCACATCATCTTGCATACCAAATTTATCTCTTATCACGCAATTTCTCACCCTGTCATTCAGATTCAACCCAAGCATACTCCTTAAAGACCGCATTTCTACAGCATTTATTCTACTTTCGTGCTTCTTCTGCCACACTCAGCTTTCACTACCATACATTAAAGTAGGGACTAGCACAGCTTTATGAATTACCACACGTGCCTTTTTTGACACATTCTGGTTCTTTATGATAGAGTGTAGTGCTCCATTCACTCTATTCCCCGCATTTACTCGTCGTTCTGTATCCTTATCATATCTAAAATCCCTGCTAAATACACATCATAAATACACAAACTCATCCAATTGCTCAATTATCTCTCCTTTTATTCTTATTTCACATAGATAGATAGATAGAAAATTCTTTATTGCACTCAAACAAAACAATTTGGTACAAAGGCGAACTTAATGCCGAAAAGGCATTCTCTGCCAGCTAACCTTTACACATACCGTTTTACTTTCTTCTCTTTCAAAAACCACAACCTTCGTCTTACTTGCGTTCACTTTCATTCCCCTTTCTTTTAATGCCCAGTTCATTAATGTAAACATCATTTGCAATTCAGCCACCTATGACGCAAATATGACTTGATCATCGGCATACAAAAGGCATTTGACGGTTAACTCGCCCATTCTTAACCCACATTCTTCATCTTACAAAGTTTGCAAACACCTGTCCATAAATAGGTTGAACAGCCAAGGGGAAGCTACACAGCCCTGTCTGACACCTTTTTGGATGCCAAACCAGTCCGAGTATACCCCATTGATTCTGACACAAGCACTAGAGTCGCTATAAAGAGACCTTAATGCCTGTATCAAACCAGCGATCAACCCATATGAGTTCAGTGTTTGCCATAACACATTCCTGTCCACTCTGTCATAAGCCTTTTCCAAGCCATGCATGCACACGTTTTTGGCCAAAAAATTCTCCTCAATCATGCGCATGGAAAAAACTTGATCTGTACACCCCATTCCCTTTCTAAAACCCGCTTGCACATCCCAAATTTTTCCATCAGTTTCTTTCATAACTCTTTCAATTAACACCTTAGCATACAATTTACCCACAATACTAAGCAAGCTGATACCACGGTAGCTTTTGCAGTCCTGCTGTGACCCTTATCCTTTATATATTTGTACTATAACTGCTTTACACCAGTCATCCGGTACCCGTTTTAATTCCCAACATAAATTTAACAAGGTATAGCAGGCCTGCCACCACTCCCTCTCCAGCCCTTAGCATCTCTATCATATCCAGCTGCCTTACCTGCTTTCTTGCTTTTCATTGCTTTCATTATTTCATCTACACTTATCTCCATACCCCTTTCCACTTCTTTTGGAATTTCTAGTTAATTTAATTAAGACGACTCTTCACTCATAAATACGCTTTCAAAGTATTCCTTCCATCTGTTTAAATTCGAAACTTCATCATTCAGAATACATCCATTCTCGTCTCTTATAGCATTAATTATAGGCTGTTTTGTTTTTCCCCTGGCAGTTCCTACGAGTTTCCAGAACATTTTTATGTTAGCCTGGAAATTATCAGACATCCTTCTATAATTCTTATCCGTTCTTTCCTTCTTTTTCCTTTCAACTACTTCTTTTACTCTCTTATTTAGACGTCTAAATTCTGCCTTTTTTCTTTCAATCTCGTCATTACCAGGTTTGGTTGCTAGTAAATCTAACCATGCTTTCTACTTTGATTCAATATCCACCCGTATCTCATCATCCCACCACAATGTATTACTTTTCCTTTCATTTGTTATCTTACTTACACCACATACTTCAGTGGCTACATCAACCAAACCTTTCTTAATATTATCCCACACAGTATTCAAGTCTAAATCATTCATACACAACTCATTCAAACATCTAATATTTTCTATTAGTCTACATTTATACTTCTCTTTCACATCTTCATCTTGTAACTTCTCTATTCTTATACGCTGTAACGCAGTGGTAAACACAGATGCCCGTTGCCGCCAACGCTTGAAAAGACCATTAATTCGACATAAGACCAAGTAATGATCGGTCCCTACGTTGGACCCCCGGTAAACCCTTGTATCCACGACTGCGCTCCTCATTCTTTCATCCACAATTACGAAATCTATCAGGCTTCTATCATCACCTCTTTTCCATGTGAATTTTCTTATGACGAAAAAAGTATTCGTCACAAAAAGATTCTTTTACACACATACGGTGAGGAGGTCTTCACCATTCTCATTTAAACTTTCATCACCAAACATTCCCAATATCCTTTCATAACCAGACCTCTTCACCCCAACCCTTCCATTAAAGTCTCCTAACATAATAATATTTTCATTTTCCTTACATTTTGTCAACACCATCCTTACCATGTCCCAAAACTGCTCTCGGATGTAAGTGAGCTTAGACATGTCTGGGGCGTACACCCCTAGCAGGAACAGCTTTTTTAAGCCCACTTTCATTCGTATCCATAGCAGTCTCGGGCTTACATATTCGTACTCCTTTACACATTGACCAATTCTTTCTGAAAGGATAAAACCGACTTCGTGGTATGCCAGTTCGGTCTCGTCTACACCAGACCAATACGCGGTATACGTGCCATGTGCAGTGGCATCCTTTCCCATTCGTTTCGTCTCATTTACACATAATACATCTATTCCTCTGTCATTCATCATTTCGCATACTTCATCCATCTTATCATTCATTCCTCTACATACATTCAGCGTAGACAGACGGGTTTCCGCAATCCACTTTTCGCCCCTCCGGGAGACAGAACGTGACGGGTGGCGAACCTCGTCGCTGGTTTTTCTCCCGGAGATTCTTCGCACCCTGCCCCTTTAATGGGGCGCCAAGAACTCGGGGTCATTTCCTTTATTTCCTGACTCATGGTGCGAACAAGGGGTGGTGGTAGATTTTACGCCGCTACCATACGGCGAGGAGCCGAGTCTATTTTTTGGGCTTTGTCGCTCGTATAGTACCACCTGGGGGACGCGTGTAGGGTGGGCCTAAGGATAGGTGGTCGAAGCCTACGGACGCGAGTAACTCATCCCTCCCTAAACTAAGTAACTAAAGTGATTTCATAAATTCATTTATTTATAATCTTAAATGTAACACCTTAAGCATACCTATGCATTCTTTCCAAGTCAACTTTAGGTGTCAAAGCCAATTGTTGCCAGGTGCGAAATATCTTACATAGATAAAGTGTACATAAATTAAAAAAATGATTCAACCTTGGTATACAATTCCATTTACATACATGGTATATACACACACTACATAACATACATATCATATTTAAATATACATACATTCGGGTTCGACCCTCGCTGACACCAATCAAATTGTAACAGCAACTTTAAGAGGATACCTTGAAAATGAATCGAAGTTTTGGGGGCGTTG
The DNA here is from genome assembly GCA_036936625.1 of Parnassius smintheus behrii. Classification (NCBI taxonomy): domain Eukaryota; kingdom Metazoa; phylum Arthropoda; class Insecta; order Lepidoptera; family Papilionidae; genus Parnassius; species Parnassius smintheus. The sequence goes on along the minus strand of JAUPFT010000015.1, from coordinate 5,830,704 downwards.
CTTATTCCTTTGTCGGTGAAGCTAACGGACGACTGAGGGAGTGTCAAAATGAAAGTGATGCAATGACTTCATAGTACGCAAATTATGAAATAGCCATACCGAGCAAGCGCTGGGAAAAAAACTAAGTAAGCGCCAAACAACATTTTTATTTATTTTAACAAAACTTCGTTATGGATTAAAAAACTGGTTTATGGGAACTTAGATATGATTATTTACTATGCCTTAAAAATAATTCCGTTAATTTATTCGTAAGAATATTGTGGTGTGATCGAAAAATGTAACTAATTAGAGCCTACTTTGCAATAGTTTTCTATCTAGAAAATTTCATGATATCGTGTTTTCCTTTTATACAATCCAAGGTCATATAGTCAAAAATCATATACAAAAATTTTGGTTTGTAATCTATAAAACTTAAAAAAATATGTTAAATAGAAAAACCACCAAATTTTCGAGGTATCACCTTAAGTGCTGATTGTGCTTGGCGTTGAAGGAAAACATCGTGAGGAAACCAGCATGACTGAGAAATAAAAAAAATATTTCGAAGACATGTCAAGTACGCCAACGCGCATTGGGCAACGCGGTGGACTCTAAAACCCTTTCAGAAGTGAGAGGAGGCACAGGCCCACTGCCTGCTGGGCCCAGCAGTGGGACGTATATAGGCTGTAACTTTTATATATAATATATGCACATTGTGTACATAGATATTACATTTACGATTTTCACGAGTATAAAATACTAACATATTTTTTCATAAAGTCCATAAAGTAAGCAGAATTAATTTTAATTAAGTATTCTGTATAATGGCTTTAAATTACTTCCCTTGGCCTTCTGGAGCTCTAAAGCTTTGATAACTTTATAGGAATTTGTCTTAGCTCTCCGAAGTTAAGTAAGTTACTTGAGTCTTGTTACTCAAGTCACGCCATTAAGCCATTAAAAAGAAAACATGTCAACTGTTACTCTCATAAATACTGCATTGTAAATAATTCTTAGTAAATATAAACACAGAATAAATATAATGTATTGAAATAAAATTAAATATGATAATATAATATGGATTTTATCGCGTAAATTAACTTATTTTATATTCCCGACGTTTCGAGTTCTTTAAAAATGTCTATGCACCTATGGTTATGGGGAGGGGGGGGGGTGAGGTGTTCAAAGTCCCACTGAAGGTAATGTAGGTATCTAGAAGTTTTGCAGTTGTAGGCTTGATTTGGGATTTAATTTTATCAGTTATATAATTCCAAACAGATGGTAGCATCCAGCCATCTACATTTTTTTTAAAGTAGGGGGACAAACGAGCAGAAAGTCCACCTGATGGTAAGTGGTTGCTGTGGCCCATAGACATCTATATCTATCCTCGATTACGAATCAAAATGCAGATGCGTTGTCACCCGTGAGGACTTAGGTGGAATGCCTCGTTTCCAGTAAAAAGGTTCTCCGGTTCTCTACACTCACCATACGAAACACAGCAGCATTAGGCTACTCTTTGACGCTGGTATTATGTGAGAGCGTGGTCCCACCCCTGTCGAGCTGACCCATTCGTGCTACAACAATACGGCTAATATAACTGCAGCATGGCTCTACCACGTTTGAAATCTACTTTATTGAGAGTAGGATGTTTTGGATTTCAATAGTCTCGCGATACATCCTTGAAAGGAATCGGTGTTCTTTAGCGAGGATTTGTGATCTGATGTAGTGACGGGGGCGATCCTGTACATGTTCACAGACTGCATACTATATCCACGATATAGCTTCTGACTACGACATTGTATTGAAGAATTAAAGCCTAGACTTCGGAAGTTGTTATGTAGTGATTCAAAAATAATTATATTCTTCTGGATGCACTAACGAATATCACCACAAAAAATTACAGGTGAATAAAAATTAAGTGATAAATAAACTTACAGTCCATCTAAAGTGTTTTATACGCGGTAGAGCCACGTTGCAGCTATATTATGGTTGTACCACGAATGGGTTGGCTCGCCCGGGGAAGGACCACGCTCTCGCAGAATACCAGCGTAAAAGAACAGCCTAATGCTGCTGTGTTTCGTATGGTGAGTGTAGAGATCGAGGATAAATATAGATGTCTATGAGCCGTAGCATCCACGTATCATCAGATTTGATTGAATTCTCAAAAAGAACACCAATTCCTACCAAGGATGATTCGCAAGGTTATTGAAAAAATATCGTCGTAATTTTAATACTTATTGAGAAGATGGCTGTGTGCTGCCATCTGCTTGGGATCCCATAATTAATAAAATTAAATCCCAACCAGAGCCTACCACTGCCAGACATCAAGATACTCTAAGCTTGTTCTGCCTAGATCGAACCAAAAAATTAACTATTAATAGTGAAAGACCTTCGTTAACTATGACATCAAGGCGTCAAACACCTCAGTCCCCCCCTCCCCCCTGTGACCACGTGTGCTTTAAAGTGCCCGAGTCGTCAGGAAATAAAAAAGTTAAAATTAAACGCGATGAAATCCTAAAAATTAGTTTTTTTCCACGTGTTGTATTCTCGTTTATATAAGATCTCATTATTTATTATTAGGTTGGTATGACCCGCCAACCTGGTTGTCCTACGGTTGAAAGGTAAGGCAGGAATTGAAGCATGCACTTACTGCAAAAATCTCCGAAAATGAGTTACGATAATAACATGCTCTATTCTATAAAAAAGTTAAATGATTGAAATGTTAGTGCGACCGTAATAGGTAAGACCTGTAAGAAGGAACTGGTAAGGCTCGACGGCTCTGTATGGCAGTGACGTAGCATTGAGTTGCAAGGAACCGCAAGTTAGACTCCCGTACGGCCAAAGGCTATACGCATAAGGAATATAACCACACAGTGGTTATATTCTTTATGCGTACGGTACATGTATTTATGTGGCCTAAAATAATTGCGCCAAATCAAGTATTTGTGTACCTACAATAAATGTTTTTTTTCTTGTGCAATTTATGTATAAATACTGCCTTCATGATACAGGAGAAATTCCAGTGTAACATTTACGTAACGCACCGGTTTTTTTTTAATATAAAATGTTAATAAAATACTAAACGTCCTTTTTTGGGTTTCTCCATCAGACGTGAAAAAAAGTACAAGAATTGACATCAACAGTATCCAGCTGCTTAAAAATCTTAACATTTTATTAAGCTTTCCTAATTTATTAAATTTATACATAATCCCAGTAAATGGATTATAAATATCAGTAATGTAGTTTCTGTAAAAAATCACACACATACATCCATACATGCAAACAAATGGAGGGCAACAGAGCACCTTCTTCGAATTCGGTTCAAATATATATCCCACCGTAACCGTAATGGACGCAGATAAATAAATTAGCCCTAAATTGATGAGGATATGGAAATAAACGGCGTCAAACTCAGGTAGCTATATCCCACCCCATATGCTTCTCAATTAGCTGCTCCCCGAGCAGGAAGCAAATAAGTGAGCGAGATAAAGAGAAATCAGTTCAATCGGACGAATCAATCACTTACTAAAGAAATCTAATTATACGGGCCTTCGTATAAAAACATTTCTGAGTTTAACCTTAATTATACATTATTATACCTTTGTGATGAGTTTAAAGCACAACTGCATTAGTGGTGCAGCCCCAACAGTCTTCTCCTACGACTCCACTCTGACGACGACTCACCTGCTGAGGGTAGAGAGGCAATTCAATTTATTATAACTTGTTTAAATATTATATATCCCTAAATTCATCTGAGCATTAAGGCTGAATGTCTCGTTTCCAATAAAGGGACACTCCGATAGTTTACACTCACCACACCCTTCCCCTTTCCTTTGTTGTTTGTTGTTTGTTTTATAAGAGAGGAAGCAAACGAGCATACGGCTACGGATAGAAAGTGATTACTGCCGCCCATGAACAACTGCAACACCTGGAAAATTGTAGATGCGTTGCTGGCCTTTTAAAAAGGAGAAGGCTCTTTTCTTGAAGGTCCCTAAGTCGTATCGGACCGGAAAAATCTCTGGTGGTAGTCGATTCCACAAGGAAGTTGTGCGAGGAAGAAAACTTATTTTAAATCGCACAGTGATGGCCCGCTAGTCATCCAGTTGGTATCACGAGTTAACATATCCTATCCCGGTGGCGACCCATACGTACTACAATCATAATATAGCTCCATCATAGCATTACTACCTACACTCTCGTACTTTACAACGCTGGTATAGATATTTGACGACTTGCCTAAATCTGGTTATAAAACCACCCCGTTTATACGGTCTTTTTCATATTTCCTATAGTTGTCTCTTGTTAATTTTATTCCATGGCTGTCGTCCCTTACACCAACACACTACAAGATTGTGTTACACTTAGAACACAATTTATTGGGTAAAGTATGTGGGCCTTATTTCAAAGTGCAAATACATTATAGTATGCTATTTATTTACATCTAACTCGAGCGAGCGCGTGAACTTTTATAGCTTCCGTTACATTTCTTTTACAGACTATAACAGAAAATATAAAACAGTGTAGCCAGCAAAACTGAGTAACTATTTATTGATTTACTTTGTACGTGTTCTACGTCTGTAGATTTTATTACTATAACCTCCATGACTTTGAATTGAATCATAATACTTTCAAAACAACCAGGGATTCACAACTGCTTCGCACGGGCGATTTTTCAATATTAACACTAGCGTCACCTTCCGTTACCAGTTGTGAATCTTAACGATCCAAGTCTCAACCACCCACTCGAATAGGTCGAGATATTTTCGAATGTTTGCGAGACTAATGCACGCATAAAAATATTGTTAATTAAATATAAATAAGTCAAATAATCAAAAACGTAAAAATAAATTAACCTATGATTGCCCAAATTGGCGATTAGAGATGGGCCGATTTAAGAGAACCCTTAACCACTGATTAAATTATGTTACTACGTAACCTTAACCGACGGGTATGTACGCGTTGATGGATGTGAAATAAATAAGAAAGATATCAAACTAATACATAGAGTACATAGGACTGGTAGCACAATAAGAAGTAAATAAGCAAAAATGTTGCTATATTACTTACAGAAATCCACATTTAATTGCTCTTTTTAATTCTGTCCCAGGGTAGAGATATTGAATTAAAAAATCTATTTCTATTTAATTCTTGCCTTTGCATATTTAAATTTGACATATTTACATGTACGCGTTTTTATACAGCGAAAAATAACTTTCATGATTATGAGTGATGTTTTTTTTTGCTTCAGTCAATTATAAGGCTGTTCTAAGCACTGTTATTAGGCTGTTCACAACGTTAGGACATTTGAATAATAGGTTCACTGTTTCATTGTAATAAAGTTAAAAAGTTAGAGTTACAGCCTATATAGGTCGTACAGCTGGGTACAGGCCTCCTCTCATTTCTAAGAGGGTTTCAGAGCAAGGAAGTGTACGCAGCGCTGCCCCCAATTTGCCCTTCAATTTGCTGATTAAACCCAATTGATCGCGTACTGTGCAATTCATTCAGTTAAATATTATTATTTTTTTTCATTTATTTTGGCAACAAACAGTCATATTTCTTAATATATAGTTAACATTTTACATTTACACTTTACAAAAAAAAAAAGACCAAGTAGTGCCAATAAATATACATTAACAAACCATATTATTGTTACGAGCTTGAGGTTCGTGACATTAAAAATTGCAAACGACAGCTGTCTCCTCGACCATTGTCCCATTTACGGCACAGGACTCCATCCTGGAATCAGCAAGCTGTCCCACTGGGACCAATAGCCTCTAGTGGTCGAACTCATCGCTGAGACGTCGCTCCACTTAGGCTTGGTAGCACGGGCCTTCATCCATTCCAGAATCGGCTTGATGTCCGGATCTTCCTGCTGTGCATGTTGTAGGCTGTCCTTCCACTCGTTGCCGAGGTGGTCTGTCCTGAGCATCCTCATGGATACCACTTCCTTACTCTTTTGCTTAGTACAATGTTTCCAATCTTCAGGACAAGTTCTTTTTGACAATGCATCTGCGTTGCCATGAGATTTCCCGCTGCGATGTCTGATAGTAAAGTCGTATCCCGGCTGCTGCTGGGTGGTGATGTTATTTTAATTTTTTTTTATTTTATAGGATGGCCGCACTTCCCTTCCGAGATCGTTCACCTTCCCTTTCTAGGGTTCGCTTAGGGCAGCTGGATCGAAGATGGCCCTTTTCCCCACAGCCATAGCACCTAGGGCTGTATCCTTTGTTGCGAACTGTAGCTGCTACAACCTCCCTGACGCGATGGGAACGATGATCCTGCCGCACGGCTTCCACCTCCAGTGCATGGGCCAAGGCGTCCTTAAGCGTCTCGTGGTGCCCGAGCCTCACAGTAGCTCTGACTTTTAGGTCGCGGATGCCGTCGATGAATGTCTGCACCAGGTTCCCTTCAATGAGCGCAGGTACAGACCGGTATGCTTTTCGCACCAGCTTCTCCATCTCTAGAGCCCACTGCTGCAGGTTTTCGTTGATGCGCTGCACGCGATCTTTAAGCTGCGCACGAAAGACGTGTTCCAGGTGAGCGTCGCCATATCTCGACTCCAGTGCCTCAAGGAGTTGCTCATAAGTCACTTCCTCACCGAGAGCTTCCAGAACTGTTAAGGCCTGGTCGTGCAGGCATAGTGTGAGAGCAGTCATGGCCTGACTTTTATTCCAGCCGTTCGCCTTCATAACAGCTTCAAACTGGATTTTGTAAGCCGACCAGGAAGAAGTCCCGTCGAACGGTGGCATCTTGAACCCACGTAGGAAGGTGTTGCAGCTACTACGGGAGCTGTAATTCCATCTCCCAGTTTGAGGTCATCCAGCGTTTTCTTCACGTCAGCCATCACGTTGTCAACCCGATTGTTCACTTGGTCGATTCGGGTTTCAGCTTTCTCGATTCGGGTTTCAGCTTTCGCGATTTGGGTTTCAGCTTCCGACAGGCGGTTATCATGCTGAGTAACCCTATCCTTCACCTCGTTTATCTCCTTCCCGAAGGTAGCGTCAAGGTTTTTCATGAGGAGCATTTGCTCTTCCAACCGACGGACCTGTTCCTTCTGTCGGCGAGCCTGCTCCTGCAGCATCACCATCAGAGCACCTAAGTCAGGTGCTGCAATGTAGGAGCTACTGACGGGCCTGCAGCCGGCGGCTGGCCCTCCAACGTCTGCGGTGTTGCACCACCAAATCATCTTTGGTCCGTCTCCTGCTGGCGTTGACTTCGGGTAGGAACACCCTCCGTTTCCTCCTTAGGTAAAATCGGCATGATTTTATCCCACTTCTGACACCAATTGTTACGAGCTTGAGGTTCGTGACAATAAAAATTGCCGATAGAATTACCTAAATTAACACTTTAATTTTCTTTACACAATATAAACTTAAAACACCAATAATTAATCACACTGATTCACTTTAATCCACTCCGAAGCTTCGCTTGTCTCGCCAAATTCAATACTTCCCCGATCGCGTATTGCAGCGTCTTTATATAGGGCTCTTCCACGAAAACATCCAGAATATTCCAGAATATTCAAGTAAATACGTGCGCCAACCGACTAAGCATCGAAAGTTCGAGTGTCGGGCTTCTAGAAGCTTAGTCCTTTGTTCCGAGACTAGATGGCGCTGTCGGTTGAAATATTAGTGATGTCATTTTCTGGAAAGCTCCCCTCGCTCTCGTCCCCGACACTAGATGGCGCTAGTGCCGGGTACATGACGTCAACTTAGGCGCGTAACATTATTTACAGTGTGATACAACATAGTCGGGCAACAAATTTTACTGCAAAAACTTTTTTAACTTTGTTTTAAGAAGATTAGGACTAGTGCTAAAAAGATCTATTTCTGAAAAATTTTTGTGTGTATAGTTTTTATGATACCGTGGAGGAATGAATAGTGGTAACGAACGTGAGGAGCGCACTGGAAGACGAACGCTTGCTGGAAGTGAAAACATAGACAAAAGAGTCGGTGAATCTATTAATGAATTTAGAATTTTGTATAGAAGAATAATATCAAACATTTTGCGTCGGTTAAAAAGAATTAGCATTTTGTGTCTGCACAAAGCTTCATTATAGATTCGTTCTCAATACCGTAACGATAGTTAAGGGACTTCAAAAACTTTTTTTGTACTTTTTCTATCCTCTCAATATGTATTCGATAAGAGGGGCTCCATACCGTGCTGCAAAAATAAAGGATTGAACGTACATAACGTAACGTAAGAACGAACGCACATAAATGGTTTTGTTATTCTTAAAATAAAACTCAAACTTCGAAAAGCTTTACTTATAATATGACTGGTATGTTTTAATATGGGTGGCAGGAATTTATTACAGTGTTCTTCAGTATAATATAAACTATTCACAATATTTTGAATATGAAATTAAAAAAGGCTTAAAAGGACTGATTGTTTTAGTAGTGGCGGTGTAAGAATATCCACTAGCCCATATCGTCCCGAGGGTGTCTTCGTAAGACGCAATAGTAGAAAACCGAAGCAGTAGATGGGCAGCAGCATCATAAAAAACTGCGGTTGCCAACCCGCCTGTCAAACGTGGCAACTGTGGCAAAATCCACCTTATGAGGCAATCTCTGGAGGAGACCTTTGTTCAGAAACGGATCAATAAGCTGAAGTGGTAATGAGCCGACCAACATGAAGAGTAGTAGCTTCGAAGTGGTAAGCAAAGTATATGCCAGCCCCTCTACTAGACCTGGTATGACATGCAGGAAATCGATGACTTCTCATGTTGCTCTGAGATTTGTGGTTTATTTTTATTTGCATTGGTTGACAAACGAGAACACAGTCTACTGGTAAGTGGGCGCCTTGGCCCATAGACATCCAAATTTATTCTCACTCTGAGAACAAAGATGGAGTGCCTCGTTTCCAGTAAAAAGGGTCTCCGGTTCTCTACACTCACCATATGAGATTACGTTGATATTATGTTGATATTTTACGCTGGTATGTTTATGTAGCTTATAAAAGAAAAGGATGTGCCAACTTTATTACTTGCCTTTTATGTCGTAAATGACGACTAATGGGGTTTGTAATTGTGTAGACGTTGGGCTGTTTACCAATTAGTTTTTTTCACAACTTTCCGTTGATATTTATACTTATACTTTTTGGGTAAACGAGGTCCGTATAGCGCGCAGCTCTTTTAGACCTACCCCCCGGAGATTATGGATATAAGTGCTTCAAGACTATATTTTGTACTATTATTAGGGAAGACCTATGTTCAGCAGTGAACTTGTGAAGTGTTTTAATGATGATGATAAAGATGATGCAGTAGAACGAACTTTATTCGTTCTACTGAGCTGAAGAAAAAGAAAGCAATAAGTATTTTAACGTGTATTTATTTGCCATTTATAAATTAACAAGGATATTTTACTTCTTTCATGTGTCGCCTAACGGCGGCTACTTACTTGTAGTTCGTTTAGCCGCCTTTAAGGAGATAAGAGTTAAGGTTCTTCGTTCTTCTCCAGGAAATAACAAACCAGGGAAAAAGCTTATTAATCCAAGACTGCATTAACTATGCCCGATATCCGCCAATTACCATGAATAAAACTCTCTCGCGTTACATTTTTGTGTCATTCTCTGTACCAGGACTATAGGTCTGTGCCCTCGGTTTTACGACATTAGGGCTAGTTCTGTTCTCGCTCAAAGGTTAATTATATCCATTTAGCTAGGAATCACTGAGACGGACCATAAGTTAATTTAAATTGCAATATTTTTATTATTATAATAAATATTGTGTATTTTTACGTTATGTAAATAAAAATTTTTTAAACGACAAAAGTAAGTAGTTCACAGGTGACAAATTTGTTCAGTCACAAAAGAAAAAGGCACGAAGAGGCATAAAGAAAAATTAATAAATATGTTGAGGTAATTCGCGGAAGAAATCGAATTATAATTGATTTTTATTAGTTTCCACTGGACTCTGAATGAGTGGAATTTCCACGTCGCAACAGTAACTAAAAAGCCGTGAAAGGTAAAAGCTTTTACACTTTCAAAAATCTGTGGAAGTTATTAGGCCATATTTTATAAAATTGCCTTTTGTTTATCAGAAGTTGCCAAAGAATGCCATTGTACGCGTAAATGTTGTTGTAGTGATACTTTCGTGATGTTCGCTGAAATTTGTTTTCCAAAATAATTTTTTGTAGTTTGATTTTTCTGCTAAATTATCGTCAATAGAAAATTCTTAAAATTCATTCCTGTGTTTTTTTTTAGTTCACCTACAGTCTTCATGTATCCCCTGCTGCTGAAAAAACGAACGTTCAGCCCACCTGACGGTAATTGTTACTGCAGTCCTTAGACCAGCCTGTAGCCAACTTCAAACGAAAAAGACTAGAAAGCTTATCACTTCAGAGGAACAAGATGATGAAAGAGGAATGCTTTACAACTTGTAATTATATTGGCTCTCTATACAATTCTAATCGGATAAAAGCAGTACAATCGCTCCTATTTTTTGGCAGAAATAGGTAACATGTATAAACCATATAAACTACGAAAATTACGATGAAAAGCGCTTAGCTTATGGGCTACGACAGCAATTTACGCTAGAAAAAGACACTAGATATTTTGAATAGTGTAACACCTTGCGGTCGATGTTTACAATATTGGATGAGATTAACTTTGGGTATCGCCGTGTATATTATAGAATATTCCAAGTGGCAAGAGAGCTAGAGGCCATCCTAAGGAACGCTGGGTATAAGAGATCAAAAAACAATACTGGAAAGGACTGGACAGGGAAAGCAAAGACATGAGAAACCTGGAAACTGTTAGAGGAGTCCTATATCTGCCAGAGGCCTCATCTTTATAAATATGCATAATTTATTATTAAGTATAATCTTATTATATTGCAAATTTAATTTAGTTAAAAATTTGTAAGTTAAGGAAAGTAAAGAGGCTATTTTATTATTATATTACAGAACGGTAGACTCTTTACACAACTATATTATCCCGTGGGTGTCTTAAGAGGTAACAGAGGGATAAACTGCAACTCCTTAGGAGGTAACAGAGGGACACTGAAACACCTTAAGACGTAACAGAGGGATACTGAAACTCCTTAAGAGGTAACAGAGGGATACTGAAACTCTTTAAGAGATAACAGAGGGATACTGAAACTCCTTAAGAGATAATAGAGGGATACTGAAACTCCTTAAGAGGTAACAGAGGGATACTGAAACTCCTTAAGAGGTAACAGAGGGATACTGAAACTCCTTAAGAGGTAACAGAGGGATACTGAAACTCCTTAAGAGGTAACAGAGGGACACATAAACTCCTTAAGAGGTAACAGAGGGACACCGAAACTCCTTAAGAGGTAACAGAGGGATACTGACACTCCTTAAGAGGTAACAGAGAGATACTGAAACTTCTTAAGAGGTAACAGAGGGATACTGAAACTCCTTAAGAGGTAACAGAGGGATACTGAAACTCCTTAAGAGGTAAAAGAGTCAAAATAGTTTTATTCAATTCACGTGAATATAAGAAATCATTATAAAAACCGTATTAGTAAAGAATCAACAAAGTACAATTTACTTGGCTGCGTTAAAGGTGCAAGACGTTTTGTACAGCATTTTTAATGCGTCTGAATACCTCCCAACTACAACGGTGGAGGCAGTGGAATTTTATGAACCAATGTTGAAAAAGACGGATATAATGACCAAAATCTAACAGGTAATATAGTTTAAAGACTATATTATATCACGAGACTATATTATAGTTTAAAGAAATATAATGTAATAAAGAGCTGTGGTACCTCAGGTGGTTAGCGCTCGCTGTAAATTTCATAGTACGCGAGCAACCTGGGTTCGATCCCCACGGCTAGCAATAAAACTGTTAATTGCAATTTTAAGTGCTCTGATTTACCAGGCGGCTGGCAGGTGCCAGGAAAACATCGGAACAAACCAACATGTCTGAGAAATAAGAAAATAAATATTTCGAATACATGTGAAGTTCCCCAACACGCATTGTCGCACCGCGGTGGACACTTCCATGCCCTAAAACCCATCAGAATGAATGCCCCATCAGAAATGAAACAGTGGTAGAGCCACGCGGCAGCTTTGCTGTTGCACGTATGGGCCGGCTCAAACCGGGGTGGTACCACGACCTCACAGAATACCGGCGTGAAGTGGAAGCTCGGCTTCCGCGTTTCGTCTGGTGAGTGCAGGTGGCCGGAGGCCCAAATCCCCCCCCCCCATCAACATGGTAGCGGAATTAAATAATGATAGACTACCCTAGGAGGGTACCAGCACCCCTGGAGAATCCCTCGTTGAGCACCCACGACCATGTTTCTCCACTTTTGAGCGTGGGTGCTCAGGCTGCCCCACGTATTCTGGGGGGGGGGGGGGCAAAATTCCGCTCAAGACTACAACTGCTCGGGGCAAACGGAGCAACACGACCAAGGCGACCCCTGCCACGCTGTCCGTGAATTTCTGCAATATCAGGGGACTTCACTCTAACCTAAACTCCGTCCACTACCATCTCGAGACGGCGAGGCCGGCTCTGCTCTTTCTGATCGAGACGCAGGTGTCCTGTCCGGCTGATGTCTGGTATCTCTCCTACCCGGGGTACAAACTGGAACACTCCTTTGTGCCTCGGGCTGGAGTTTGCGTTTACATCAGAGAGGACATCTGTTCTCGACGCCTCGGCAGACTTGAAGGTTCAGACCTATCCATCCTTTGGCTACGCGTAGACAGCGACGACCATCCGCGCGTCTACGGGTGCCTCTATAGGTCCCATAGCGGTAATGCCGAAACAGACCGACACTTCGACCACGTCCAAATGACTGCAGATTCGTTGCTACAGCAGATCCCCTCCGCAAAGATCGTGGTCCTCGGCGACTTTAACGCCCCTCACGCTGAATGGCTTGGTTCACGTTTAACCGATCATGCGGGGAGATCTGTTCATGATTTTGCCTTGGCATATGGTCTGACACAACTGGTTACTTCGCCTACGCGGATTCCAGATGTGGAGGATCATGCACCTTTCCTGTTGGACTTCTGCTGACCTCTCACCCGTACGGATATCAGATTTCCGTCGACGCCCCTTTAGGCTCCTCGGACTATTATCTGGTCCAGAGAGTTGTGCCACTCACGCTTAAGTCGCGGTTGCATTCTGCAGGCTGCCGCCGTGTTTGGCATTATAGGTCAGCCGATTGGGATGGGATGCGGTCCTTCTTTGGATCTTACTCTTGGGGGCGGGTTTGCTTCTCGCCGGATGATCTCAACGTTGTTGCGGATTCTGTTGCTGATGTGGTACTTCAGGGTATGGAACTTTTTATTCCTTCCTCTGTGGTGCCCATTGGAGGCAAATCTCAGCCATGGTTTTGGTCGCTCCTGTAAAATAGCATCATGCTATAAGCAGGAGTGCTACGAAGCCTGGGCTGATGCATCAGCGTCCCGGGATGTAAACACCAGCGCTCTAAAAAAGAAGTATAATTCCGCCTCTAGGTCCTTCAAAAGAGTCATTGCCAAGGCAAAATCCGAGCACATAGGCAGAATTGGCGAGAAACTAGTTCGCCTACCTTCTGGAACCCGTGCATTCCGGTCTCTCGCCAAGGCTGTCCAGGGGAATTTCTGTCAGCCATCTCTTCCATCTCTGCACAGAGAGGACGACTCACTGGCCCATACCGCAAAGCAGAAAGCCGATCTTCTAGGCTTTTTCTTTGCGTCTAACTCAACTCTCGATGACGGGGGGAGTACGCCGCCGACCATCCCGCGGTGTGAGTGCTCCATGCCGGAAGTGCACTTCGAACAGCGCTCGGTTCGCAAAGCACTCCTCTCCCTGGACATCCACAAGTCGAGTGGGCCTGACGGAATCCCCCCAATTGTGCTGAGGACGTGTGCTCCAGAGTTGGCACCGGTTTTAACGCGTCTTTTCCGGTACACCTACTCCCTAGGCGTAGTACCAAAATCATGGAAGACGGCTTACGTCCACGCGATCCCTAAAAAAGGCGACCGCTCTGACCCGTCCAACTACCGGCCAATCGCCATTACCTCCTTGTTCTCCAAAACAATGGAGTCCATTGTAAACTGCCAGCTCATGAGGTACCTTGAAGATCACCAGCTGATTAGTGACCGCCAATCCGGTTTTGGCCGTGGTCGGTTAGCTGGTGATCTTCTGGTCTACCTAACTCACAGATGGGCAGAGGCAGTAGAGTTCAAGGGGGAGGCATTGGCCGTTAGTTTGGACATTGCGAAGGCCTTCGATCGGGTTTGGCACAAAGCGCTTCTTTCGAAGCTCACTTCCTATGGGCTTCCCGAGAAATTGTGCGATTGGATCACCAGCTTTCTTGCAGATCGAAGCATCAAGGTCGTTGTAGACGGTGCAAGCACCGATTGCAAGCCAATTAATGCTGGTGTTCCACAGGTGCTGCGTGCTATCGCCAACGCTATTTCTTCTGCATATCAATGATATGTTGCATACCCGTAACATTCATTGCTACGCAAATGACAGCACTGGTGATGCTCTTTACACCGGCCGAGCCAATATTTCTCGGGAAAACGTCTTCGAGTGTCGGGACAAACTTGTGTCTGAAGTCGAGTTTTTGCTGAACAGAGTCTCGGATTTGGGACGACTAAATCTAGTCCAGGTTAACCCCCAGAAGACACAAGTTTGCGCGTTAACCCCTAAAAAGAACCCCTTTGTCGTATCCCCTCAGTTTCAAGGCACTCCCTTTGTTGCCTCAGCCAGTATCGGAATCCTCGGCGTCGACATATCGAGTGACCAAATTGGCCTCTAAAAAGCTTGGCGGGCTCAGCAGAGCGGGACAGTATTTCATGCCGGCACACCGCCTGCAACTTTACAAGGCGCAGGTTTGGCCGCACATGGAATACTGTTCCCATCTCTGGGCTGGGGCTCCCCATTACTAGCTCCTTCCACTTGACCGCATCCAGCGCAGAGCGGCTCGAATCGTCGACGACCGAGTGCTTTCCGATCGTCTCGATTCACTGGCACTGCGAAGAGATGTTGCATCTCTTTGCGTATTTTATCGCGTATATCACGGGGAGTGCTCTGAGGAATTGTTCGGATTAATCCCAGCTGCCAAATTTCGTGAACGCACTACACGGCAAACGTCCCGATACCATCCACAACATCTGGATCAGCTTGGCGGTCCACCACTGTACGTTTCACAAGGAGTTTTCGTCCACGTACAACCTCTCTGTGGAATAGTTTACCACCGGCGATTTTTCCGGACCGATACGACCTGGGGACCTTTAAGAAAAGAGCTTACTCCTTTCTAAAGGGCCGGCAACGCACCCGTAATTCTCCTGGTGTTGCGGTTGATCATAGGCGGCGGTAGTCACCTAACATCAGGTTAGCCGCATGCTCATTTGCCCCTGCTTCTATATAAAAAAATGAGTGGAGTTCTGTGCCCAGCAGTGGGACATATATAGGCTGTAACTTTAACTTGTAACTGTAACTTTACGAGCCATGTTGGCTCAAAAGTTAAACAGCCACTTAATTTTAGGCCAGTACTTGTCTCTCACTTAATTTTTAGTGGTGGAGTCTCTTGCTTTGAGGACATCCGCATTGTTACTGGATAGAAAGATAGGTGTGGACAAACTGAGGAATAATTGGAAAGGAATACCTCTTTTGCTGTACGAATTACAAACAACCAACCATTTTTGTCAACCCAGCGATCGTCTAGCTAAATTTTGACGAATATCGATAAAAATTACACGATTTAGTAGTAAATAAGTCGATACATTCTATCAAAAGTCTAAAGATTGCCTCGTAGACTGGATATTTGGCTTGCCGGACGCAGGTCTTTTGGTATTTTTGGTTGTTATTAGGAACAACGTTGCTGCCCATCTTCTGTATTGTTTCCCTGTGCCAGGTACGAAGTGATAATATGGTTGGGGTAGTGAATTTTTTTACCTTCAACATTGTACGTTGTACATACCGTAGTAAATATACCGTGTAGTGTATCGCCACTATGTACACAGTAGTAAGGAGCTTGCAAAATGGATCTAGGTAGGTTTTAATAAAAAGAAATTGTAATATTATTTAAATCATTTTTTTTATTTGTACCGGAAACAAGAAAAAAATCATCGTCCAAACACATAGAGAGGAGCTCGATCTCTTAATTGCCGTTTAGCAGTATACTTCATATTCTGAATGTCGTTCTCTGTCAGAAACTCCACTTTCCGCAGTTGTCCGTTTGGGAGAAGGACGTAGTAGGTACCGACACTTTTCTGCACTTCCACAGGGCCCTCCAGCTTCTCTACTTCTAAGTTCTCAGTTGTGTCAGTCACAGGCGCGTCCGTTGTCGGTATACCGTACGAGCTATCTGGTGTACCATAAACGTTCTCTGGTACTCCGTAGCCCGATGGAACAGATTGTTCTTGCGGTAGTAAGAATGGCTGACCGGCCGGCTTCCAACCTGAAGGCGCGTAAGGCCCGCTTTCCAATGGAGCGCCATAGCTATCAGCGGGGGATTTCTTTTCGTTAGGCAATGTAAACGGTTCTCCGGAGGGATTCCATCCAGATGGTGGGTACGGGCCTCCAGAATAAGTAGTGGGTTCAGCTGATGAGTCCGTCGTTGTTGGAGCTATTTCTAACCGCTGAGACCTGAAGTTAGCAGGTTTGAAGCCTGGGAGTTGTCTCAAGTTTCCAGCTGGTCTGCGACGTGGCGGTTCACCGAGCACTCCAACAAATAAACAGAAGAGGAATAGTAACTTCATTTTCGATGGTTTATCGAATGATGAAATTCTACATATTGCTAACTTATATATACGCATCGGAAACCTTTATAGTTCTTTGTTGATCATAAATGGCGTCGACAGAAGGCTGTTCGTGAGGGTAATGCATTAATTAATATGTAACGGCTTGCACATAATGTCCTCGTCCAGATATTTAGTAACGATTATTTGAGTATTAGGCTCATTCCATTGTTTTTCTCGAGCTAATGCTCTATAAAACTTATAATTTCATTACTTTTCAAAGCCTATCGAAAGTCACCAGCGGAACATAAACACATCAACAGACTCTAGGGACACCCTAATCCTAAATGATTTAAGACTATATAATTTAAACTATTTTAAGTTTCCATAAAAAGTTTACATACAGATTTCATTCTATTTTCAAAATTTAAAAATTCATGTGTCAAAAAGGTCGTGGGTTCGAATCCGCCATTCGCCAGAAAATTCTTCACAGATTTTTATATATTTGATGAAATATAAAATATCCCTAGATTCTGTAGATTTGTTTAGCCCTCCCAATAAATTCCCTTATAGGGGAGACATTTCCCGTAGTTGCCACGCTTGACAGGCGGGTTGGCAGCTCTTTAGCAGTTTCATTTTGGTTTCCATTAGGAAAACGTTGCTGCACCTCTCCTGATTTGCTTCCCTCTGTCGCCTCTTACGACACCCACGGGATGATACGGGATAGTGGATTCTTACACCGCCACTACACGGTCAAGTAATAAATACATAGTAGTCCCGCTGGGTTTCTTGTTGGTTCTTCCTAGGACAGAGGTTTTTTTGCGGACCAGTGTTAAATAAAAAAAATACTTTCAATAAGCATTATACAATAATCTATAATGAATTAAATCATTCATTTCATTTTATTTCATGTCGTAGCATTTTGGTTCTCATAATTTCCGCGGGAGTATTATTTTAAAACAGACTAGTTTAAATCTGAGACTAATTATAAAATACTTTTTGTTAAAAGACGGTGGTGTACAACTATCCACTACTCTGGTGTTATAGGAGAGCGTGGTCCGTCCCCAGTCCAGCTGGCCCATGTGTGCTACAACTATTAATATTATAGCCGAAGCGTGACATCAAAATGGTCAATGACTTTCTGACCATATAAATAAGTCAAATACTTTTGCTTTTGTCTTGTAAATTGTTGCGTAGTTTTGGATAATATTACGTCTAAACTGATCGAATTTTTATACTTTATAATACAATCTTTGAAATTTTTAATACAATATTATGAAGTGGTAGAGCCAGGCTGCAGTAGGTTGGCTCGACCGGGGGAGGATCAAGATCTCACAGAATACCGGTGTTTCGTATGATGAGTGTAGAGAAACCTTATTACTAGAAATGAGACATTCCATCTTAGTCTTCAGGGGTGACAACGCATCTGTATTTTGATTCTTAATTGATGATTCACAGCATCCACTCACCATTAGGTGGAATGTGCGCTCGTTTGTCACCCTTATTATATTAAAAAAACAATACCCCTTCGGTTAAACCCAATTAAGTTAATTATAGTTAAAACTAATTTGTGCTTTTTTCACACAAAAGCTTACCACATTAATACGAAGAAACTACCCCTTAATAGCGATGTTACGTAAACGATTATTGTTTTAGAAAAAGTTTAATAATTTTACATCGGTTTATTATAACACAATGGTATAAAATATAAATTAGCAATTAATAACTTTGCTTTCTTCTTTTGCTTATTTTCTCACTTTGCAAACGGCCTGAAAATTTTAAAATAGGATCATTATTTGAAGAAACAAATATCGTTATTTTAGATGCAGTGTATGGCTTGGTTATTATTCCGTACACTCAAGTAGTAAGTAGGACGCGCCAATAAAACGGACAATTAATAACAATTAATATTTTTTTATTCCCGAATTTCACGTCAGACTTCACGGTGGAGTAAAATGCAAGCCCGAACATACCATTGCAAGACTTACGACGAGTATTCCATCTAGTTCTTAGGGATGGCAACGACTCTGCATTTTGATTGTTGTCGAAGATAGTTGTAGATCTCTATGGGACACACCATCCACTCATCATCAATGCAAACCTTATATGTTTGGTTGCCTACCTTATCCTACAAAAACAAATGATGTTGATAATAATATATCGGTCAAAATAACTTACGATAGGCAGCTAGACCCTCGAAATAGTTGTCCTTGACGATCCAGAAATTAATGATCCACTGAACCACACCCCTGCAGTTAGCGTATGCCATAATCACAGCGATCCATGACGTGTCTTCGGGGAGATGGGTGAATTTCGTGCCGCGCCAGTGAAATGTCTTTTGGATCCAATGCATGTTGCCATCACCAGTCTGGATGTAGTCGAAAATGCTCTCTGGAGGAAATTGAGTTATTTTTATGAGATAGGGGTGCCAACGAGCACACGGTCCACCTGATGGTAAGTGGTTGCTGTGGCCCATAAGCATCTATATTTATCCTCGAAATAGACAGAATCAATAACGTAACCTCAAGGGTGACAGCTGCAGATGCATTGTCGACCCTGAGGACTAAGATTTAATACCTCGTTTCCAGTAAAAAAAAGTCTCCGGTTCTCTACACTCACCATACGAAACGCAGCAGCATTAAGATGCTATTTTACACTGGTTTTCTGTGAGAGGGTGGTCCCCAGTCGAGCCGACCCTCAGCTACAATTATACTACTAATATAGCCGCAGCATGGCTGTAACCCGTGTATACAAAAGCCGAATCGGTGAATTTTCGTCTGACTGTCTCTTTGTGTGTTCATGATTCCTGTAAGAATTAGACCACCATTTCCATGAATTTAGATATGTAGATAGTAAATGACCCTAGGCAACCTTATATAGGCTATTTTTATAACCTTATAATTCTTTACCAATGCAGAAAATCAACTATGAGTGTGATGATTAGCATCTTCATTAAATTTAAAATAATTTAACCCCGAAAGTAGGATTTTATTCTGTATTGAAGCATTTTATATATTTTAACAAATGGAGAAACACCAAAAAGAAGTAATTATTTATAAGCGATACTGACAGTTTGTGCAAGATTCGAACCCGTGGTACCGCAGTTATCAGCCAAACGCAAACCCCTGCGCTTAGAACAGTTCTGTGGTACGGATAGTGACCTATTCGGCCTTTTCCACTATCCTCTTTATTATAAACAGGCAATTTACGGGACATTAATTCTTATTTAATTTCGTACCAGTTTAAACAGTCGTGTTCAATTAGTTAGACTATGCGGGTCCTCAAACACGCTCCTAATTCACCGTTTCCGTACATCAAGTATATGGTTGTTGGTTTAATCTGAATTCCTAGCTAACTAAACAGAGAGCCCATCGCTTCATAAAGCGCGTATGCCTAATAGAAGACATATTGCTTGAATATTGTTTGATTGTGTGCTCCTGAACGCGTGTTTGTGGTTAATGTTCGGTGTGATACAAGAATATAGAAGTGGCAAATATAAACTTCATCCCTTGTTTACTACCCTGAGGGTTGGATATTCTACAAATTTGTATAGGAACGCCCCTGAACTGAAGTATAACCATATATAGTTAAAAATTGATGAAGATATCATTCAGTCGAATTGCAAGCCTCTTTCTTTTTTGAAGTTGGCTAAAAAGTGTCTCTCGCCACTGCCATTTAATACTGGAATTCTCTGAGTGTGATCTTTATCATACCGAGCCGACCAATTTTCCTACAGCTATAATACAAATGTGGTATAGCTCTCCTGAAAACGAATAAGTCAGGTCGACCGGGGAAAGACCACGTTCTCACAGAATACCCTCGTGAAATAATAGTTTAATGCTGCTGTGTTTCGTATGGAGGGTGTAGAATACCGGAGACCCTTTTTACTGGAAACGAGGCATTCTATCTTAGTCCTCAGAGATGACAACGCATTTTGGTTTATAATAGACATGGACCACAACATCCACTTGCCATCAGGTGGACTGTGTGCTCGTTTGTCACCCATATTCTATAAAAAATATGGTTATTTTTATATAAAATAAGAAAAACGAAATAACATCTTACCTTTGGTGTAAGTTTTTGCGATATCTCGTATAAATAGTATAGTGTTCACGACATCGACCACCAGCATGGTCAGTCCGGTATAAGTGAACGGCAGCAGAGCTACGTAGAACCCGCACGGACGGTTCTGGGTTAAGTTTGCTACGGCCAGCAGAAACCACAGCACATGGAGCGACAGCCATATGCGAATTTTACTGTAAATGAATAGAATAGGTTAGAATGGAATATTTTTATATTCAATATAGTTAATAAATAATACTTATTGAAAGTCATTCTTATGTTTAATTTGACAGCTTCGTGGCGCAATGAGTTACAGCAATGAAGGCCGCGGGTTTAAATCCGGAACAGGACAAGTATTTGTATTTACTCGTTCCGGGTGTAAATGTTGGCCCTTGTGCATTTTATGTATGTAAACTGTCCTTGTGGAAAATAACCTAGTACGAGGGTAACCTAGTTTTACAGAAAATTAACACCGGAAAATACCTCTGTCCTGGGAAGAACCAGCAAGAAACCCAATGGGACATTCAACAAAAAGACCAATTTACAAGCATATATTAAGAAATATCTTGGTAGTGATCACCTCATTCCCAGGGGTTTTTATCCGTCCATAAATTCCTTAATATTATAATATCGATTTTTATACACACGTTGCTTCACACACTCCACTGTGCTCTGTAGATATCTACATTTATCCTCGAATAAGTATCAAAAGATAAAGATAAATTGCACCTGTTACCTAATTCTTTATTGATACTCAAATACCACACATGTTTTTGTGATATGGAAGAGTGGCTCCTCCTGACACAGGTGCAAATGCACTTAAGAGAATGAGTTTAACATGATATGTTCTAGATTTAAAGCCATTCCTTTTTCTTGTGAAAGAAATAAACTTTTCATTTTTTGGTTGAGCTGAATAAATATATAAAAGGAAATGATTAAGATATATTTAATATACTAAGATATATAAATAAATAATAAATAAATAAATAATACATAAATAAATAAAAGCCTAAACAGATGGAAGCACTCGGAAGGGCACTTTCCGCCTAAACGACTGAGGTTTAGGCGGAAAGGGAAAGAAACCGGCGGACTATGCAGGCGTTATCTATGAGCACTGCCTTCTGCATTTGAGCCCGGAGCGGTCCGTCAAGGAGTCCCAGCCGCCTTAGATGACCCGAGAGGCTGACTGGGATTAGCCCGTTTGCAGAAATAACTATAGCAATAATTTCGGTCGGCAGACCACCCCGCATGTTATTATTAAAATTACATACATACATAAACACTCACGCCTGTCACCCAGAGGGGTAGGCAGAGACTACAGACTTCCATTTAGCACGATCCTGACATACCTTTCTCGCCTCTTCCACATTCATATACCTACGCATACATGCTCGTCGGTTAAGGGTACTCTTAATTTGGCCCATTTTTAGTATATCGCCAATTTGGTCGACAAACTTCCGCCTAGGACGTCCCTTTCCGACTCTTACATTCACTTCTGCAACATATATTTGCTTTGTCAGTCTTTCCGCATTCATTCTTTCTACATGACCAAACCACCGAAGCATTCCTTTCTTAATCCTGGTCACCGCATCATCTTGCAAACCACACTCTTCTTTTATCACACAGTTTCTCACCCTGTCACTCAGATTCAGCCCTAACATACTCCTTAGCGACCGCATTTCTACCGCATTTATTCTACTCTCGTGCTTCTTCTGCCACACCCAACTTTCACTACCATACGTTAAAGTAGGGACTAATACAGCACTGTGAATTGCCATACGTGCCTTTTTTGACACATTCTGACTTTTCACAATAGAGTGTAGAGCCCCATTTACTTTATTTCCTGCATTCACTCGTCGTTCAATGTCCTTATCATATCTCGCATCCCTGCTGAATACACATCCCAAATATACGAACTCATCCACTTGCTCAATTAACTCTCCTTCTATTCTTATTTCACATACCGTTTTGCTTTCATCTCTTTCAAAAACCATCACTTTCGTCTTACTCGCGTTCACTTTCATTCCCCTTTCTTTTAATGACCTGTTCATTAATGTAACCATCATTTGCAACTCGGCCGCCGACGACGCAAGTATGACTTGATCATCGGCGTACAAAAGGCATTTGATGGTTAACTCACCCATTCTTACCCCGCATTCTTCAACTTTCAAATTTTCCAAACAGCTGTCCATAAATAGGTTGAACAGCCACGGGGAAGCTACACAGCCCTGTCTGACACCTTTATGGATGCCAAACCAGTCCGAGTAGACCCCGTTGATTCTAACACAAGCACTCGAGTCCCTATACAGAGACTTTAATGCCTGTATCAAACCAGCGCTCAACCTAAATGCGTTCAGCGTTTGCCATAACACATCCCTGTCCACTCTGTCATAAGCCTTTTCCAAGTCCATGAACGCACAAAAAACTCTTTGGTTTTTCGCCAAAAACTTCTCCGCGATCATGCGCATGGAAAAGACTTGATCTGTACACCCCATTCCCTTTCTAAATCCCGCTTGCACATCCCAAATTTTTTCATCAGTTTCTTTCATAACTCTTTCAATTAGTACCTTAGCATACAGTTTTCCCACAATGCTAAGAAGGCTGATACCACGGTAGTTTTTACAGTCCTGCTGTGACCCTTTATCCTTATATATTGGGACTATCACGGCTTTGCACCAGTCTCCCGGTACCCGCTTTAGTTCCCAACATAAATTAAACAAGGTGTACAGCAGGCCTGCCACCACGTCCTCTCCAGCCCTTAGCATTTCGAGTGAAACTCTATCATATCCGGCTGCCTTACCTACTTTCATGCTTTTCATTGCTTTCATTATTTCATCCATACTTATCTCCTTATCCCTTTCATCTTCTTTCGGAATTTCTATTTCATTTAGTTCACACTTCTCCTCACTCATAAATTCGCTTTCAAAATATTCCTTCCATCTCTTTAGACTCAACACTTCATCATTCAGGATACAGCCATTCTCGTCTCGTATCGCATTCAATCTAGGCTGTTTTGAAAGTCCCCTGGTATTTCTTACGAGTTTCCAGAACATTTTAATATTTGCCTGGAAGTTATCCGATATTCTTCTATCATTCCTATCCGTTCTTTCTTGCTTTTTCCTTTCAACTAATTCTTTTACTCTCTTATTTAAACGTTTAAACTCTGCCTTTTTCCTTTCATTCTCATCATTCTTACCGCCAGAGTTACCAGCTTTGGTCGCTAGTAAATCTAGCCATGCTCTCTTCTTTGCTTCAACTTCCATACGTACCTCGTCATCCCACCACAACGTATTGTCTTTCCTTTCATTCATTCTCTTACTAACACCACATACTTCGGTAGCTGCATCCACTAAACCTTTCTTAACATTATGCCACACATTCTCCAAGTCTAACTCATTCACACACAACTCATCCAAATTACTTATATTTTCTCTCAGTCTGCATTTGTACTTGTCTTTCACATCTTCATCTTGTAACCTCTCAATTCTTATACGCTGTAACGCAGTGGTAGACACAGATGTCCTATGCCGCCAACGTCTGAATAAACCCCTAATTCGGCATAAGACCAGGTAGTGGTCGGTCCCTACGTTGGACCCCCGGTAAACCCTTGTATCCACCACTGCGCTCCTCATTCTTTCATCCACAGTTATGAAATCTATCATGCTTCTATCATCACCTCTTTCCCAAGTATACATGTGAATCTTCTTATGACGAAAGAATTATTAAAATTATTAAAATAAAGATTCGTTGTTACCCCTGAGGACTTAGGTATAAGCCTTTTTGCAGGAAAAAGGGTCTCCGCATCTTTACACTTACCATACGAAACAACGCATTATTGAGAAGCTATTCTACGCCGGTATTCAGTTAGAACATAGTGCTTACCCGGTTGATGAGACCCATTCGTTCTACAACGATAACATAGCTGTGACTTGGCTTTTCCACGTAAAAATATATATTTTCGGAGACTGAAACTGGAATGCTTGCATACTTTGAAATTTGCAGCCAGCGTGTAAGCGCGCCTAAGTTACTACTACTTGGCTTATGATTATTATAATGATTTGATCATTGTCATCACCAGCTATCCAGCTTAATCGGCTGCAATGCGTTTCTTGAGTTTTATAAAATCGCCATGCTTGTTAGCCGAAACGATGAGGACAAGGTAATAATAATATTGAAATGTTCGTCTGTAATAGCGAAATTCTGTTATGCTCTGATAGTTACTAGACATAAATAACCATATTCAAATACCATTGTAGCTCAGAGGGATAGCGATCGCTGTAAATTTCCCAGTACGCGAGTAAACCGGGTTCGATTAATTAAATTTTTTATTGCAATTTTAAGTGCTTATTTGCCACATGCTCGTGGGTGAAGGAAAAATTCGCGAAGAAACCTGCATGTCTCAGAAACAAGACGAAAAATATTTCGAAGACATGTGAAGTTCGCTAACACGCATTGGGGCAGCGCGGCGAACGATTCCTTGCCTTAAAAGCCCTTTTAGAAATTAGCGGAGGTCTGTGCCCAGCAGTTGGACGCATATAGGCCATCCAAAATGTTTGTCTGTGTGTTAACCTTCTGCCTGTCCGGGGTTATTTTTTAAATGGCTGATTTGATTCTGATGAAACTTTTTCAATACTTATTCGCAAAAGAACTATGTCATTTACACAGGGTTCGTGGGAGCGCCAACAGCATTCTTAAAGTAATTAGCGCGAAACCCGAGTGTGCTTTTTTGAGGCAATGGGTGCATGACCGTGTACCCATTTGCCTCGGACTGGCACCCCAGGTATATGAACTGATGTTTATTTAATTTATTACCTACTTTTACTGACATTTAAGACTTTTATGTGTATATTTAATAAATTAATTATTAATTATTATTATCATTATAACATTAGGGTAAGTTTTGTTGGTGGTTTCGTCCATAAACAGAAACAAATACTTTTTTATTCAATAAAGATTACTGAAAGTTACTTTTTTAATTTACCGCTGGTTCGCAAAAAAAAACCTCTACCCTGGAAAGAACCAGCAAGAAATCCAGCGGGACAATTTTTTTAAATAATAGCTTAAAATAACATACATGATGTAACAATCAACAACACAAAACAAATTAGAAATAGCTTGGTAGCGATCACTCTTCCCAGGGTTGTTATCATCCATAAATTCCTTAAAATGTAAATAAACCTTTTATATATACTTAGTTTTGTTAAGTTTTTGAAATTTGTGTTTCTCAAATTTTGTATTTAAGTCCATATCTTTATATATATATATATATATATATATATATATATATATATATATATATATATATATATATATATATATATATATATATATATATATAAATATACCTATATATATATATATATATATATATATATATATATATATATATATATATATATATATATATATATATATATATATATATATAAATATACCTATATATATATATATATATATATATATATATATATACATAATTAAGTCGGGACTGTTGTGAGTTATGGTAACATCATTTATATAATTTTATTATTTATAAATAATTAATATATATATATATATATATATATATATATATATATATATATATATATATATATATATATATATATGAATAATTATGCATTTGATATATTATTTTGAGTAATTATTCATAATTTTAATATTAGAATTAAATGAATTGTTGTTATGTTGAAATTGAATTAATGTTATGTTACCCTATACTTGTTGGTTAAATGAATAAATAAAATAAATAAAAGTAAATTTACGAACAAAGAGCAATTCCAGGAGGTATTTAGATTGCATTTCATCGGAAAAATTGATAAGTGGTAGTTGTTATTTTATATAAATTTTGTAAGTAAACTATTCTTTTGAAACAATGTTACGAAAGTCAGGCATTGGTTCAATGATTGTAAACGCGGTACTGGTCATGGGGTTGGAATCCCGAGTCGGGAAAAAATCAGTAGTTGAGTTTTTTTGTCAGGAAAATCTCAGTAGCGGCCCGAAGTCTAAATAACGAGACATCAGCAGAACATACACAGGCGATACCGGGGCGGGTCACTTGTTGAAACTAAAGAAACTTCTTGACCATCTTCTAAGCATCCAATTAGATTAATTATTGTAATGGCATAAGAACTCGTCAAATAGAACTGTAGTGGCGCTGTCGTCGCGCCACTAGCACTCCGAAACACACCGAAGCCTAAATCGCGCTATTAACATTCCGAATCATAGACAGTATATATAGAACTTCTCCTAACTATCATGGGCACAGACTATCCCTATCTATATATTATGTCCTATACAGAGATCTCCCCTTTTCCTACTTCGGCCACAGTGGTGACCCCGACGTGATCTGAACATGCAACCAACAACCTTCGGAAACTCAAGCTTTCATTATCGTCAAAAATACCCCACCCATTCACTCCCGAGCAGATATCGTATGCAGTCTTCATATCATGCAAGCCATCTAGCTTCACAAGGTTCATCGCAGCACTGGAATAATAATGCTTCCTGTTCCTTCAAGCTACTCTCTGCGCTACAGTGTTTGGCACGGCTCTGAGCCTTACTGCTCGCCTCTGCTTCACGGCACTCTCGCAGATTACTTGCCTTCTTCTCGACTCACCGCAGACTACAAGGCAATCTCCTGGGACTTGCACATTCGTCGGCAACTGCACTATCGACCTCCGGTCTGAGCAGGAGGGTGATGTAGCGGCGCTGTCGTCGCGCCACTAGCACACCGAAATACACCGAAGCTTAAATCGCGCTATTAACATTCCGAATCGTAGACAGTATATATAGAATTTCTCCGAACTATCACTCGGAGTGTTGGCCACTCCTCGGGCAGAACACCTTGCCCGGCGGGGGATCTCCCCTTTTCCTACTTCGGCCACAGAACGTTTTCCCTTTAAGAAAGCCAGTTCAAATTAAAAATTCCTGCGATGCTTAAACCCACTTCATTAACTGGAAATGTGAAGGAATCCACGGTCCGATTTCACAGTGAAGTTGAAGCGAGCTTTGAACTGCATCTAACATTGTTTGAAAGCAGTTAAGCACAATGCAGCATATTACTTAGAGTTAAGTTACTAAGTCAAATAAGTTGGTCAAATATACTACAACAAGTTGTTAACAAATATATTCACGTCCTGTTACTTTATACAAATTTTTGGATTGTTAACTATTATTTTGAAATAATTTCCTCCAAAACGGACTTCGGTCACGACGGCCAGGTTGATTGCTTCATTGGTCTAATATTCGTAATGTCGGTGCTGATCATGAGATCCCGAGTTCGACTCCCGGGTCGGGACGAAATCAATAATTGAGTTCTTCTGTCAAGAAATGCTCAGTAGCAGCCTGAAGTCAGGAAATTGGTTGAGTTTCACCCCCGTACCTCGGAATGCACGTAAAGCCGTTAGTCCTGCGCCTGTTATCTCTCCAGTCGTGTCGGTTTACCGTGCCATCGGATTATGAGAGTGAGGGAATAAAGAGTGCACTTACGCTTGAGCACACACTCGTGCACTATAATTCTATGCAGCGGAGACTAGCCATCTGCTAGTCTCCGCTGAGACTGGCCGCCGTGGCTGAAATACAATCTGAAAGATATTATTAGATAGAAAACGGTCTTTCGTTATTTCTCATAATGACATTGATTCTCTTACACCGTGATGATTTTTTATAGGAGAGGGGCAGACGAGCATACGGCTCACCTGATGGTAATTGAATACCGCCGCCCACGAGCAACTGCAACACCAGGGGAATTGCAGATGCGTTGCAGGCCTTCCAAAAAGGAATGGGCTCTTTTCTTGAAGGTCCTTAAGTCGTATCGGTCTGGAAAAATCTCTGGTGGTAGTCGATTCCACAAGGAAGTTGTGCGAGGAAGAAAACTTCTTTTAAATCGCACAGTGGTAGACTACCAGTCATCCAGATGATATGGGTGGTATCGCGGGTTTTGTCGCGATGTGCGATGGAGAAATTGTGCGGCTAGAATTAGTCCGAAGGCTTATGCTTAGGCTGGAAAATTTGGAAAATTGAAAAAAAAATATTCCTCAGACATGCAGGTTTCCTCACGATGTTTTTTAAGTTACAATTAACAATGTGCCGGCGGGGATCGAACCCGGGTTACTCGCGTTCTTTTATATTTACAGCGAGCGTTAACCATCTAAGCTACCACGGCTCTAAACAGTCATAAACTATCATAAAAATAATTTTAGACGTACTGACGGAAGCAAGCCGCGACGGAGTTCTTCACAGGCCAAGTGACGGTCGAAATGTACGTGTCTGTTGTAACCTTCACGGTGTAGTTATAGAAATACGTGCTCCCGCAAGCCTCAGGTTCGTATAGGTACAGCAGCTTCATCAGCGTCACTTCATTTAGTTTGGACGGTGAAGGAACTAATTTGCAGTCAAGAGTCAGCCAGCTAATTATAACGCATAGTACCGCTGAAAGATACGTAATATGAAAAGTTTGTCTTTGGAATTGTCCAAATGTATCCCACCGATCCTTGTCTTGTGTTGTCACATTGAATATCCTTGAATTATTCGTAATATTAATATTAATGTTAATGTGGCCTATTGATTTGACGGTGACCAGCAGTGCTGGTCACCGTCAAATCAATAGGCCACCGTCACATGTCAAATCAATAGGCAATAAGTGTCTCATCAATAGGCATAATATTTTGTATTATGATGAGACACGATGTAATTATTCCTTTAATATCTACATATCAAGATCTACAAAATGACTTATATTCACAAAATAAATATATATGAATTAAAATTTCGTTTCAGTGAAGGTTTTGGAGTATGGTGGGCGAACTTCACATTATGTCAAATATTTTTCAGAAGTTTTTCAGAAGAATTTCTCAGAAGTCAAGGTTTCCATACAATTCTTTCGTTCACCATCGAGCAGGTGATAACGTAGGATTTCAATTTTATTTATATTTACTATAAAAATTGGCTAACTCACTTTGATACGAAATTATTACTAAAGTCCAGCTCCTAAAGGATTCATCTCAAACAAACTATGTATTTTCTATTTCATATTTCCGATATCAGAAATTAATATCCGGATCCTCTTAGGTTCATATCGAAATGTCTCTTAACAATCAAACTCTGAAATGAATTCAAGCAGGCCGTGGACCGATTTAATGTCACGAATATAAAAAAGAAAAAATCAGTTAAATACGTTTAAGGATAAGGCTTGGAGTTTTGGCGGGAAATTGATCGTCGACGGATTGTCGCAGAAGTTTTATCGTTTAAATAATAGTTTGAAGTGGATGTTGTTACGTAAAAGTGATGCGATTTTGTGTATTAAGTGTCTGTGCATGTGAAACATTAGACGACTATTAAACGACTAAATGAGTGCTTCGATGTTAGTATAAACCTTAAGTTATTTTATTCGTTCAAGAACTTGGGTTACCGTCGTCATCGACTAACGGCTGTCGTCAAACTATCCCAAAAGGTTTGCAATGAGATGTAGCATGAGATGTTGTACAGATTTTAACATAACAATATTATATTGGATAATTTCCATTACTTGACACTGGCAAATGTATAATTGTACGAGTTTATCACCAAAGAAGGAAGAAAGTGAAATTAACAATAGAGAGCGTTTAGCGGAGCTTGTGGCGGAATATCGACTAGAGTTGCACATTATGCTAAACTTGCATGGAAAATTAATAGCATTTGGAAAAGGTGTAGTTGCGTACACAATCTGCCAATTGTTTATATGAGGCCTTAGGCTTTGTTTTCTGTGCTATCAGAACCCTTTATCATCATCATTATCGTCATCGTTACATTTTCCTACATTTTCATATTCATATACATCTTGACCCGTTTACATTTATTCAAGGTCTATTTTTTTCTAATTCTGGTTAAATTAAAGAGCGTAGCAGACGTGGAGTATATTGCACCTAGCTCCCCGATGTGTCTACTTTAATTACACGCCACAGTTTTACGGCTTCCCTCCAGACGGCACAGTAGACGTATTTACGCCCTTTTCATTTTCTTACTGGAATTAAAATTGTACGTGGAAGGCTTCGTTTGAGTCTACTTAATGACAGTAGTTTTGTT
This sequence comes from Parnassius smintheus behrii, assembly GCA_036936625.1. Taxonomy (NCBI): domain Eukaryota; kingdom Metazoa; phylum Arthropoda; class Insecta; order Lepidoptera; family Papilionidae; genus Parnassius; species Parnassius smintheus. The sequence goes on along the minus strand of JAUPFT010000015.1, from coordinate 5,799,961 downwards.
TAAAATATGTGAAGAAAAGTTTGAAGGTTGGAGTTTGACAGCAGCGTTTTTTTATGCAAGTAGTGTGATAAAGATGGATGTCTCATCCCACCTGATGGTATGTGGATGCAGTGGCTTAAATACACCTACACCTATATCTAATTTCTTTTATAAAGAAGGGGGCTCGTCTCATGATAAATGTTGGCCGTCGCCCATGAACAACTGCAACACGAGAGGGGGGAGGGGACAATTCATCATTGCAATTCTTTATACATTAAAAGTGACAAATCAACACACAATTCACCTGATGATAAGTAGATGCTGTCACTGATACACATCCAGATTCTCGATTAAGGATCACAATGCAGACGCGTTTGCCACCTCTGAGAACTAAGATGGAATAATGTTTTCATTGAAAAGGGTCACCAGTTCTTTATACACGCCATACGAATCAAACCAGCATTAAGCTGATATTTTAAGCTGGTATTCTGTGAGAGCGTGGTCCTTCCCGTTCGAGCCGACTCATTCATGTTACAACAATAATGTAGCTGTAGCGTGTCTTTACCAAGCTGCCAGCGTTTAAAACGGAGCTCGTTTCTTTATGGACTCTAAGTACTATTTGGAATTATTTTTTGCTCTGGAAAAATCGCCATTGGTAAACGATTCCACAAAGAAGTCGTGCTAAGTAGAAAGCTCCTAAGAGTTTTACTGGTAAATGGCACAGTGGTGGACCGCCAAGCATCCAGATGTTGTGTCGCGATGTGCGACTGTGGAATTTGGCGGCTCGAACAATTCTTTTGAGCAGAAGTACTCCTCGTGTTAAAAGTGATTGAGAATGCAAAAAATTGCAACATCTCATCGTATCTCCAGTAAATCGAGGCCAACAAAAACGACTCAAAGAAGAAAGAAGAATCAAAATTACATGTGTTGTGATCTCCGAGAACTAACTTGGAATGTCTCGTCGTTACTTGTAAAAACGATCTCATTTTCTGGTCACTACTAGACTACTGTAGACCGTATTTCAAAAAACTAAATATTCTTAACTTACACTATATGTATATTTATGATCTATTCCTGTTTGTCGACAAAAATAATACTTAACATTCTAATGAAGATTAAAGATACACAAAACATAAATACACGTAATAAAAATAAACTTCTTTAGTCGCGAACCAAAATGTTAAATACAAGTCCCTACTATATATGGCAATAAAACTTTTTAATAAATTACCAAAGGAAATATGAAACATATCATACATAACCGCATTTTAATCAAGACTGTCGAAGTTGAAAGCACATTTTTAATTTGAGGCCAACTATGTACACTTGGATTGCAAATAAGTTATTTGATTTTATTTGGTTTCTAAGCATATGTAACATAGCAGCATTTTCTGCTATTTTTCGCTGTTTTACTATCAGAACAATTAAAAAAAAGGAGGGCCTTTTTAAAAAAAGAAAACCTTAAACCGAAAAACCTAGAATGGGGGGATTATAGGTTTTTCTCCTGTATCGTGGAGGCAAATTACAAACATAAATTGCATAATTGTAGGCCATAAAAATTCTTGATCCAAGTGGGATTCAAACCAGCAATACTCAGCGCCATAACTCAAGCAAAACTACTGCGCTACGGATCCGTCGTACCTCTTTGAGTTGATCTAATCGTAATGAAGCCGTAATGTAAGTACAGCATGGTTCTACCATGTAAAGCCAACACTAATATTGTCTTTTCTTATTTTCTTCCTTTTGTATCGGTCCGCTCTAATACGTAAGCCTCGGTGGGTCTAATAAATTTACGTCTGACGTAAACGAGATAGTTATACAAGTTATACCGCCATCTATCGGAAATTATGTGGTTTATCTTGTATTTAATAATTACAATAATAAGTTATCTTTTATTTACCACAGTCTCCTCTAACTACACCCATGAGACGAAGTGGGATGGTTGATGTTCTTACACCATCATTGGACGGCAACTCGAGTACTGAGATGAAACTCTCCACAGCCTTTAATTATACAACATATAACGAAAATTCATAAGCATCGTAATTCAATCGTTTAGAAATATCTTTACTTCAGAAAAATCGACCATGAAAAAATCGAATTAAATTTGAATACATTTTGCAAATTGTATGTGAATTTTTTACGTCCGCATTGTGGCCGGCAAGTACCCCTCCTCACCAATACGCGAGTCAGTTGTTGAAATGTGCGTAATATTTTACTAGTTTTGAATTCGGTACAAATACCTTTATTTAAGACCAAAAAATTTCAATATTATAAATGCCATGCATATATATATGTATATATATGTGTATTTATATATATATATATATATATATATATATATATATATATATATATATATATCCCTGAAAGGTTCCCTGGACTGTTTGTTACATATTGTATAATACTAAAGTAAGGGACGTCCTAGGCGAAAGTGTATCAACCAAATTGGCGATATATTGAAAACGGGCCAAATTAAGAGTACTCTTAACCGACGAGCATGTATGCGTAGGTAGGATGTGGAGGAGGCGAGAGAGGTGTGTCAGGATCGTGCCAAATGGAAGTCTGTAGTCTCGCCTACCCCTCTAGGTGTCAGGCGTGAGTATTTATATATGTATGTATAATAAAAATAACTGTTCCGTACGACAACTTTCAAACTCAGGACCCGCAGTGCCGCATCGAATGTTTGGCCACTGCACTGATTAAGCGTCGTCTAATCTCAATTAATCAAGTTTTAGGTAACTAGCTTTCTGTCCGCAACTTTATCTACGTGTATTTTTAAATATAGTAAATAAACTTTTTCAACGACTGAAAATAAAAAATGCAATAATGGTATTTCGTTTATGCCTACCGATCGCCCTTACGAATGTGTGCGCACGCATTAAAATCGGTTAAAATAAAGCATAACCACGGATTTTGAATTTAAAAGTTAAAAAGGATAGAATTTTTAGGATTTTTTTTAATTTATTTTTCTTCACCATTTGCCTATGTTATTTAGTCTCAACCTTCTCTGCCAGTTGTCTCTGTTATTGCAGAATAAGCCTGTATATCTTACATATATTATAAAGTGGAAAAATTATTATTGAATTGCAACTTTTCAATGATGATGGCACTCCGTGACCATCTGCTTATCAAATTAGTTCACTTCAGTCCCACCCAGCGACACTTAGTGAGCGTGAGATTATTCTCGCTATAATGGGGGAGACAACGAAAGAGATCCATATATTTTTATTAGGATAAATATAGATCTCTAAGAGGCACGAAATCCACTTACCATCAGTTGGACTGTGTGCTCGTTTGTCACCCTTATTCTATAAAAAAAACTTCACAGATATGTAACATAAAATCCTCACAGCTTGTGTTTTTGAACTGTCTCTACTGTGTCAACTATCTCTTTTACCCTTTAGACCAGAACACATATAATAGAATAATAGTAATTATACTTTTTGGCGACAAAAATAGTTATATAGGACTCTTAGGTCAACCATATACATATAGGATTCCGTTTCGGAATTCCAATTCGGGATTATGAACGCAGAAAATCCATATATAAAAGTCCATATATATATATATATATATATATATATAAAGTCCGTAGTATATTGGAAAATGTAATACGTGCTATCCGTTAGGGTGAGGGCCTGGTGATCTATAACACAGGGATTACCCTAGGATGGACACCAAAGGTCAAAATTATCTACAACCGTATTATTTAAGAAATAATGTGAAATTATATACCTTTGTGAAGAGAAAAATAAAATGATTTATTATTATTATTATATAAAATCAAGGACTCACATATAAGACAAGGATCACACACCTACGGTAGTTTTCCGTTCGAAGGCTTGCGGGCTAAACGAGATTCCGTTGTATGTGACCGTCCCATTCGAAATTTCGAAACGGAATTCCGTATATTTGTGGCCAACCTTAGGCAGGAATATAAGTCTAGCAGTGTAACCTTATTCCATTTTTAAAGACAATAATATTTTTATGAAAATATGTTAAATATTCAGAACACATAGTGCCAGAACAGCTTAACAACCGACTCCATCCGATCCGGTCGTAGATTACCAGGCATTTGCAAATATATTGGACGTTCGATATGCTGTGATTCTAATTCAATTTGAATTACAGGTATTCGGTTACAGTTACGAATACGTAGTACACGAACGTTATCATTTGAAGGACGATTCCGTGACTCTTAAATCAAATCGAAATTGATTAATTTGAAGTGTCTGTCTATGGCTTCTATTAAACTCAGGGGATAATTAGCATGCTATAAAGTTAAAGTTACAACCTGGATACGCCCCACTCCTGGGTACAGGCCTCCGCTCATTTCTGAGAGGGTTTTATGGCAAGGAATTGTCCACCGAACTGCTCCAATGCGTGCTGGCGAACTTCACATATCTTTGAAATATTTTTTTTTAATTTCTCAGACATGCAGGTTTCCTTTACCGCTGATCACGTGGTAAATCAGCACTTAATATATATATATATATATATATATATATATATATATATATATATATATATATATATATATATATATATATATATATATATAATTGAAGTTTCCGTCCGTAAAATTCAAATTTAGTAGGTTATTAGAATGCTGTGATATTATGAAGAACGCCAGGCCAGGCGTCCAGGCTTATTATTATATGGCTGAACCAACTGTGATGAAACTTTTCGTACAGCTAAAGAGCAATTTGAGGAGTCTATCTAGGTTACAATTTAATCAAAAAACTTGAATATTGTTTTATAAAACGAAAAATTGATAAAATACATGGTATATATCATAGTTGTAGCACGAATGTGTCGGCTCGACCGGGGCATGACCACGCTCTCATAGAATACCAGGGAAAATAGCAGCGTAATGCTACTGGGGTTCGTATGGTGAGTATAGAGAAATGGAGATCTTTTTACTGGCATCGAGGCAATCTATCTTAGTCCTCAGAGGTGACAACGCATTTGCATTTTGATTTCTTATTGAGGATAATCGTGCATGTCTATGGGCCACAGCATCCAGTTACTATCAGGTGAACTGTGTGCTCGTTTGTCACTCAATGCTATATAAAAAGTTTATATATCCTATCCAGTAGAAGCGGGGCGGGTTGCTAGTTATGAATAAAGAAAGTGCCTTAAAAGGCCGAAAAATAAATATCATTTGTTTCTGTTATTGTCACAAAAATCGAGCAACATTTCGGATCCTAACTATTAGGTACTTATTTCGTATGAACACAAATGTATTCAAAGAATTCCTTTTATTCATGATTCGGGCCTTTATCGGTCCCGCCGTCGCACCGTTTCCTCATTTCTTGTAGATTCGAGTTATTTCTTGCACAATTCGAAAAGTACTCTAAGCTTATTTTAACATTCCTAAAGACACAACCGTGGATAGGATATTCTCACACCGAGGCGGTGTAAGAATATCAGAAGAGAATCAAATCACTTGCCAGATGTGGTGAATTTCACTTTTTTAAATTTTTAAGTTAAATTTCGCCACCATTTAATAATATGTACATATAAATACAATCTAGTCATTAAAAATAAAGTTCTTTTTGTAATAAATTCAGTTGTAATTGCGTTCAAAACCTTATTTAGAATCTTTCAAAGTTGCTTATAAGACAATATCTGTAGCGTAATAGTTTCCTTGCAAACCAATTAACAGCTGTAATAGCATAATGTAATGCTTGTAAAGCAACTGTATAGCGCTGCTAAGGCACAAAGCTATACAGCAATAATTTGTGGCAATTTTTCACTTATAAGAACCGTATATGCGCTTATACAGCCTTTATAGAGCCAGAAAATATAGCATTAAGTCTGATTTTATATTTATTCTGATAGGCAAAATTTATTTCACAAGTATATTAATGCAATATGTAACGCAAAGTATTTAATGTAAGTTGGCCAAAAGAAACTTACTATTTTGTCATCAGTCAACTAATGTATTTAGGGTGATCTTAAGAAACAGTAACAGTTTTGGAGGTTCCGGTGGATTGCTGCTCCTGTTATTATCATGAAATAATGATTTTATGTAAATTTTTATGCGTAAAACTGGTGTGATTTTGTGTATTAAATATTAATGGAACCGATGTGACAAGTACTTCGATGGCGATTTTGCTAAAGTTTACTTCATCCGTTCCTTAATATATTATTGTCATTAACCGTCCGCTGTGATGAGAATCTCTCAAAAATCTCTCAAACACTTTGCATTGTGTATTGTATGTATTTTGAAAAGAGTTTCGTGAATAAAACTATCATCGGACTAGGTTGTATGGTATAAAGCCTTTGCTTGCCTAAATTGGCGGATCGTAACACCAACAACAGCTTGTCAATTTCGTTTTAAATTATGTATGACGATTTTTTTAGACTAGGACATGCCATAAGCTTGATTTGATAAAACATAGTAAATTATTTTATTGATATCTATAATGGTGACATAAGTAGACGCTATTTAAACTATATCACATCGAACATCTCACTCAATCCACTTTAATTATAGGTGGTGTAGTTGTGTGATTATAAGTACCTACTGGAAACGTCGTGAATATGAAATAAATAAATTAAACGCGATAAAATTCGTAAAACAAGTTTAATTTAATCTTATTTTTAATAAAAATTAACGCTTATTAACAATTTCATTTCATTTCAAGCTTATTTGCAATTAAAGTAATTGATTGTATTGATTTTCGAAATTTTACCCGTCCGGAGTTGTAATAAGTTCCAATTAAATTACAATTTTAAATTGCAAATTCGAAAGTTAATTACCGTTATGTTAACGATAGTATTAAGCACCAAACCATATCGAGCCTCGAAGTCGTTACAAAAATAAAAGGGATCAGTTTTTTTTATACGGTAATATTAATATAATTATAGACTTATACTATTTTTAGTGTAAGGGTGTCAGACACCTATAACTCTATAAAAACGAGTACACAGTCCACCTAATTGTAAGTGAATCTGATCTTAGATGAAGACCTTAATTGCTGGCCGTATGAAGAAGCTCAAAGCCGCTGAGCGAGATATGAAGAAAGCTATGTTCGGAGTTTCTCAAGGTGATAGATTTAAAATGAAGATATCCGCAGAAGAACCAGAGCAATCAACTTAGCCTGACGTATTAGTAAGCCGAAGCCTGGCAATGGGCCGGCCATATAGCTCGAAGAACCGATCACCTATGGTAAAGCAAGGTTCTCGAGTGGCGGCCTCGAGCGGTTCGGTGGCAAACTCAAAAGATAATGATCATTATGTTAACGATATTATTAAGCATCAAACGTATATGGAGGTAGTAGTAAGTATCTTATGATGAAATGTTGTCCTTTGTTAATACATAATTTTATATAAGCAGAGAGTGGAACAGCGGAGCCCTACATTCGTTCTATTTATGTATTTAGTCAACAAAAACTCACACATACTTTAACGAGTGAGGTCCCGCGCCTCTGAATATATAATAATAATGATTTGAAATTAACACGGTAGTACGACTCCAATAACCTTTCGACCCTTAACTTAAAGTTGGTATTCACTCTAATGTACTTCACGCTCTTCTCAACCTTCGTGGAGTAATGTCAGTACAGTTCAGTGCATTATAGCACTGATTACGAAGAGGGGATTTTTTCTTCTCAATAAAATGAAGCCACATAGGTTGGCCTGTCCGTTGCATATCGCTGAAGGCAATGTTCTTCGAACAGGGCTGTCTTCATGAGTGTTTACCCTACTAGGGTTAATACTTCAATTCGACGTGTGCGTTAAGCACGTCCCAAAACGCATTGGCAAGTTTTATTATCCATTCATCCATTTTTTTAATAGAATAAGAGTGACAAACGAGCACGCAGTCCACCTGATGATAAGTGGAGCTGTGCCTATGGACATCTTCATTTATACTCAATTGAGAATCAAAATGCAGATGCGTTGTCATTCTTAGGGCTAACATGGAATGTTTTTTTTTTTCAATAAAAACGGTCACTGGTTCTCTACACTCACCATACAAAACACAACTGTGAGATTGCGGTCCTACCTCGGTCGAGCCGACACATTCCTACTACAACCATAATATAGCTGCAGCGTGGCTCCACCACATGCATGTTACAGCGTATAAAAGTTCACTGTGAACATAGGCCTCCCCCATGGATTACCCCGTAGTTTGCCATAGTTGCCACAGTTGCCATAGTTTGAAATGGGAAAGTTTATATTCCTACCCCACCACTACAGGGTACACATTTTATTATAGTTATATATAACACACGCGTATTGAAAAATCGTTTTTCAAATTCTCAAATAATAACTTAATATATTTTGCCTAGGATGTTGTTATTCGGAAATTGAGTGGGAGGAAAACAATTTATCGAGAGCGCAATATGTTTGCAAATGTGTTGAAACGGTCGGCCCTTCTCGCTGAGGCCCAATTTAATTGCATTATTGTTTACATATTTTGGGATCAAAGTAACTTATATCAGATCTACATGCTTAAGTCTACCTTTCAATAAAGCTGTTTTTTTTAATTTAGAATCTATGCTATTTTGAGCTAAAATTAAAACTTTTCCTTTTATTTACGGTCACTGATCTACCTAAAGTATGTTGTCTTTTTAGAGGATAATTTTGTATCCTTTCTTATTTTGGTGCACCTTAGAGATTAGTGTTTCTCTAATTTTCATTTTTAATTCATTTTTTCTTCTGTTGTCTCTTCCAGACAACCCAGAAAAATTATCTTACTGCTATGTTGCAATAAGATCGCCTTTGGTTTTTCCTTCAATATTTGTTTATTTTTAATTTTCCTTGGCGAACAATACAGAGTATTGTATTGTGTAGTGAAACGGAACTATTATCTAATAATTAAACTTATAAAACAATCAAAAGTGGCTTCAAAATGTTTTGGCTTGATTTTCTCGTCATTATTAATCTACGCAGCGGCAGTGCGCTCCGTTTTTCTTTGTTTATTTTTGTGAGAATATTAAATCATAATAATAATTAAGTGTTTTAAGTATGTGTGTATGTGCATGTATGTATGTATACATTTATACATATGTTGAAAGTGCCATCCATTTCGATTTCCTGATTAATGTTATATTGATATTAATTTGTTATATTTGAAATCATATCGTAACGTAAATGCATGCTTAATAATGCTGAGCTATTTTTTTCATGTTGGGAATAAAGAGAGCATTCTCCTGCCAAAAACTGCTGAGTTCGGGAAATTGTGAAACTTACAGCGTAAATATTCTGTGTTAAACAAATAAAAGAAAATACTTCCAAATATAAATATTAATTAAAACGACGCAAACAAAATAGTTTAATAATTAAAATGACGTCTACTAAGCACTAAAGTTATAAAAACTACAAATCAGTAACTGAACTTGACCGATACGACTCAGGGCCTTTCGAGAAAAGAGCCTACTATTTTTTAAGGCCGGCAACGCACCTGCGATTCCCCTGGTGTTGCAGTTGTTCATGGGCGGCTCTTCCATAAAAAAGGTCCGCTAATTTTAGTACACTCTAACACCCGTATTCACGAACGATACTTACATAAGTATGGCAGCAACACTATGCTAAGTAAGATATTTCTCACTGCGTTCGTCATGGCAGGCCGTTCATTTCATAAACAGTACTTAGTGGACTCTTTGTTGTGCGGACACATAGCATTGAATGGGGCGCCGTAATTGGTTAACGTTGTGAAGCGACTTCAGTCGAGTTGAATGACAGTTAAACGTCACTCAACCAAGATATTATTTTGTCATTTGAATTCTAAACATAGTTTACTTATACAATTTTATTTTATTTTCATTTTGAATACGATTTGCTTGCCTATAATGAATGCGAAATCACCTAAAATATGGTAAGTATTACATTTTATGTTTCTGTTTGTTTCGTTGTCAATTTCGTGCAAATAATAACACGTGTTGTTTTCTTACAGTTCAAAGAAGTTACCATTTACTTCTTCGAATTCGGAATCTTTTGAAAACCTATAATAAATAAATAAATAGCCTTTTATTTCCAAAATCAAAAATGACAACAATTTTATATAAATTATCCTTACTCAATCTGTACTGAATACTGAACTGTATCCACGACTGGTCGTCGCTGCTGGTGATAAGAGGGCTGGTTCTTTCCTCGCTCAAAGGCTAAGTATAGCTATTCAGCGAGGAAACGCAGCCAGCGTTCTTGGCACTATACCACGGGGAGCAGGTCTTTTTGACGATTTAAATTTTTAGTTTTAGGTTTTCTATATTATAGTTTCTTCTTTTATATTGTATATATAATTAGTTTTAATCGTAAATAAAATACAATTACACGTTACTCAATTAGTGATATTCATAACATTATCAATTAGAAATAGAAGAAATATTATTAACATATTATAACACATTGACATTTAAAAATTAATACTAATGAATAAATCTTTCATTGCATCTTATATAAATTAATCAAACAATGACATTTATTTAATTTATTATTATTAAATATTTAAATTAATTAAAACAAGACTTAGCATAAGGAACTATTTGCATAACTATATTAAATATTTATTTTATTATTATTTACCATATAAAGTCCCTGATTTCGGAATGTCTATTGACAAAGGCCTCCTCCAGACTTTTCCATTGTTTCCGGTCGAGTGTTAATCGTCTCCAGTAAGGTCCAGCCGTGTATTTTAAATTATCTTCCCACCTTCTACGCTGCCCACCTCTGCTTCTTTTGCCATCTCTTGGATACCAATTTGTGACAATTTGGCTCCATTTTTCTTGACGGTTCCTGAGCATATGTCCAGTCCATCTCCACTTTTGTAAGTCTATTCTTTGTAATATATCAGGTACCTGGGTTTTGTTCCGAGTGTCTTCATTCCTGATCCGGTCGGTTTTCTTTATACCAATCATGCTCCTCTCCATTGCTCGTTGGCATGTTAACAATTTATTTCTGTGTGAACCTGTGAGGGCCCAAGATTCGCATCCGTATGTTAAGCAGGGAAGAATACACATTTCGAACACTTTTCGTTTTCCTGCCATTCCCAACTCTTTGCTCTTCATTATTTCTTTTAGTGACCAATACTTTTTCCACCCATTCGCTATTCTTTTATTTATTTCCTTGGATGTTAGGTCTTTTGGTGATATGATTTGGCCTAAGTAAGTGTATTCTTCCACGTATTTTAGTACTTCACCGTCGACAACTATTGGTATCTGTTCCCTATTGGACATTATTTTGGTTTTCTCGGTGTTCATTTCCAAACCAGCTTTTTTACTTTCATTTGATAGATCTTGTATCGTCTTTCAAGTGTTTTGGGATTCTCTTCGAATAAAACGATGTCATCGGCGAATCTGAGGTGGTGAAGTCTTCTTCCATTTATGTTCAAGCCCATTACATCCCAGTTTATTTGTCGGAATATATGTTCTAGAGCCGAGGAAAACAGCTTTGGAGAAATAGGGTCACCTTGTCTGACTCCTCTTCTTATAGGGAACTCGTCTCCTAGTGTTTCGAGGTATACTCTTGCTGAGCATTCATCATAGACTTGTTTCAGAATATTTATGTAGGTTTTGTGAATGCCTTTCTAGACTCTCCCAGATAATTTCTTGGTATAAACTGTCAAATGCTTTTTTATAATCTTTAAAGGCTAAGTAGAGTGGTTTATTATATTCATTGTACCTTTCGAGAACCTGTCTAACCGTGTGGATATGGTCAATGGTTGAAAAGTTACGTCTAAAACCCGCCTGTTCTATTGGTTGATTTTCGTCTAATTGAAGAGTGATTCTGTCGAGAATTATTTTAGCGAATATTTTGTAAATGTTCGACATTAAGCTGATTGGTCTGTAATTGCCTATTTCATCTTTTGCTCCACTCTTGTGTATCAATATGATGTGTGATTTTGACCATTGATACGGTATTTGACCACTATATAATAATTCCGTAAACATTCTTGCAAGTATTGGACATAACTCCTTAGATGTTCCTTGTAGAGCCTCATTCGTAATCTTGTCTGGACCGCGTGCTTTATTTAGTTTTTGTGAGCTTAAAGCTTTCTCTACTTCGCTACATAATATAAATAGGGGCTTGTCATGTGTTGTAATAATCGTTTTAAACTTTTTATGCAACGATACTTCTCTACTGTAGAGACGTCGGTAGAAATCAGTGGCACACTCTATAATGTCCTTACGTTTAGTATATGCTTTATTCTGTTTTCTGATTTCGGGGATCCATTCCATGGTAACTTCCCGTAGCTCTTTAAGTGCCTTCTTTACTCCGCCTGATTTTATGATGTGCTTATTGATAACTTCCAGTCTGTGTTTCTTCCGGTCATTTTTAATGGCTTTATAAATAGTTTTACTTAATGCGGCAAGCTCTCTTTCTTTGAGTTTTCTGTCTTTTCAATTTTTTGACATTAATTTTTTTCTCTCCTCTATAAGTTCGATTGTTTCTGTACTCAATTTACGTATTTTGTCTTTTGAGGAAGTAGATGTGCCACTCAGTTGGTTTTCTATTAAGTTGTACCTTGTCTGTAGATCTAGCTTTTTCCGGCTCTCCCTTAGAGGTGTGCTATGCTTTGATAGAGGAGAATAAGGCACTTTTATTTCTTTCACTTTGTTACTTATTTTGAGATTTTCCGTGATTATTTTGCGTGACTTCTTTGCAGGTATCAACAGAAGAGATGAACGAACCATACGATGGTTAGTGTTAAAGTTTAGTGTTTGGATTACTTCAGTGTTTGTGAAAACTCTATGATTATTAGTTGTAATATAATTTATTTCGTTCCTATATTTTCCATCCGGTGATTTCCAAGTCCATTTGGTTTTGTATTTCTTTCTGTAGAGGCTGTTTAGTATAGTTAAATTAGTTTCTAGCATGAAATCAATCATTTTTTGCCCATTCTTGCTTCTCTTTCCGTGACCGAATCTACCAAGAACATTCTCTTCACCACTGCATCTTACTCCAACCTGTGCGTTAAAGTCACCCATTACAACGATATGGTTATTTTTTACTTTAATTATTGTTTCACTGAGGGCTTGATAGAACTGGTCTAAGTCGCAAGGGTTAGCTTGCTCTGTTGGGGCATAAATTTGTATGATTACCCAATCCTTGCTATAACCAGGTAATGTCATATTGACATAGGCTATACGGTCAGATATGCCTCTGAACTCCTTTATTTGATTCTTCAGCGAGGCTTTAAATAAGGAATCCGACTCCCCTTTGTCCCGGAATTACACCTTTATAATAAAGTATATACTGATTACGGTCTTCGATTGATTCTCCAAGTCTGCGCATTTCGCTGATCCCCAATATGTCCCATCGTAGTTCCGATAGCGCGATTTCAAGCTCCTGAAGGTTTGCTTCTGTTCTAAGAGTTCTTGTGTTAAGAGTTAATATTTCGATTGTACCTCTTCTTTTAGAACCTGTTTTTGTTATTAGAGTTTGTTTTTTATTCGATAAACTATCGCTGGAGGGTTCTGGTCTAAAGCTCTCGCGGCGACCACCCGTATTGAGAGCTGCTTGAAAACCTATAGCGACTTTTAAATTCATTGGCACTGTAATAATCAAAACGATTTTGAAAGTCACGTATCACTTTTCTTGTGCTAATCGTTCTTTGCACGTTTATTCTTTCCAGGATATAATTATCAAAATCATCTTCGCTGCTGTAATCCATCGCAATTAATTAATCGTTGAGTTACCGCCGTAATAGTTATTTATTGCTTCTTATTTTGTATCAAGAAGGAAGCGTCGCTTTTTCTTTTAAAATATGTATAAATAACATACAGGAACTCGTAATAAAGCTTACGTTAAGATAAACCGATCTGATGTAAATTTATTTTTTAAAAGCTGTTGGTTTTCTAAATAAATAAATAAGAATCAAAATGTAGATTCGTTGTCACCCCTGAGGGCTCATCTTAGTCCTTAATTGGCTGCTGGCTCAAGCTGCAAAGAAAGCCGTGTTTCCAGTAAAAAGGAGTCTCGGGTTCTCTACACTCACGATACGAAACACAGTATCTACAATGTATCTTAACCAAGATCTTTAAACTAGCAGCTAAAGCTAGTGATTGTAGTTTTTTTTTTTAATATAGCATAGGGTGACAAACGAGCACACAATCCACCTAATGGTAAGAGGATTCCGTGGCCAACACAGTTAAGCAGATATTTTACGCTGGTATTTTGTGAGAGCTTGGTGCCAGTCCCGTCAAGCCGACCAATTCGTGCACAACCTTAATATAGCTGAAGCGTGGCTCTACCACATATGATGATGGTAAGTGCAGTTCGTGGATACCGTCCAGTCAGAAACACAGCTGTAGCAAGCACTGCCTTTTGGCGGCAGAAATAGGTGAAAGATTGATTTCTACCCAGATGGATACCTAAGCGAGAAAAAACTCCTACCATCTAGTGTAGTTATAAAATTGAACATGTTTAAGAAGTACTAAACTTTTTTCTTTTTGTTGCAGGAAGCAGTGCATTCTAACGGTGTTCGGTGAGTCTATTTTTATGATTGTATTACAGATGGTGAATGTCTTGCAAATCATTGCATATTGTGAATCGACTATTAGAGAAAAATTAAGTTTTAATACATATTTATTAATTTAAAAATGTTTTTAATTATGGGATGCAAGAGAAATCGGAAAGATTCTTATGGGAGGCACAATGCGGATTTAGACCTGGAAGAGGATGCACGGATCAAATGTTTTCTCTCCGCATGATCACGGAGAAGCTTCTGAGTGTTAACCAGAGGATTTTCTGTGCTTTTGTGGATCTGGAGAAAGCATTTGATAAGGTTATAAGGAAGAAAATGTGGGAACTGTTGCCGGGATATGGTGTGGATGGTCGATTGTTAAGGGCTGTGCAGTCACTCTACTATGACTGTAAAGCCTGTGTGCGGGTAGGGCATGACCTGTCACCCATGTTTAGCGTCCAAGCGGGCGTAAAACAGGGTTGTGTCATGTCTTCCTGGCTGTTCATACTGTATCTCGACAGCTGTTTACAGAAGCTGAAAGATAGCTGTTTGGGTGTGAAATTGGGTGACATAAAAGTTAATTGTCTGCTGTATGCTGATGATGCAGTGCTTATTGCACCATCAGAAGCAGAACTGCAGGCATTAGTCACGTGTATGAAAGAGGAATGTGAAATTAAAGGTCTCCGTTTGAATGCTAATAAAACTAAGGTTCTGGTATTTGAAAAGGACGAAGAGAGAACGAAATGTGAAATATGGGTAAATCAGGAATGTCTAGAACAGGTAAATGAAATTGTATACTTGGGGAGTGCTTTCAGCCGGGATGGAAGATGTGATTTAGATGTGGATAGGCGTGTCGCTGCCGGAAACAAAGTCAATGGTGCCCTGAATGCATTAATAAAAAGGCAAGGCGTGGTGAAGAGTGCACGCCTTGCAATACATAACGCAGTGTTGGTACCGACTTTGTTATATGGCAGCGAAACCTGGGTATGCCAGAAGAAGCATAAAAGCAAGTTGAATGCAGTGGAGATGCGATCTCTTCGTAAAATGTGTGGCGTTACCATAGCCGACCGAAAGCGAAACGAAGATGGCAGGATTGAAAGATGACCTTATCACAAAAATTGATAGGGGCGTACTCCAATGGTTTGGACACGTTGAACGAATGAGTGAAGACCGAATGGTGAAGAAAATATATAGCGCGAAAGTAAATATTAAAAGGTGTCGAGGTAGACCGAGACTAACTTTCGAAGACCATGTGAGCAAATTGCTCGAAGAGGGGAGGGTCAAGAGTACTCGGATACCTAGACGTGCATGTATGAAGAAGTTAATGAACCTGAAAGAAGCGAAAGAGGTATGTAAGGATCGTGACACTTGGCGATCTGTTCTCTCTGGCTACCCTGTTAGGGATTGTGCGTGACGATAAGTAAGTAAGTAAGTAAGTTTTTAATTATCATTATCTACAGTGAAGCCGCGATGGATTACTTGTACAATACAATTAATCCATCGCGGCTTCACACAGGTGATTTCGGAATCTCAACAGCGTCATCTACCGGGACTATATATGAATCTAAACGATTTAGGGACCCATTTAAATACGAACAAAAAATATCGAAATCGGTCGAGCAGTTTGTAAGTGTTAGCGAGACTAACGGACATCATTTTTATCAATAGAAATATAACTTTTTAACTGTGTAGTTGCGGTGTAAGAATACACTCTACATTAGCCCATATCGTGCCACGGGTGTCGCAACATGCGACAGAAAGAAACTGAAATAGGAGATGGCCAGTAGCATCTCCATAATAACAAGTTTAAATCACAGAAAACTGCAGTTACCAAATCGTCCGACAAAGGTGGTACCTAACTATATGTTGTGGTGTTTTAATCAGAAACAGCTATATTTAATTATATATGTACTATATATGCGTATTTACACAGGCAATAGTAAGCATATATATGTATATATTTATATATTTTGTATATATATCTATATCATAATATATATGTATAATTATGTTTATAACATATATCGCAATATGTAATGTGTATGACTACTTATGGATATTTTAACTCATATGCACTTTGCACCCACAATCCCAAAAAAACCCAAAAATCTTCTCTGCTTAGCTTGGAGGTAGACTGGCAGAGAATGCCTTGTTGCATTAAGTCTGCCTTTTTACACTCGGTGTGCAAATAAAGCATAAATAAATATATTAAATCCCCCCCCCCATTTGAAGCAATCTATGTCTATGTTCAGCTTGGACTCTTACTGCCTTATTAATAAAAATTGCTTATTCCAAGCTTAATTCAAAGTTACACTTGGACTAACTAATCTCAGAGTAACTGACTATATAGTTCGTTATTACAATGTTATTAATAAGCATGGAGTAACCTCCGACTAACTATACATTCCTTACGCCGGGATTAAGGCTTGCGCTATGGCAACCCACTTATTTTAAAAGTAAAAAGAGTGAGTCAGTGAATGATTAGTGAATGAATTCAATGCTTGATGATGACATTAATGACAGTGACAGGCAATATTTTGAGTTTGACAAGAGATAAATGTTACGGGTTGTTCCTTGTTCCTCGTGTTGTTTTCGGAATCGGTGGAAAAACTATGTTCTAAATATTATAATTTTTAATATTATTTGTAACGAAATTTTAGAATTAAGAAAAGAGCGTGAAGGGCAAAATTAATTAAATAACCATTTTTGTTTTGTTTTTTGGGGATAAATAAAATCTTTTGTACATGTAATTATTGTATATTTATTTAAAAAAATCGTTAATAAATGCTGAATTGCATTATTTCAAATATTATTATAATTTCAATAATTGCAGAATTTCCTCTAACGGAGTTATTTACTAATTGTGTGACTGATATATTTTCATCATCTCCTTATACTACATCCTCAAGCAGATCTTGCTTTTGCATTGCAATGTATATATTGTTTGTATGCTCTTATTTAGTATTTAGTCCTCGCAGTAAACACCGAAACCTTTGCTTCCCTCCAAAGCATTGTTCTACAGTGTAACGGGGCCACCAGATGTGTGACCGGTTGTACATTCTTCCTTTTGTTTATTAGGACGCGGGATAGGAGTGTAAAAATAAGAAGTATAAGCAATAACTGACTGCTCAAACATTTGTTTTAATGCGACGATAATTAAATATTCTGGAGTCATGTGTGCTGCCTTGCCAATGTGCCACTGTATCCATGAATTCTAAATTAGCATTTGACACAACCTGGAACAAAGCACTCATAACTTCTTTAATATGAAGTAATAGATTGAGGTGGTTGTATTGAATCTGAGAAAATAACTAAGTACCTATACGGCAGAGATGGGCTAGCTAGGTGCTATAAAACTTGTACATTTATTGAACTGTATCCTTTCCTGTTTATGTAGTATTGTCCGATGTTTCCAGCGTCTTTCGGGATTAGAATATGTAGCAATCAATAGCCCCAATCACTTGTCTAAATCCACATAATGAATAAAAACCTGCAATCACTTTGTTCTGCTCCACATCACTTCTTGGCATTTTTATCCATTATTCTATTTTTGTTACTAGTGCTTACAACTTATGAATACGGGTAACAACGCGCGTGAACGTAAAGTTTTACAAAATGTCAAAATACGCGACTAGTCTACGCTTATTCAGTCGTTAAACTAGGTACCGCCAAGGATTAACTTTTATTCCGAGGGTAGATTCGGATTAGTTTACTCCCTCCTTACTCTATGTTTATTAATACTGAAATTAGATATTTTAAGCTTTAAACTAGGAGTAAAGTTAATCTTGCTCAAGTCTGTGTTTATTGATAGGGCTGTTATAGGCTGCAATGGATGGTTTGATGTTTGAATTCTTAACCGAATTCAAAAAACAAGAAGTTTTCTATTCGACGCGTAAGTTTTTATGTATGTTCACTTATTTTTGGAAACAGCTACATCGAATAAAATAATTTCTTTATTTCAAGTTTATATCTCAAGGATGGTTTTATTTATACATACTTATTTAGACGGCATTCTTTGTGATGCCACTGACAGTTCACTAATCCCAACATTACTATACTAGAAAAGACACACCACCCTCGATAATATGACATATATTTTGCCTTTAAATGAGGCATTATCGGTAGAAATAGACTCTGCGATGGTGATCTGCTACTTAAGAGAACGGTGACGGCGTTTATAACTTGGAACTAGTGGTGATGGTCAACCTCTAACCTAACGTCTTTTTAAAGTCAAATGTTTGACTTTAAAATGCCGTTATGTCTGTATTTTGTTTTGCTAAACTACAATAGTCTGCATGAAACACTCTACACTGGTATCAAACGAGAACACAGGCCACGTTATTGTAAGTGGATGTCCCATAGACAGACATTTATCGTAGAATAAGAATCAAAATGCAGATGCATTGTCTTTCTGGGGACTAAGACGGAATGCATTGTGTCCAGTCAAAAAGGGTCTTCGGTTCATCTACACTAACCATACGATACACAGCATCATTGAGCTGATATTTATTTTTACGTTGGTATTCTGTAAGAGCGTGATCCTACCCCGGTCGAGCCAACCCATTCGTGCTATAACTAATATATTATAGTTTTAGAAAAAAAATTCTATTGATAGAAACGGTAACTGAAATGATTTAATAAATACATTTATTTAAAATCTTAAATGTAACACCCTAAGGAGATATAGGTTGATTTAATACCATGTGGCATTCTTTCCAAGTCAACCTTAGGTGCCAAAGTCAATTGTTGCTAGGTACGAAATAACTTACATAGATAAAGTGTCCATATAATAAAAAAATAATTAAACCTTAGTATACAAATCTATTCATATACATGGTATATACATACACAACATAACATATAATATTTAAATATACATACATTTGGGTTCGATCCTCGCAGGCACCAATCAAATTGTAACTGCAATTTTAAGTGCTGATTTACCGCGTGCTCGGCAGTGAAGGAAAACATCGTGAGGAAACCTGCATGACTGAGAAATAAAAAAATATTTCGAAGTCATGAGAAGTCCACCAACACGCATTGGGCAGCGTGGTGGACTCTAAAACCCGTTCAGAAGTAAAAGGAGGCACAGGCCTCCCACTGCTGAGTGCAACGGTGAGACGTATATAAGCTGTAACTTTTACATATAATATATGCACGTTGTGTACATATATATTACATTTCCGATTTTCACGAGTATAAAATACTAATATATTTTTTCATAAAGTCCATAAAGTAAGCAGAATTAATCTTAATTAAATATTCTATATAATGACTTTAAATTACTTCCCTTGGACTTTCTCTCCGAAGTTACTCGAAGTTACTTGAGGCTCGTTACTCAAGTTACGCCGTTAAGCCATTAAAAAGAAAACATGTCAACTGTTACTGTCATAAATACTGCATTGTAAATAATTCTTCATTTCTCAGTATTGAAATAAAATTAAATATGACAATATAATATGGATTTTATCGCGTATATTAACTTATTTTATATTCCCGACGTTTCGAGTTCTTTAAAAATGTCTATGCACCTATGGTCATGGGGAGGGGGGGGGGGGTGAGGTGTTCAAAGTCCCAATGAAGGTAAATCTAGAAGTTTTGCAGTTGTAGCCTTGATTTGGTATTTAATTTTATCAGTTATATAATTCCAAACAGATGGTAGCACCCAGCTATCTACTCTATTGAGAGTAGGATGTTTTTGATTTCAATAGTCTCGCGATACTATTGAAATCAAAAACAAACAAACGATAGGTGTTCTTTAGCGAGGATTTGTGATCTGATGTAGTGACCGGGGTGATCCTGTACATGTTCACAGACTGCATACTATATCCACGTTATAGCTTCTATAAGTCTACGACATTGTATTGAAGAATTAAAGCAAGTTGTTATGTAATGATTCAAAAATAATTATATTCTTCTGAATGCACTAAAGAATATCACCACAAAAAAAAACAGGTGAATAAAAAAGTTAAAATTAAACGCGATGAAATCCTAAAAATTAGTTTTATTCCACGTGTTTTATTCTCGTTTATATAAGATCTCATTATTTATTATTAGGGTTTAATACATGGAATATCAACAACAAAGGACCCGCCGACCTGGTTGTCCTATGGTTGGAAGGAAAGGCAGGAATTGAAGCATGCACTTACTGCGCAAAATCTCCGAAAATTACTTACGATAATAACATTTCTATATAATAAAAAAATATGACGAATATACCCCGTATATAGCAATCTATGGGGGTAACCTACTGTTGCGCGCCACAATTTATGACGGGTACATCGCAACACTAGCTACCACTAGCGCCTTCTAGTATCGAGTGGCAGAACTAGGAGAGTCAAGATGCTTCTAGACATTTTCATGGAAGTACTTTCCAGTACTATCGACGCCTAGTCAGTCGGGATCGGTATGTATCCTAGATATTTCTACAGTAGAAGGTTCTAACACTATCTGAGGCCTTATATAAGGCCGGTATAGACCGCGACCTGGGTCAGTATTGAATTGGCGATTTAAGCGTATATTTCGAAGCTATATAGCTGCCAACTAAAGTGATCAGTAGTACAATTGCGTTTTGTTATTTAGTGGTATTAAGTTGTAATTAATGTTTTGTAATTGAAGTGTCAATTTTGGTCATTCACTCGGCAGTTTTTAATTGTCGCGAACCCCAAGCTCGTAACACTATATTTATTTATTTTTTTATTTAAAAAACTTTATTGCACATTCGCCATCTACCAGTCAACCATGAGCTAAGCAGAGAACTTTAGCAGGTGCCATAAAATATTATGTGGATAATTTATACGTAAATGTAAATATATAAATAGACATACCATAAGTGTAAATACAAAAATAAATATACACAACTACAATTAACCTAAGTAATATATGATACATTTCATACATAATGTTTAAATAGTACATAACACATACATTTTAAGTACACTTACATACGAACATAACTAAAACAAATTAAATAATTTAAAATGTCAAGTCACATATAAGCAGAAACAATTAAATATGAAAGTTACTTGCTGGAAGAAGAAAGGTAGTGATCAGTCACCATCCTCTTAAATGTAGCAACAGAAGTCGGTTTTCTGATATGAGGGGGTAATTTATTCCATAGCCTTATGGCCTCAGCGGCGAAAGACTGAGACATAAATTTGCTATGGCGAGGAAAAACACATAATGTAGTTCTCTCGGAGGATCGCAGGTTACGATCGTTATTGATTTAGTGAATTTTTGATAGGTTGTCATAGTAACAGAAGCTTGGTTACCCAATTTCAGCTTTGTAGGCAAATCACGATAGTACTAACTACGTAACCGCAGATGTAGCATAGTCACGTCTTGCAGTTGAACAGTTGAACGCATCGCGCGATATTTCATAGCCAGTAACCACGATACGCTTGGGCGTGAGCCAGCACCATGTTATCAATAGCACGGTGTAAGACACAGTGTAATATATATGCTTTGCAAAGTGAAGCAAACGCTTCGTTGGATAATGCAACTCCTAAGACTTGGATAAAACTACCCTAACCAATTTTATGATGTAACGAATTCCAGCCGTTAAATGCTTACCATGCAGGGGAGACGTAAGAAAAACCACTACTCCAGAACATCCCGTGGGTGTTTTAAGCGGCCACAGGTGGTAACGGAACAGGAGATGAGCAGCAGCACCTATTAGGTCTATTTTTACAGAATAAGGGTGACAAATGAGCACACAGTCCAACTGATGGTTAGTTTATGCTGTGGCCCATAGATATCTACATTATCCTCGATTAAGAATCAAAAAGCAGATGCATTGAGGACTAAAATCGAATGAGTCGCAGAGTCTCTACACTCACCAAACGAAACAAATCAGCACCGATCCGGTCGCTCCCAGTCGGTTCGATCTGTTCATGCTACTACCTTAATATAGCTGCAGCTTGGCTCTACAACGAACCTCTGTTCAGAAGTGGACGTTAAGAAGCAGCGGATATTCTTACGCCGCCACTACATTATCTATCAGGTTATAAGCAGCTATTGAATGTAGTGGATACAACAATATTCTGTCACTTCTTTAATTCGTAAGAGTCCACAGCTGAAGATGAAACTCTACGTTGTAGGGAGGGTACTTACATGCACTAAAACAAAGATAACGATATAAACATTCAATGTCCCGTCTAAAAATTATACGTGGTGGAGCCACACTGCAGCTATATTATAGTTGTAGCAGCACGAATGGGTTGGCTCGACCGGGGAAAGACCACGCTCTCACAGAATACCAGCCTAAAATAGCAGGTTAATACTGCTGTTTTTAGTATAGTGAGCGTATAGCTCCGGAAACCTTTTTTTTTTTGGAAACGAGGCATTCCATCTTAGTCCTTAAAGGTGACAACGCATCTGAGTTTTGATTCTTAATCGAGGATAAATATAGATGTCTATGGGTCGATCCACTTACCATCAGGTGGACTGTGTGCTCTATTCTATAAAAAAGTAAAATTATTGGAATATTAGTGCGACCGTAATAGCTAAGACCTGTAAGAAAAAACCGGTAAGGCTCGACGGCTCTGCATCGCAGTGACTTAGCATTGAGTTGCAAAGAACCGCAAGTTAGATTCCCGTACGGTACAAGTATTTATATGACCTAAAATAATTATTCCAAATCGAGTATTTGTATAGCTACAATAAATGTATTTTTTTCTTGTGCAATTTATGTATAAATACTGCCTTCACGACACAGGAGAAAATCCCAGTGTAACATTTACGTAACGTAACGGTTTTTTTAAATATAAAATGTTAATAAGATGCTAAACGTCCTTTTTTTGAGTTTCAGTATCCAGCTGCTTAAAAATCGTAACATTTTATACATTTAAACTTTCCTAATTTATTAAATATATACATAATCCCAGTAAATGGATTAGAGATAACAGCTATGTAGTTTCTGTAAAAAATCACACACATACATCCATACATATAAACAAATGGGGGGCAACAGAGCACCTTCTTCGAATTCGGTTCAAATATATATCCCACCGTAACCGTAACGTACGCTAATAAATAAATTAGCCCTAAATTGATGAGGATCTCGAAATAAATGGCGTCGAACTCAGGTAGCTATATCCCATCCCATATGCTTCTCAATTAGCTGCTCCCCGAGCAGAAAGCAAATAAGTGAGCGAAATAAAAAGAAATCAGTTCAATCGGGCGAATCAATCACTTACTAAAGAAATCTAATTATACGGGCCTTCGTATAAAAATATTTCCGAGTTTCACCTTAATTATACATTATTATACCTTTGTGTTGAGTTTTAAGCACAACTGCATTAGTGGTGCAGCCCCAACAGTCTTCTCCTACGACTCCACTCTGACGACGACTCACCTGCTGAGGGTAGAGAGGCAATTCAATTTATTATAACTTGTTTAAATATTATATATCCTTATATACTATCTTTAAATGTGTCCAAAAGTTTTCTAAATTGATTTAAAAAAAATATTTATAGATTTTTACTTTTTAAGACTTCAAAAAGACTTAAAAGACGTGTGGCACTCGGGGACTGCCGCGGTAAAGCTATTGCATATCATTTTGTATCAACTTATGCAATTATAATTATTTATTTATTTTATTTATGCAGTATTTCTTTTTCTTTGATATTAATTCAAGTTACACTTTTTGAGCGTGGTGACCGATAAGAAAACAAATTTTTTTCTTTTATTAAATAAATAAATAATAAATGCACTTTGTTCATTCATATTCAAAACACTTTATACACAAACTTTACAAGTACAGCTATTCACTGTTGTACATAAATACCTAAACACCTATATACTTTCTCATAAACAGCTGCTTATGTATTCGTTCGATTTCGGAGCAGCTCGTCTCGATTCGTGCGAGCTTCGTAGAGTCGTACAATACGTCTAGTTGCACGCACACAAACACCGTGTCAAAGACTGCCGAAAAGAAACGACGTTAGACCATGCACGGCCTTCAAGCCACACCTCCGTGCCCGTCGGAGTGGGGAGCGTGAGGTTTTTTCGTTACGGAATAAATTTCTGGATTCGGTCCCCGCGCTCAAGGCCCGCGATAGAAGCTATGCAATAGCTTAAAATCTATAATTTTTTTAAATATCTTGACAATTGATAATAAAGTAAACAGTCATACTTTCAACCTTTTTAAATTTGATGCCCTATATTTTTTGTTTTAATGTTTTTCTAGTTCCTTATGGTAATACATTTTTATAACCCTTTTCGGAGGCCGAAATTTTTCTTGACAGTAAGTTTTGGATATTTCAAACTTCGTTATCCTCATGTAATAACTGTGTGTAAGTGTAAGGCGGTGTAAGAATATTTACAACTACACGTCGTCCCATAAGTGTCACAAGCGACAGAGGGAAACTCCGACCGGAGATGAGCAGCAGCATCTTCTTGATAACAACTCAATATTATACAAAACTGCGCTTGTAAATCTTATTTTTGAGAAGGGGCAGTAAACAAGCATACGGCTCACCTGATAGTAAGTGGCTACAGCCGCCCAAAGTCAATTGCAACACCAGGGGAACTGCAGGTGAGTTGACAGCCTTTGAGAAAGGAGTGAGCTTTTCTTGAAGGTCCCTAAGTCGTATCAATCGACTATTTTAAAATCATTCTTATGAGGAAATGGATCAGGCTTGTTGACTTTTATAGGCTGTAATAGATGAATGGATTGGAGAGAAAGTTAGTTATGTTAATAATTTATCGGATTTGTGTAGCTTGCACCGACTAAAGCCACATTGCATACCCATTGGAACTTTGTTGCACTCAATCACCGCCATCCAACATCACAGCATCTTTGTAGCATCAGTGTTGCGGAAAATAGGATAGATGACCCATCGCCGAATCAACATTCTTCCCCTGCAACACCATATTGGAGGTCACGTGGGGTTTTGATTCAAATCATCCATCATCATCATCATTACAGCCCTTCACAAGTCCACTGCTGAACATAGGCCTCCCCCAAGTAATGCCACAAAGCACGGTACTGAGCCACCTGCATCCACCGACTTCCTGCATATCTTACCGGATTGTCACTCCATCTAGTGGTGGATCGCCCTACACTACGCCTACCGGTACGAGGCTGCCACTCGAGAACCTTTCTTCCCCATCGGTTATCGGTTCTTCGAGCTATATGGCCGGCCCATTGCCACTTCAGCTTACTAATCCGTTGGGCTATGTCGGTCACTCTGGTTTTACTGCGGATATTCTCATTTCTGAGTCTATCACGCAGAGAAACTCCGAGCATAGCCCTCTCCATAGCTCACTGAGCGACCGTGAGCGTCCTCATACGGCCAGCAGTGAAGGACCACGTCTCAGATCCTTAAGCCATCACTGGCAACACGCACTGGTTGTACAATCTAGTTTTTAAAGATTGAGGTATACCTGACGAGAAGATGTGTCGTAATTTCCCGAACGATGCCCAGCCGAGTTGAATCCGTCGATTGACCTCTCGGTCGAAGTTGGACTTACCTAGTCGGACTATTTGTCCCAGGTAAAGGTACTCGTCAACAACTTCAAGCGTAGTGCTCCCAACAACTACCGGCACAGGTGTGACATGGACATTAAACATGATCTTTGTTTTGTCCATGGTCATCTTAAGACCTATCCGTTGGGAGACACCATTGAGGTCATTGAGCATGGTGCTAAGGTCCTCCAGCGATTCTGCCATAAGGACTATATCATCGGCAAATCGAAGCTGAGTGATGATCTCGCCATTGATGTTAATAGCGTATCCTTTCCAGTCCAGTAGCTTGAAAACGTTTTCCAACGCAGCGGTGAAGAGTTTCGGGGATATAACATGACCCTGTCTTACACCTCTCTGCAGTTAAATAGGTTTCGAACTCCGGTTCTGCACGATAGCCATCGTAGCCCTACTGCACAAACACTTCAGCAATTCGATATACCGACAGTCAACTTGGCACCGCTGAATGCACTGTAACACCCCCAAATTTCGACGGAATCAAAGGCTTTCTCATAGTCCACATATGCCAGGCAAAGTGGCAGATTGTACTCTTCGGTCTTCTAGACAATGTGCCGCAGGGTGTGTATGTGGTCTATGGTACTGAAGCCTTTTCGAAAACCGGCTTGTTCGGGAGGCTGGAAGTCGTCAAGTCTGCGTGCGAGACGATTCGTAATGACTTTCGAAAACAGCACGTAGACGCGGCATAGAAGGGAAATCGGTCTGCAGTTCTTCAAGTGAGCGTTATTGCCTTTCTAAAAGAACAAAACCACCGCGCTTCTGCTCCACTCCTCCGGAGTAGTGCCACCATGGAGGACGGAATTGAGGAGCTTCTGAAGGACTTCAAGTACCGGTGTTCCACCCGCTTTCAGAAGCCCCGCTGTAATTCCATCCTCGCCCGGGGCCTTGCCGTTTTTAAGGTGGTGGAGAGCCATTCTAATCTCGTTAAGACTGACGTTCGGGATATCATCGGAATCGTGTCGGATAAGACTTGCTCTTGGATCGTTACTCACACTTGCATGTGGCTCCAACGATGATGTGTACAGCTGCCCATAGAACCTCTCAATCTCACTCAGAATCTCAGGTGTCCCGGAAATGGAAGGATGTTGCCACACTCAGTCTTCAGCTTTGACAGTTGGCTCTTTCTGGCAGACATATCTCTGGCATAGACTTTGGAGCCCTGGTTCCGCTCGATCGCTTCCTTAATACGAGCAGTATTAAAGTTGCGTAAGTCTCGCCGCATGCATTTGGAGATCTGTCTGTTCAGTTGCCTGTATGCTGTCAAATCTGTTGACGATTGCAGCCTCATCTCCCGTCTAACAGCCATGAGATTAAGAGTGTGATCGGAGAGTTTTTGTGTTCTTCTACGGCTGATCTTGGAGAACTTAGCTCCGACCGCATGGACAGTTTCCACGAGCTTGTCATTCATATCGTCCACTGCATTGCAATTCTCTAGGCACTGAAAGCGGTTTTGTAACTCGAGCTGAAAGGTTTCGGGATTTTGGATTAGAGCACGAGGGGGACGGAGCGTTGACTTCATTAGACGAGACCTCTCCAACATAACGTTTTGGTTCAGTGTGCCTCTAACCATTCGGTGATTGCTGCCAATTTTCACCCTTGCGATCACTGAGATATCACTGAACAGTTGGCGTCTGGTCGTCATAATGAAGTCAATCTCATTTTTTGTCGAACCGTCGGGGCTCGACCAGGTCCATTTCCTGTGGGGCCGCTTCTGGAAGAAAGAGTTCATCATAAAGATTCCTTTTTCTCCATAAAGTCGGCCAGCTGCTGGCCCTTTCGGTTCCGTTGCCCTACTCCTTCCCTACCTTCAGCTCACCGCTTTCTCTTGTGCCTAGTTTTGCGTTGAAGTCTTCCATCAACACCGTGTAGTGGGTTTTAGGGGAATGCATGGCTCTGGAAATATCCTCATACATTTCCTCCACCTCCTCATCGGGATGTACCGAGGTTGGTGCGTAAACCTGTATGACCTTCAGCGAATACTGTTTGGTGATTCTGAGTATCAGGTACGCGACCCTCGTCGACAAACTCCCAATCTTTACAACGTTGTTGACGAGAGACTTGTGGACGATAAATCCGACACCTCCTTGGGTCACCCTCCCGGTGGTAGAACAAGTTGCCGGACTCGAGGATTGCCGTGTCCTCCCCCTCTCTTCGGACCTCGGATAATCCAATAATATGCCAGCGCAACTTGTCTACCTCTTCTTTCAGCTCCAGTATCTTCTCGTCAGTCCTCAGGGTTATATGTTATATGTTGCCAGGTCGACGTAGGTGGACAAGTAGGTAGTAACAAGTAGTAGTAACAAGTAGTAGTAACAAGTAGTAGTAACAAGTAGGACAAGTCGTCGTAGGTGGCAACCGAACCTCCACCGGAGATTCTTAGCACCCCCTGCCCCGCCGTTACCATGGTCGCAACCGTAGCCAGGAATAGCGGGGCCGCCGTGGCCTGGGGGCCGTTTTTTTGCGTCGTTATTCATGGGGGATATTTGCCATAGTTGCCACGCTTGGCGAGCGGGTTGGCGGGTTGGTTTGATTCAAAATTTAGGAGTAACTGTGACCCATAGACAAGGAGTTATATATGGATCATATTGTAGACTGTTGTCTTGTTACATACAAAATTACATTATCTTTTCTACTTTAGAGAATTGTTGAAAATATACATCACTTTTTGTGCTCAAGACATTAAAATTCTGTCATTAACCTAAATGTAAAGTTACGATGTACGTGTACGTCTTTATGTTTTTCATCATTCGTTATTGCAATCCCACAGGTATCTAGTCCATTGCTGATACATCATAATAACCACCAATATTATCAGCCCGTATTAATTCACTGTAGGAAAAGAGGTTCTCCAGTTTCAGGGAGAATTCGTCATAATCATCACACCTGGCAGGCAAAATGGCGATCGCAAAGTTTGCCGTCTCTCACTTTTCTGTACGAAATAGGTGTGACAAACAAACACGCAGTCCTCCCGGAGGTAAGTGGATGGTGTGGCCCATAAATACCTTCATCTGTCCTCGATTAAGAATCAAAAAGTACATGTGTTGTCATCCCTGAGCATTAAGGCTGAATGCCCCGTTTCCAATAAAGTGACTCTCCGATAGTTTACACTCACCACACCCTTCTCCATTCCTTTGTTGTCTGTTGTTTGCTTTTATAGGAGAGGAAGCAAACGAGCATACGGCTACGGATAGAAAGTGATTACTGCCGCCCAAGAACAACTGCAACACCTGGAAAATTCTAGATGCGTTGAAGGCCTTTTAAAAAGGAGAAGGCTCTTTTCTTGAAGGTCCCTAAGTCGTATCAGACCGGAAAAGTCTCTGGTGGTAGTTGATTCCACAAGGAAGTTGTGCGAGGAAGAAAACTTATTTTAAATCGCACAGTGGTGGCCCGCTAGTTATCCAGTTGGTATGGATGGTATCGCGAGAAAACATATCCTATCCCGGTGGCGACCCGTACGTACTACAATCATAATATAGCTCCATCATAGCTCTACCACCTATACTCTCGTACTTCACAACGCTGGCATGGATATTTAAAGACTTACCTAAGCCTGGTTATAAAACCACCCCGTTTAAAAGGTCTTTTTCATATTTCCTATAGCTGCCTCTTGTTAATTTTGTTCCATGACTGTTGTCCCTTACACCAAAACACTACAAGATTGTGCTACACTTAGAACAAAATTCGTTGTGTAAAGTAGTGAGCCTTATTTCAAAGTGCAAATCTTGGATCGTGACACTTGGCGATCTGTTCTCTCTGGCTACCCCGTTAGGGATTGTGCGTGACGATAAGTAAGTAAGTAAGTAAGTAAATACATTATAGTACGCTATTTATTTACAACTAACTCGAGCGAGCGCGTGAACTTTTATAGTTTCCGTTACATTTCTTTTACATTTTATAGACTATAACAGAAAACAAAACAGTGCAGCCGGCAAAACTGAGTAACTATTTATTGATTTACTTTGTACATGTTCTACGTCTGTAGATTTTATTACTATAACATACATGACTTTGAATTGAATCATACATAATACTTTCAAAACAACCAGGGATTTACAACTGCTTCGCACGGGCGATTTTTCAATATCAACAATAGCGTCACCTTTTGTTACCAGTTGTGAATCTTAACGATCCAAGTCTCAACCACCCACTCAAATAGGTCGAGATATTTTCGAATGTTTGCGAGACTAATGCACGCATAAAAATATTGTTAATTAAAAGTAAAAATAAATTAACCTATGATTGCCCAAATTGGCGATTAGAGACGGGATGATTTAAGAGAACCCTTAACCACAGATTAAATTATGTTACTACGTAACCTTAACCGACGGGTATGTACGCGTTGATGGATGTGAAATAAATAAGAAAGGTAACTAATACATAGAGTACATAGGACCGGTAGCACAATAAGAAGTAAATAAGCAAAAATGTTGCTATAATATTTATAGAAATACACATTTAAT
Source organism: Parnassius smintheus behrii (assembly GCA_036936625.1). Lineage (NCBI taxonomy): Eukaryota > Metazoa > Arthropoda > Insecta > Lepidoptera > Papilionidae > Parnassius > Parnassius smintheus. The sequence goes on along the minus strand of JAUPFT010000015.1, from coordinate 5,769,618 downwards.
TGCTCTTTTTAATTCTGTTATAGGGTAGAGATATTGAATTAAAAAAATATATTTCTATTTAATTCTTGCCTTTGCATATTTAAATTTGACATATTTATATGTACGCATTTTTATACAGGGAAAAATAACTTTCATAATAAGCATTGCTTGGTACAAAAACTAATACTATGCCTGATGATTGTGATGAGTGATGTTATTTTTTTTTTGCTTCAGTCAATTATAATGCTGTTCTAAGCACTGTTATAAGGCTGTTCACAACGTTAGGACTTTTGATTAATACGTTCAATGTTTCATTGTAATAAAGTTAAAAAGTTAGAGTTACAGCCTATATAGGTCCCACAGCTGGGTACAGGCCTCCTCTCATTTATAAGAGGGTTTTCGGGGCAAGGAAGTGTATGCAGCGCTGCCCCAATGCGTGTTGTTGAACTTTACATGTCTTCGAAATATTTTTTGTCTTATTTCTCAGTGCCAGCGGGGATCAAACCCAATTTGCTCGCGTACTGTGCAATTTACAGCGAGTGCTAACCATTTGAGCTACCACGGCCCTTTTCCATTGTAATAGATTCAGTTAAATTCTATGAAGACTGGTATGTTTTAATATGGGTGGTAGGAATTTATTACAGTGTTCTTCAGTATAATATAAACTATTAACAACATTTTGAATATGAAATTAAAAAAGCTTTAAAAAGGGCTGATTGTTTTATTTCATTATGTACAACGTGTAGTGGCGTTGTAAGAATATCCACTAGCCCATATCGTCCGAGGGTGTAGTCGTAAGAGGCGATAGTGGGAAACTGAAGCAGCAGATGGGCAGTAGCATCATAAAAAAACTGCTGTTGCCAATCCGCCTATCAAGCGTGGCAACTGTGGCAAAATCCACCTTATGAGGCAATCTCTGGAGGAGACTTTTGTTCAGCAACGGATCAATAAACTGAAGTGATAATGAGCCTACCAACATGAAGAGTAGTAGCTTCGAAGTGGTAAGCAAAGTATAGGCCAGCCCCTCTACTACCCCTGGTATGACATGCAGGAAATCGATGACTTCTCATATTGCTCTGAGATTTGTGGTTTATTTTTATTGGCATTAGTTGACAAACGAGAACACAATTTGGCCCATAGACATTCACATTTATTCTCACTCTGGGAACTATTATGAAGTGCCTCGATTCCAGTAAAAAGGGTCTCCGGTTCTCTACACTCACCACAAGAAATACAGCAACATTAAGTTTGATTTTTATTGCAACCTTGCGGTCAATGTTGTAGACATTTTGGATGAGATTAACTTTAGGTATCGCCGTGTATATTATAGAATATTCTAAGTGGCAAGAGAGCTAGGGCCGTCCTAAGGAACGCTGGGTATAAGAGATCAATAAAAATACTGGAAACGACTGGACAAGGAAAGCAAAGACATGAGAAACCTGGAAACTGTTAGAGGAATCCTATACCCGCCAGAGGTATCAACTTTATATATAATATATATATAAATATGCATAATTTATTATTATGTATAATCTTGTTATATTGCAAATTTAATTTAGGTGAAAAATCTGTAAGTTAAGGAAAGTAAAGAGGCTTTATTATTATTATTATTATATTATAGAACAGTAGACTCTTTACGCAACTATATTATCCCGTGGGTATCTCAAGAGGGAACAGAGGGATACTGAAACTCATGATGGGCGGTAGCATCTTCCTGATAACTCCTCAAAATAACAAAACACTGTTGTTGCTAACTTGCCAACCTGGCGTAGAAACTACAGCAAATACTCTTCCTTGTCTACAAAGGCCCCCCTCTGCCTATGTTCAGCATTGGACTTGATATGCTGTAATGATGATGATAAACTATAACTATAGGGATATTTTCTATTACACTTAAGAATTTAGCTATTCAACTGAAACATAGGTGACCTAAAAATTCAAGAAAGACTCTATAGAGCTGATAAAACACAATTTCGTGATAGGTTAGGCAATGAATATTTTTTTATAGAATAAGATGACAAACGAGCACACATTCCTCCTGATGGTAAATAGGTGATGCGTTCCGATGCCTGAGGATTAAATGAAACGCCTCGTATCCAGTAAAAGGTGTCCCCGGTTCTCTACGCTCACTGTATGAAACAACGGCATTAAGCTGCTATTTTACGCTGGTATAATATATATATACAACTGTAATATAACTGCAGTATGGCTCTATCACGTAAAAGAAACTGAAAATACATATTTAATCACACCGTTATACTTTCTGTGGGTATAAACAAGATGTTTTCTATGATCGTGAAGTTTGAGCTTGTACTTGAGATTGTCACTGAATACCTGCGTTAGTGTTCAGTCAAACTGCAGGGTTGACCAAAATAACATGCTGCATTTTTTAACACTATAGAACAAAACTATAAAAACAAATGGGAATGACATATCTCAACGCTATGATACTTGACATTCACGTATCTTAACGTTGATTTCATTAATTACAGTTTTCTATAACGTTAACGATCGTAAAAAGTCATGTTAGCTAATCGTTGATGACCTAGTTCTTTCTAATCAGCTCGATTTACTAACGCTGCGAAGAGACATTGCACCCCTATGCATTTTCTATAGTATTTACTACGGGGCGTGCTCTAAGGAATTGTACAGATTAATTCCAGCCGCCCAATTTCACAAACGCACATCGCTACAAAACTCACGTTACCGTCCATAAAATATGGTGCTTGCCGGTCCTACTATGCGATTTCTTTGTTGAATTCATTACCACTGGCGATTTTTCCAGACCAAATTAGGGACGTTCAAGAAACAAGATTACTCCTTTTTTGAAAGGCCGGCAACGTACTTTCCTTACCATCAGGCGAGCTGCATTCTCGTTTGCCTCTCCTACTCTATAAAAAACCCGCAGTTCGATTGAACGCCATTACCTAATAACGTTATTATTTAAGGAACTATCTATTGTTTGCTAAACTAGAGTTTAAACTTAAACTTGAATCAACATTTGATTCAAAATACATGCTGTTACATTACACAATTTCTGACATTGGAAGTTTGAGCTTAAAACTAGAGATTGTCTCTTCTTCGTACAGACTTAACAAACTTCTGAGTACAGACGTAAGTGTAAAATTTAATCGAAGATCTAATTTTATATAGTAAGTAGTATAGAAAATTCATCCGTTATTATGTCCTCCAGACTGAATTTCTGTCACGGCGGCCAGTCTCATCGGCGACTCCAGGATGATACTAAGAATTTCTCAACAGAAAAATCCAACAACTGATTTTTGGTCCGACCCGCGATTCGAACCCGGGACCCCATGAACATCAGTTGCATTTACGACCACTAGAATAACAAGGTGGTCGATTCCATCTGTTCTATGAAATGTTTTTTTGCCTTTAACGATGTTCTCCTTTGCCAGATTAGTTATTAACAGAGTTCAAAAAAAAAGAAGGTACTCAATTCGACTGTAATTTTTTCACATGTCGGAACTTTATTCAAGGTGAACCGATTTTGATGATTCTTTTTATTTGAAAACTGGTGCTTCAATATACAGTACGAAATGCCTAAATACGCAGTCGAAATCAATTATTTAATTGATTTCGACTACATTAATTATGTTCCCGTTTTATTGTTTATATTTATTGAAGTCGGTTGTTTTAAATTTTACGAGAAGATGGTTACTCCAATGGATAATTCTGGAATGTTAAACGTGGTAAAACCGTGCTGCAGCTATAATATTGATGTATAGTACAAATGGGTTGGCTCGATCGGGAAAGGACCACACTCTCACAGAATATCAGAGAAAAATGCTGCTGTGTTTCATATGGTCAGTGTAGAGAAACGGATACCTTGGAAAACCGGCGAAACTTTTACTAAAATTGAAGAATTGGGTGACAACGGTGATTATTAATCGAATAAAGATGTAGATGTCTATAGTCCACGGCATCCACTTACCATCGGGTGGACTTTATGCACGTCTGTCACACTTATTAAAAAGAAACATGGCATGATGAATTTTAATCCGCCATCACTACACGGCAAATACAACTATTAGGTTACGAAACTCGTAATTTTTCGTAAGTATTCTTATAGAGTAAACAACTTAGGGAACCGTCCAAAACATATGTGCCCTGTCCCTGACAAATGTACTAAAGGCAAATAATATATGCTTTTCCATGTTAGCGTTGGCCATTAGCATGCGTTATGTGAGCCGGCTTACAAAGCAGCCATGTTCATATGCTGTAATATTGCTTACACGGTGCTGGCTCACGCCCAATCTTGTGGTCACTGGCTGTGAACTATCGTGTACATCTCACCACAAGAATTTGCACGTTCAACGGTCGTTATACATCGTTAATTAATTCTAATTCCAAAACATGTTTGTACATATATTACATTAATATATATTTGTAATATATGCAAAATAGGCTTGTAACAGATTTAATAGAGACGACGCGCAACCTTCCCTGAAACTGTAAAAAGAAATTGTAATTTCATAGAATTTTTACGCGGTGGACCCACGCTGCAGCTATATTATAGTTGTATCACAAATGGGTCAGCCTGACCGGAGCAAGACCATGCTCTCACAGAATACCAGCGTAAAATAGCATCGTAATGCTGCTATGTTCCTTATGGTGAGTGTAGAGAACCGGAGACCCTTTTTATTGAATCGAGGCATTCCATCTTAGTCCTCAGGGGTGACAGCACATCTGCATTGTGATTCCTAATTGAAGTTAAATGTGGATGACTATGAGCCACAGCATTCACTTACCACCTGGTGGACTGTGTGCTCGTTTGTCACCCAATGCTATAAAAGAACAAAGGCCTCCCCCGTAGACTGCATCATAGGCGAGATATTTTTCATAGTTGCCACACCTGGCAAGTGAGTTGGCAATCACAGTATTTTTTGTTTTTAGTCGTTATTTGGAAGATGCTGCTGCCCATTTCCTAATTTGTTTCCCTCTGTATCCTTTCGAAACCCATGAGATGACATTGAGTTGTGGATATTAATACACCGCCACTACCTACATGGTAAACTTTACATTTTTTCACATCTAAAACAGTTAATGCAGATGCTATAAAGTAAACCCAGCGCTACGCTTAAAGTTCTCGACAATGAGTAGCTACAATCATACATAATACAAAATACTCCAATAACGTGCTACATAAACGAATTGGTCGCAATCTAAGTACGGTTCCTAGTAGTAGGTCGTAGAACGTAGATCGTAAATAATAACGGAGTAGAAAAGTGAATAGAATAAATATGGAGAGATATGTAGCCAATTTATTTACTTAATGCGTTTGTCTACTGTCGGACGTGTGTCTAAAATACAGATAATAAAACCTACGACAAAAATATTTAAAAGCTAAGTTATTATTGTAATATATTTTGAAGTAGTTTTAATAAAATATCTCAATATGGGGGAACGATTTCACTTTGAAACCATTTTCTAGCCATTATCAAAATTACATTTATAAGAATTATGTATTTCACGTTTTTTATTGTATTTTGAATGTGTTTTTATTGTTTTGTTTTACGTCCCCCCTATCTTCACGAGTATCTTTTAGAGACATACATACATACATACATGAACACTCACGCCTGTCACCCAGAGGGGTAGGCAGAGACTACAGACTTCCATTTGGCACGATCCTGACACACCTCTCTCGCCTCCTTCACATCCATACACCTCCGCATACATGCTCGTCGGTTAAGGGTACTCCTAATTTGGCCCGTTTTCAATAAATCGCCAATTTGGTCGATAAATTTTCGTCTAGGACGTCCCTTTCCGACTCTGCCATTCACTTCTGCACCATAAATTTTCTTTGTCACTCTTTCCTCATTCATTCTTTCCACATGACCAAACCACCGAAGCATTCCTTTCTTAATCCTGGTCACCACATCATCTTGCAAACAACACTCTTCTTTTATTACACAATTTCTTACCCCGTCATTCAGATTCGGCCCTAACATACTCCTTAACGACCGCATTTCTACTGCGTTTATTCTACTCTCGTGCTTCTTCTGCCACACCCAACTTTCACTACCATACGTTAACGTAGGGACCAACACAGCATTGTGAATTGCCATACGTGCCTTTTTCGACACATTTTGACTCTTCACAATAGAGTGCAAGGCCCTATTTACTCTATTTCCCACATTCACTCCTCGTTCTATATCCTTATCATATATCCCATCCCTGCTAAATAAGCAGCCCAAATATACAAACTCATCTACTTGCTCAATCAACTCCCCTTCTATTCTTATTTCACAAATCGTTTTACTTTCTTCTCTTTCAAAAACCATAACTTTCGTCTTACTTGCGTTCACTTTCATACCCCTTTCTTTTAATGATCCGTTTATTAATGTAACTATTATTTGCAACTCGGCCGCCGACGACGCAAGAATAACTTGATCATCGGCGTACAAAAGGCATTTGACGGTTAACTCGCCCATTCTTAATCCGCATTCTTCAACTTTCAAATTTTGCAAACAACTTTCCATAAATAGGTTGAACAGCCACGGGGAAGCCACACAGCCCTGTCTGACACCTTTATGGATGTCAAACCAGTCCGAGACCCCGTTGATTCTAACACAAGCACTAGAGTCCCTATAAAGAGACTCCAATGCCTGTATCAAGCCAGCGCTCTACCCAAATGAGTTCAGTGTTTGCCATAGCAAATCCCTATCCACTCTGTCATAGGCCTTTTCCAAGTCCATGAACGCACAAAAAAACCTTTTGGTTTTTGGCCAGAAACTTCTCCGCGATCATGCGCATGGAAAAGACTTGATTTGTACATTCCATTCCCTTTCTAAATCCCGCTTGCACATCCCAAGTTTTTCCATCAGTTTCTTTCATGACCCTTTCAATCAGTACCTTAGCATACAGTTTTCCCACAATGCTAAGAAGGCTGATGCTACGGTAGTTTTTACAGTCCTGCTGCGACCCTCTTTCTTTATATACTGGGACTATCACGGCTTTGCACCAGTCTACCGGTACCCGCTTCAGTTCCCAGCATAAATTAAACAAGGTGTGCAGCAGCCCTGCCACCACTTCCTCACCAGCCCCTAGCATTTCGAGTGAAACTCTATCCTATCCGGCAGCCTTACCTGCTTTCATGCTTTTCATTGCTTTCATTATTTCATCTATACTTATCTCGCTACCTCTTTCTCTCGCTTCTTCTTTCGGTGTTTCTACTTCACTTAGTATACACGTTGTCTCCTCACTCATAAACACGCTTTCAAAATATTCCTTCCATCTCTTTAAACTCAAAACTTCATCATTCAGAATATAGCCATTCCCGTCTCTTATAGCATTCATCATAGGCTGTTTTGAATGTCCCCTGGCAGTTCTTACAAGTTTCTAGAACATTTTAATATTTGCCTAGAAGTTATCCGATATTCTTCTATCATTATTATCCGTTCTTTCTTGCTTTTTTCTTTCAACTACTTCTTTTACTCTCTTATTAAGATGTCTAAAGACTGCCTTTTTTCTTTCAATATCATCATTCGTACCGCTAGAATTACCAGCCTTTGTTACTAGTAAATCTTGCCATGCTCTCTTCTTTGCTTCAACTTCCATACGTATCTCATCATCCCACCATAACGTATTATTTTTCCTTTCATTCTTTCTCTTACTAACACCACATACTTCGGTAGCTGCATCCACTAAACCTTTCTTTACTTTTTGCCATATATTCTCTAAGTCTAACTCCTTCATACATAATTCATCCAAACCACTTATATTTTCTTTCAGTCTACATTTGAACTTGTTTTTATCACTTTCATCTTGTAACCTTTCTGTTCTAATACGCTGTAATGCAGTGGTAGACACAGACGATCGATGGCGCCAACGCCTGAATAGACCATTAATTCGGCATAAAACTAAATAATGATCCGTTCCTACGTTAGAACCCCGGTAAACCCTCGCATCTACCACTGCGCCCCTCAATCTTTCATCCACAATTATGAAATCTATCATGCTTCTATCGTCACCTCTTTCCCAACTATACATGTGAATCCTCTTGTGGCAAAAGCAAGTGTTCGTCACAAAAAGATTCTTTTCCATATATACGTTGAGGAGACTTTCTCCATTCTCATTTATACTTTCATCACCAAACGTTCCCAATATCCTTTCATAACCAAGCCTCCTCACCCAAACCCTTCCATTAAAATCTCCTAGCATAATAATATTTTCATTTCCCTTACACTTCATTAACACCATCCTTACCATTTCCCAAAACTGCTATCGGATATAAGTGAGCTTAGACATGTCTGGGGCGTAGACCCCTAACACAAACAACTTCTTTAAGCCCACTTTCATTCGTATCCATAGCAGTCTTGGGCTTACACATTCATACTCTTTCACACATTGGCCCATTCTACCTACTCCCTGGCATGCCCGCTCGATCTCGTCTACACCAGACCAGTATGCGGTATACATGACATGTGTAGTGACATCCTTCCCCTTCCTTTTCGTCTCATTTACGCATAACACTTCTATTCCTTTGTCATACATCATATCGCATACTTCATCCATTTTATCATTCATTGCCCCACATACATTCAACGTAGCCAGACGGGCCTCTGTAATCCACTTTTCGCCTCTCCGGGAGACAGAACGTGACGGGTGGCGAACCTCGTCGCCGGTTTTCCTCCCGGAGATTCTTCGCACCCCTGCCCCATTAAAGGGGCGCCGGGAACTCGGAGCCATTTCTTTAATTCGATTCCTCATGGTGCGAAATAGGGTGGTATATTTAACGCCGCTACCATGGCGTGGAGCCGAGTCTGTGGTATCGGCTTGTCGCTCATTTAGCACCACCCGGGGGACACGTGTAGGGTGGGCCTAGGAACAGGTGGTCAACGCCTACGGACGCGAGCGACTTATCCCCCCGAGCGACTTACTATTAGAGACGTATAAATATAAGCGGGTATGTGTGTGAAATGAAGCTAACCTTTAAATATAATTGATAGAATCGGGCGTTACTTTGCGGAAATCCATTATAATAAAAATATAAATTAATTTGCAACTTTCCGCTAAATTAATACAATGACTACTACTTGGATTGAAGAGCACCTCCCGCCCTCCCTCAATTGCATGCACTAAATCCGTCCCAGCACCACTACTCCCGGCACCACTACTTCCAACACGTCTATTCCAGGTAAGACACACTATCGACGATAATACGACACGTGTTTCGCCTCTACACGAAGCATCCTCAGGTGATGTAGACTATACGGTGGCTGACCGCTAGGTGAGCGGCGAGCTTTTTTTTTGCGCCAGAGATCACGCAGCCGGATGCGTGGTTATGTGGAGACTTATACCCACTAACCACCACCTTTATGGATTGGCTTACCGATCTGACGAGAGATCTCTAAGCCGTATATGAACGCAACCCTCCTTGGCAGAAAGGAGGGCTTACCAGAAAGGAGGGCGCAGCAGAAAGGAGGGCGCAGCAGAAAGGAGGGCGCAGCAGAAAGGAGGGCGTAGAGCGGCGAGCCGAAACAGCTGCTATTTATACACGCCGACACATCCTCCACACCAAAGTAGCGAGTGGCCGAGTGGTGACACAATAGAGCAATACAGTTCGACCGACCGTAACATGTTCCCGTCACAATCACAGCGGTTTAATGTGTCATGTAATTGGGTCCAATTACATGATAACACCAAAGTATGCAAACCAACAGCAATAGTAGCCATCTCAATGTAATGCAGGGCAGCCTCTAAGCAACTCGATCTTCTTTGCCTATACTACTAGAATACCCCAATGTACATACTAACGACAGTGAGACTAGACTAGAATTACGGACTGATCGGTCTTAGTCGTCTGCGCGATACTATGTACTGCTAGAACAAGTAAGGTATTACAGTTCTACCCTCATTTCCTCGTATTTTCTTTTATTTATTTACTCTCATTCTTTATATTGTTACTTACATAACTTTTAACTTCGTACCATGCATTAAACTTATCTACGCAAACTTCGTAGCAAAAGTAAGTCTGATAAAACTGTGTGACTAACTTTCATAAAATACTTGACGGTGGTAATTTATTGAAAGTTTTCTTTATTGTACTGTAAAGCCATAGAATAATAAACATACATAAAAAGGCAACAAGCCTGTGAAACAAAGAACGTGATGATAATTCAGCTATATTATTTTGTAGCACTTAAAATGTCTTACGTATAAAGAGTTAAACTACATGGGTTTATTCTTATTACATGATAGCCTCTATGCTAGTAATTTATATTGTAAAGAATAGGGGTAACATGAACACACAGTCCATCTGATGGTAACTGGATGCTGTGGTTTATAGACGTCTATTTGGCGGTGGAAGGAAAAGGGAGGATCTCCCGCCGGCAAGGTGTTCTGCCCGACGAGCTGCCAACGCGCCATGTGATAATTCGGAGCTATTCTATATAAACAGTTTTTATTTCGGAACTTTAATAGCGCGATAATAACCTTTTAATAGGCTTGAATGTGTTTAGGCTTGAACGAAGATAGCGCCGCAACATCACCCTCTTGCTCCGACCGGAGTTCGATGGTACAGTCTAGTAGTCGACGAATATGCAAGTGCCAGGGGATTGCCTTGTAGTCTGCGCTGAGTCGAGAAGGCAAGTAACCTGTGAGAGTGCCTTGAAGCAGAGGCGAGCAGTAAGGCTCACAGCCGTGTCGAACACTGTAGCGCAGAGAGTAGCTTAAAGGAACAGGAAACATTAGTATTGTAGTGCTGCGATGAACCTTGTGAAGTTAAATGGCTTACAAGATGTCAAGAGTGCAGACGATATCTGCTCGGGAGCAAATTGGGTGGGGTACTTTATGGATGATAATGAAGCTTGAAGTTGGAGTTTCCAAAGATTGTTGGTTGCGTGTTCAGATCACGTCGGTTAGTCACTAGTTTGGCGGTGGAAGGAAAACGGGAATATCCCGCCGGCAAGGTGTTCTGCCCGGGGAGCTGCCAACACTTCATGTGATAATTCGGAGCTATTCTATATATACTGTTTTTGCTTCGGAACTTTTATAGCGCGATTTAGGCTTGAATGTGTTCCGCATGTGGTGCGACAATAGCGCCGCCACATCTATTATCAATTAAGAATCAAAATGCAGATGCGTTTTCACCCTTGAAGACTAAAATGGGGTGCCTCGTTTCTAGTAACTGGGATTTCCGCTTCTCTACACTCGCCATACGAATACGCTCAGCAGCATTAAGCTGCTATTTTACGCAGGTATTCTGTGAATATAATTCCTCTAAGACTAAAATATTTACAAAGCAGGTTGATATGTTTCTTATACCTTAGTAAGATTATAACTGTAGAAAAAATTTTTGCTAATATGTGCATTTTAAAATTACGTAGTTTATATCACATAAAAAGTTCAGTGACATGTAATGGAAGCTCGCGTGGAGACAGTATCGACCGCTGCTAAAATATTCATACCCGGCTTTTCCATTGACTCATTGCTACTTGAAGTATTTCTTAGATTTCTAGACAAAGAACATCGGTGAAAGAAAATTGTCTGCGCTTTGGGTGATTTCCAACAATAGATAATTGTAATAGAATTTTTTCATAGACTAAGGATAAAAAACGTTCTCTCTTGGTAATTGGAAACATGTGAAAGAATGTATAAATATACTATTACTATACTCTACAAAATAAAAATATACAGGAAAAATTAAACGAGCAAGTAAAAGGTACAATTAGGCGGCCATATCGTATCGTATGGGTATATATAATCCTAATATATATCTGTATAGCGACCTCTTCCAAGCAATCAAAAGCGTAAAGAAATAAACCAACAGATATAAGGTAGGTAATACAATTTATTATGTTTTATAGAATGAGTTTCCTCCAGTTGGTAATTGAATACTATTGCACATAAACTTTAAACATCGATTAAGAATTAAAACGATGTCATCACTGAGGACTAAGATGGAATGCAACATTACTAGTAAAAAAGGTCCCCGTTTCTCCACACTCACCATACGAAATCAGCAGCGTTATGCGGCCATTTCAAGTTGGTATTCTGTGAAAGCGTGGGCCTACCTCGATCGAGCTGACCCATTCGTACTGCAGCTATATATACTCGTAGCTAGCAAGGCTGCAGCGCGGCTCCACTATGTGAAAAAAACGCAAACATACGCTATTGTAGAAATTCAACGCGAATGACGCCTCTTAGGAAGTCGTATACTTTAAAGATTTTATAAAATATCACGTTGAAAGGATTTTCTGTAAGACTTATTACGTTAATCCTGTTAAGACTTATTACGTTAATCCTGTTAAGACTTATTACGTAAGTCCTTTTACTTATATTAAAGTGCAAAGTGTATGGCAATACTTGTTTATGTGTTTTACGTGGTGAGTCATTCTGCAGATATATTATGGTTTAAGACGAATGGGTCGGCTGGGATGAGGAAGGGCCTGGCTTTCTCAGAATAGCAGCGTAAAACAGCAGTTTAATGTTGCTGTGTTTCGTATGGTGAGTGTAGAGAAACGGAGACACAGTTTTTACTGGAAACTCATTTTGTATATTGATTTGTAGTAGATAGATAGATGTAGTTGTCATGAGACATAGTATCCACTTACCTGCAGGTGGGCTATGTGTTCGTTTGTCACCCTTATTTTTTTAAAAAATCTGATCATTTGTCCAATTCAATCAACTCTTGATTTAGCTCAACGAATAATTGAAATATTAATAATTCCAATTCTAGTATTTTTATTTAAAAAATGCAAGAGGACGAGGAAAGAGGAGACATCCATGATAAAAGGGCCTCGAACAACTTATCTTGTAACTTGATTAAAAAAGTTCAGCTGAGTCGCGTCAGGTGATTACGTTTTTGTGTCTGCGCGAGTAAAATAGTGAAGAAAATTACAGAGGGGTCGTGACTCCCGTCTACTGTCCCCTGCTATTCCGTGCCTCAATGTTATAAAGGTATTTGTTTTTTACCGGTCAATTTTAACGCACGTCCTGTATTGCAATCGAGTAACTCTTACGTCATTAAAAATAACGAAATTACTTTTTAAACAATGTTGTGTTTGACAAGCTAAATAGCAGACTTCTAATATTGAAATGAAACTTATTTAACGAATTTTATCTCGTTTAATTTTAACTTTTTAACACTAACTATGACATCGGTACGTCTAACATCTCACTCCACCCGTGACTATGGTTGCTGTAAAGTACGCTGAAACGTCGGGAAATATAAACTTAACACTTAACGCGATAAAACCCGTAAAATTAGTTTGATTTAATGTGTAGTATTCGATTTTATTTTTTGTTTCTAATTCATTTATAAATACAACGTGAGAGGCTCTCGTCATACTTAATAACCTAGTGAATATACTCCATCCATCCATTACAGTTTATTAAAGTCCACTACTGAACACAGGCGTAGCTGCCACGCTCGTCAAGCGATTTGGCAACCACAATTTTTTATTATTTTGAATTATTATCTGTTTCACTTTGCCTCAGTTGCCTGTTACGACGCTGATACGACGATATGGGGTAGTGGATATTCTCGCACCGCAACCACACGGTTATGGCACGTCACAGATAGGTCGGCTTAACTGCGGAAGGAACTCAGTCTTACTGAATATCAGCCTGAAACAGCTGTGTCAATATACTCTTACTGTCTAAATTGAGAGTTACAATAATTATTACACTGGTAATATTTATCAGTAGATCAGACTTCTTAGGAGTCTGGGTAAGTATTTTCCTGTACAATAATTATATTTTCGTAATTGTATTGAGAGCTCAAAGTTAATATATTTATTTCTTGAAAATTTTCTGTGGGTATTTATTGGCTAATTTATAAATATTAATTTTATATATAAATATTAATTTTAATATTAAAGTAAATATTGGTTTAGTGGGTAGGTGTTTTTATTCCAAATGGAAGGATATATTAATAATGATACCTGACATAAAAATAAAAAATAAATAATAGATCCTATAAGTAAAATTAAAAGTGATTGCAAGATGTTAAAAAAAGATCCAACCTCAGTGATAATCCCACATACCACACACTGGTTGATGAAGATTAGAAATCTTATTAGCGTTAAACAGCTGATTTATGAACTACTAGTATTCTGCAATAGGACTAAATGTCTCTCATAGAAAAAATTCAAGACATAAATATATTAAATTTGACCTCTCAATACAGTTATGAAAACATAATGTATGTACACAATAATACAAGTATTTAAAAAACTGATATTTACTCTGAAAATACTAGGAACAGACACAAGCTAGTAATACCAGTTTCATTGTAGACGCAATGTATACGCTATTTTAAATAAATAAAATCCCAGGAAACAAACATAATTTCACTCGCCAAGTTCAAAAACTTTATTAGACAAAGATTGTACAAAACTATTTTGTGTAATAATTTTGTAATATTATATTTATAACTAGCTGTTCCCCACGATTTCGTCCGCGTAGAATTTATTACAATTGGATTTCATTGGTTTTAAATTTTTTGCCCAGAATCTTAATGCATTTTCTGAAATAAAAGTAGCCTAAGTTACTCCTAATAACATCAGCTATCGGTTACTGAATTTTCCGTCAAAACCAGCTGTTGCGGAGATTGATCGGAACAAAAAAACGGACACAGACAGCCAAAACATTTTAAAGTTGTTCTTGCTATAAGTACTGTATATACTTTCATATGCATTGAGTATAATAAGCTACCATTTTGACATTAAAAACATACAGTTGTATAGATTATAAGCTGTTCCTTTTTAAAAGAATGTCCCGCTGGATTTCTTGCTGGTACTTCGTAGTAGAGAGGTATTTTCCGAACCAGTGGTAAATTAAACGTAGGAATGACTTTCATGAGTATAATTTATAAATTGGATAAAATGTTTATATAATTTATACAGTAACAGTTGGCACATTCTATTCATAAGCCCCATATACACGCTACGGTATATTTTCTTAGCTTTTTCATTCGTATTTTGTTATGTAAGGTGCGTCTAAAGACCCTGACATTCTTTTCACGGACAACGTAGTATTCTACCTTAGTCCTCAGGGGTTACAACCCATCTGCAACAAAAGATGAAAAATGAAGATATCTATGGGCAACATCATCCACTTACCATCAGGTAGGCTATGTGCTTGTTTGTAACTTTGATTCTACAAAAAAGATTATTTCACGTTGTTATTTTACTATGGACTATACTTTGATTACCTGTAAATCTATTTATTTTCAATCATACGTGTGTAAAACGCCTCCTCGATACAGGGGAGAATCCTAGGTGAAGAGTTTTTTTTTAGTTAAGTGTGACAACCGAGCACACACTCAACCTGATTGTAAGAAGATGTTGTGATCCATAGACATCAATATTTACCCTCGATTAAGAAACGAAATGAAGATGCGTTGACACCCCTGAGGACTAAGATGGATTGCTTCGTTTCTAGTAAAAAGTATCTACGGTTCTTTATACTGACCATACGAAACTAGCGACATTAAGCTGGTATTTTACGCTGATATTATGTGAGAGCGTGGTTGTACCCCGATTGAGCCGACCTATTCGTGCTACAACTATAATATAGCTGCAACGTGGCGCTAACATGTAAAAAGTATTTTAATAGCCTGCTGTTTTTATCCAAAATTATCCAAGATTGCGTGTCGATATTAATCAACATGGACAAATAGTACCGCGTAATAACAGGCAACATTTACCTAAAATATCTAAACCACCAATTACTTATCGTTTATACTGAGCATGTAACAGCCCAAAATTACGAGGCAGTTAGGGTTGAAGTGTTTTATCTTTACATTAGATTTTACATTACACATTTTTATAAATAGCTACATTTTACATTTTTATAAATAGCCGTAACTTTAAGGTATATAAACTATTGGAAAGGTATCCCATAATAACCGCCTACATAATATAACCCTACATGCGTTGAAATGAACCAATAATAAATTTCAAAAAAAGAAAATTTCAGTGTATTAAAACATAGAGCCGCGCTACAGTGATATATACGACTACAACACGTGTGGGTTGGCTCGACCGGGCAAGGACCAGGCACTCGCAAATTACCGGTGTGGAAAAGCAACATAATCCTGTAGTGTTTCGCATATTGAAGGACGTGAACTGGAGACAAATTTAATTTAGAAAGATGTAGTACACATTAAGTAACCACGGTCCCTTCGAAGTAAGCAATAATCGGTTTGACGTAGTTCTGAGAGTCACTGAACCTATTCATGGTGAAAATAGAAACGTAACAATGGACAACTGGTTTACTTCTCTCGAAGCAGCTAAGAAGCTTTTTGAAAATAAAACCACTGTCGTTGGTACAATTAGAAAGGATAAAAGAGAGGTACCGAAGGCATTCCGAACAACTAGAAATAGAACCGAATTTTCGTCCTTGTTTGGTTTTCATGAAAACACTACCTGAGTTTCATATGTGCCAAAAAAGAATAAGGTTGTATTACTTTTGTCAACTGTACATAAAGATGGTTGTATTGACGACAGTTCTGGTGACAAACGTAAACCAGATATTATTACATATTATAATCGGACAAAGAATGGGGTAGACTTAGTGGACAAAATGTGTTCCTTGTATGATGTGGCCAGAAACTCACGGCGATGGCCGCTGACGGTTTTTTTTTTAATTTGATGAATATAAGTGCCATAAATGCTTTATGCATATACAAAGCAAACAATGTACTAATAAAAGTATTGCGTCGAGAGTTTCTTTCTGATATTGCGTTGGGTATGATGAAACCTTTGGCTAGTAGAAGAATGAGTATTGATTGTATACCGAAGATCCTCAAGCCTAAAATAAGCGATTTTTTGGGTATTCCATTGGACGAACAACCACAAAAAGTGGCGAGTTCTCCTCGTGGAGGCGCGCGTGGTCGCTGCTTTTTGTGTGGAAGAAAACGTAATAAAACCACGCGTATATCTTGCCAATTATGTAGGAAATTTACTTGTCCCGACCATTGCAAGTATATGTGCAATAGTTGTTACGAAAATCATACCTAAGAATATTTTTAGTCTCTCATAATTATAGCTAATATCAAAAGTTGATTTCAGAAGCAAAGAAATTATAGTTACTCGCTCGTAAGTTCCCAATTTTAATTAAAACCCTTCATTTTATTTTTTTTTGTTTTATTATGTAGGTGATACTTTCAATAAAAATATGCACCCAAAATATTGGTATTATTATTATAAATTATCATTGGCAAATGGATGACACACGTCATCCGCGCGACCTTTTATGATATATTTATATGCGTGACCGCTCTAGGGTTAAAAAACTGATATTTACTCTGAAAATACTAGGAACAGACACAAGCTAGTAATACCAGTTTCATTCTAGACGCAATGTATACGCTATTTTAAATAAATAAAATCCCAGGAAACAAACATAATTTCACTCGCCAAGTTCAAAAACTTTATTAAAAAAAGATTGTGATTGTAGTTATCAATTTTTTTTATGATAGAGTTATTTTACGTGATAGAGCCATCTTACAGCTATATTATGGTTTTAACACTAATTGATCGGTTCGACCGAAGAAGGAGCACGCTCTAACTGAATCCTAACGTAAAATTGCAGCTTAATGCTGCGGTGTTTCGTACATTTAGGGACGTGAACCAAAGACATTAATATGTTGAATAGGCATTTCATCTTAGTTTTCAGTGATGAAAATTATTTTTAATAGAGGATGGATGTAGATGTCTACAATATTGATGATTGGATTGCGTTCATGGGCTGTATTTAATGTACATACTGCTATCGAAAAACTCGTACGTTACTGCTATCGAAAAAAGTCTTGATATTATTATGTTATGATTGTAGCACTAATGGATCGGTTCGACCGGGGAAGGACCACGCCAAAACTGAATACCAGCGTAAAATAGCAGCTTAGTACTGCGGTGTTTAGTATATTGAGGGACGTAAACCAAAAACAGATTAATATGGTAAATAGGCATTCCATCTAAATCCTCAGTAATGAAAATTGTTTTTAATAGAGGACAGACGTAGATATATAGAATATGGATGATTGTGGATTGTGTTTATGGCCTTATACTCTTGGGTTTTAAACTCAATCGGCGACGACTTGATATTGACCGGAAATTAACTTTGGACAAATATTTTAAAGAGCACTAACACAGTTAAAACCTAGTGTATTGAACATTTTTACATATTTGTGTTCGGATACTTCTTCCTACCGTCCATTTTAAACTCGATTCCTCACCTATTATGGCGGGTGGACGTAAAATAGACTGTGCACCACAGCCGTATGCATGAAACATTATATCTAATACTGGTGAACTGCGGTGAAATGTTTGCCTGGTTCCTGTGCCGATTTGTAACATTCCTTCACTTTCGTATCTATAACAGCACTGATATTATTATTTGATTATTATCTTTTATAAAAACTTGTGTTAACTCGCAAAATATTTAAATCAATCTCCGTGCATAAATTTAAGGGATTCGATTCATGTTTTCATTTAGGTAACCTGTTTTCATTCGACCCAACACCGCTCAAAGTGAACTGATTTCTTACGCTCGATTTGACTTTTCATTTATTTTATTGATATTTTTTTTACAAAATAGAATGGAAGGAATGGAGAGTATATTGTTTCAAAGAAGATTCCTGGAATTTCTATTGTACGGATTGTACGTGGTAAAGCCACGCTGCAGCTATATTATGGTTGTAGCGAGAATGGGTCGGCTCGACCGGGGAAAGATGACGCTCTCACAGAATACCAGCGTAAAATGGCAGCTCAAAGCTGCTTGCGGGTGTAGAGAAACGCAAACTGTTTTTATTGGAAACAAGGCATTCCATCTTAGTACTCAGGGGTAACAAAGCATCTGCATTTTGATTCTTAATCGATTGCAGATGTCTATGAGACACAGAAGCCACTTACCATCTTACATCACCTACCATGTATTTGTAATTTTATTTCTTTACGTAATTGTATTTTTGTATTTTCTACTTAACTTGCTCTAATAATATTTCCTGTATCTTTTTTGCTTTTAGAGTACAATTAAAGTATCTATTCATTAATTTATTCAGATGTACGCTGATTTTTATGCTAGTATCCCATAGGAGTGTGGTTTTTCATTGGTTGTTGCACCGCATTTGTGCTACACCATCAACTCACTACGTATTTCAACAAGATACTCCGTCTTTACAAGCGGTCGACTGTGCTTCTCTTCGGGCTTTTCAAATTAATAGCTTAGGTTGCATTAGATTAGAATATAGCTTGAAGAAAGGTAGTCCCTAATATCCACTTTTAAATATAGTTAGATTAGCTCATAACACATAGTTTTAAGCGTGCAAACTACTATTACGCAAGTGTTCATTGTTATATCATCATCAGCACATCCAATCACAAAGTTTTAGCCGTCTTCAGAGATTATAACAATAAAAACAAGATTATGTTTGAGCCTGAAGTCATCGACTGCTTGCCTCGTGGTCGTAGTTTACCCCAGTTAAAAATGGAAATTGCTTTCCGGTTTTATATACAAACGAAGTCTTTTGTAATGTTTTATTTTACCGCGCGTCCCAACATTTTCATTTGGTGCATACGTTTTCCATATGGAAGCACTATTGTGAAATTTTATATTTTTAATCTTCGTTATTTGCGCTGTATGTTATTGTGTATTATTCGCATATTGTTAACAATGAAACTTGTTTCTACAACGCTCTTACTTAAAGTTGGGTAATTGAATTCAAAAAGATAATCAAATGTTAGTATGGTGTAATTGGACATATAGCTGGTTGGAAACTAGATGGAGTGACGACCTGGTGAAACGCTAGGATTCGATGAATCTAGGCACGGGACTTGTGAAATTCCTTGTGGAAGGCTTGTGTTCAACAATGAACTTGTTAAGGGATGTAATGGTGATGATGAGGATCGAGCAAATAATGTAGAGTTGTGATAGTTTATGGTAAATTTTCGTAAGATGTCAACATTAAATAATTCATCAATAAATCAATAAAATTGTTAATTTCTAATTAACTGTAATTACTGCTTCCCAGTTACTCTACACCTCACGTGCCGGTATTAGGCTGCAACTCGAGAGCCTTTCTTTCCCATCGCTTGTCGTTTCATCGAGCTATATAGTTGAACTATTTCTTCAGCTTACTATAGTCAACCAAATCTAAGAAATACCTTTTGATGTTTCTCATTAATCATTCCACACTAACTTTGTAAAGGGTACTTAAAAGATTTAAAATAACCTGTAATGATGAAACATTCAAAACAACCAAAATATTAAAAAATAACCTACAGTCAACTTTTTTGCCTGAACATTGATTAAAACTACTTTTACGGATTTTTTCGCGTTTTATTTATTTTATTTTTAATACCCGACGTTTCGGGTGCTTTCCAGCACCCATGGTCACGGGGGACTGAGGTGACTGACGTCCCGATGTCAAAGTTAACCCGGAGTACCTTCAGCTTTTTTAATTATTGTCTTTGGTCCGATCTACGCAGAATGAACTAACTGTGGTTTGAAGTCTTGCAGTGGTATGCTTGGGTTTAGTTTTAATTTTATTAATTATAGGATCCCAAGCAGGTGGTAATACCAAGCCTCCTTCTCTATTGAAATTAGGATGTTTTTTAATTTCAATAGCCTCACGTATCATCCTTGGTAGGAATCGGTGTTCTTTCGCGAGGATTTGTGGTCTATCAAATCTGATGTAATGGTTGGGGCCATCTAGGATATGATCGCAAACTGCAGACTTCCCGGAACGTTGATGCTTCACATCAGCTATGTGTTCTTTTATGCGGGTTCTAATTGATCTCTTTGTTTGCCCTATATATGAGAGACCACAATCACAATCAAGCTTGTACACTCCTGCATCTTGTAGAGGAATATGACACTTGACGGATGGTAAGAACTGACTAATCTTCTTCGGCGGCTTGTAGAATGTTCTAATAGAAGCTCGCTTCAAGATGTAGCCAATCTTGTCTGTGACACCTCTGACGTAAGGTAGTACAGCAGGCACACGCTCGACTGTGGCCGGCTTCACTCGGTCACTGTGACGGAGGCGCGGGACCCGAAGCTTGTTGTCGTGCAGAACCTGCTTGACGTGCTGAAGCTCGGCGGCCAGGTGTTTGCTGTCACAGATTCCTCGTGCTCTCTGTAACAAAGATTTGCCCACGGTAGCTAACTGTGAAGGATGGTGGTGAGATTCACCATTTAAGTATCGGTTTGTATGGGTCTTTTTTCTATACACAGTATGACCTATGGTGTTGTTAGGATTTCGGATGACTAACACATCTAGGAAAGCTAAGGAATTATTTGCCTCTAACTCCATAGTAAATTGAATTTTGGAGTTTATGGAATTAAGATGTTCTAAAAATGCAGTTACTTTGTCTGATGGTAAAATTGTGAAAGTATCGTCTACGTACCGCTTGTAGAACCTTGGAGTGACAGGTGCAGTAAGGAGGGCTTTCTCCTCGAAGTCTTCCATGAATATATCGGCGACAATGGGAGATACAGGTGAGCCCATCGCAACACCATCTACTTGCTTGTAGAACTCTTCCTTCCACAATAGATAGCCAGATGTAAGGCAATGTCTTAGTAGTTCTGCATATTCTGGTGGCATGTTATTTTCATCTAGTTTCCTAGTTATAATTGAGATGCAGTCTTCAACAGGTAGGCATGTAAATAGAGACTGAACATCAAAACTGACCATGGTTTCATTGTCAGCAAGACGTAGGTATTTTATCTTACTGACAAAATGGTATGAATCCTTAGTATGTGCTCTTGTGTGTCCTCTGAGTGGTGATAATATTTTGGCTAAGTGTTGCACCAATCTGTAAGTTGGCGAATCGATTTGACTCACTATTGGACGTAATGGAGCGTTAGGTTTGTGTATTTTTGGTAACCCATACAACTTGGGAGGTTTTGCACACGAAGGTATCATCGAATTGACGTCTAGATTCAATTTCTCGGAGTATTTCTTAATTAGATCGCTAGTTGTTTTAAGCGTATTAGTTGTAGGGTCTGTTTTGACCTTACGGTATGTACTTTCATCCGACAAAAGTTGTTGTATTTTAAAATTGTAATCCGACGTATCCATTACAACCGTAGCATTTCCTTTATCTGCGCGGAGAATCGTAAGTTCTGGTCTGTTGCGTAAGGTTTTTAACGCGTTAAATTCATTTTTGGGAAGATTTAATTTCGGCACTGTACTTCGACGTAACATAGACGAAATGTCTTGGCGTATGGCCTCTAAATCATCTTTACCAATATTATTTTTATACAGACAATCCTCAACACTACAGATAATGTCTTCATACGGGATTCTTGGCGGTGTAATCGCATAATTAAAACCTCTTCCTAAAACTTTTATTGTAGCGTCGTCCAGAGTTTGTTTTGACAGGTTATAGACCACGCCTTGTTTACTATTCGTGTCTGTGGTCGTTTCGTTCTTACGTTGCCATTGATGTTGGACATTTGATTTAGTTGTTAATTTTTGGTATTTATCAATATGTTTATTTTTGCATTCATTGTATTTAGTTGTTTCGCGTTTATCTAAAGTTTCCACGCAATTCTTATAATCAAATGTCGATAAAACTGTCTTTAATTCACTGGACGAATTGTCTATGGTTTTGTTTATGAAACATAGATCGGTACGTTTTTGCTGAATCACCGTTATTAACAACTTTTTACTCGCCTGATTTAAGATCTTAGCGCTTCCTCGAATGTCTTTTTTAGTAGATATCTTGACACACGTAGGAATGAGATTATGATCTCTGCATCTCTTCAAGAAATTTAAAGCTGTTATGTATCTTGCGCGCTTGGACTTTAGATCTTCTAATCGGCGTATTTTATTTGCTATTTCCAGTCCGTACTGGTTTACATAATGATTTCTTATATTTACGCGAACACTGTACATTGATTAAAACTACTTTTACGGATTTTTTCGCGTTTTATTTATTTTATTTTTAATACCCGACGTTTCGGGTGCTTTCCAGCACCCATGGTCACGGGGGACTGAGGTGACTGACGTCCCGATGTCAAAGTTAACCCGGAGTACCTTCAGCTTTTTTAATTATTGTCTTTGGTCCGATCTACGCAGAATGAACTAACTGTGGTTTGAAGTCTTGCAGTGGTATGCTTGGGTTTAGTTTTAATTTTATTAATTATAGGATCCCAAGCAGGTGGTAATACCAAGCCTCCTTCTCTATTGAAATTAGGATGTTTTTTAATTTCAATAGCCTCACGTATCATCCTTGGTAGGAATCGGTGTTCTTTCGCGAGGATTTGTGGTCTATCAAATCTGATGTAATGGTTGGGGCCATCTAGGATATGATCGCAAACTGCAGACTTCCCGGAACGTTGATGCTTCACATCAGCTATGTGTTCTTTTATGCGGGTTCTAATTGATCTCTTTGTTTGCCCTATATATGAGAGACCACAATCACAATCAAGCTTGTACACTCCTGCATCTTGTAGAGGAATATGACACTTGACGGATGGTAAGAACTGACTAATCTTCTTCGGCGGCTTGTAGAATGTTCTAATAGAAGCTCGCTTCAAGATGTAGCCAATCTTGTCTGTGACACCTCTGACGTAAGGTAGTACAGCAGGCACACGCTCGACTGTGGCCGGCTTCACTCGGTCACTGTGACGGAGGCGCGGGACCCGAAGCTTGTTGTCGTGCAGAACCTGCTTGACGTGCTGAAGCTCGGCGGCCAGGTGTTTGCTGTCACAGATTCCTCGTGCTCTCTGTAACAAAGATTTGCCCACGGTAGCTAACTGTGAAGGATGGTGGTGAGATTCACCATTTAAGTATCGGTTTGTATGGGTCTTTTTTCTATACACAGTATGACCTATGGTGTTGTTAGGATTTCGGATGACTAACACATCTAGGAAAGCTAAGGAATTATTTGCCTCTAACTCCATAGTAAATTGAATTTTGGAGTTTATGGAATTAAGATGTTCTAAAAATGCAGTTACTTTGTCTGATGGTAAAATTGTGAAAGTATCGTCTACGTACCGCTTGTAGAACCTTGGAGTGACAGGTGCAGTAAGGAGGGCTTTCTCCTCGAAGTCTTCCATGAATATATCGGCGACAATGGGAGATACAGGTGAGCCCATCGCAACACCATCTACTTGCTTGTAGAACTCTTCCTTCCACAATAGATAGCCAGATGTAAGGCAATGTCTTAGTAGTTCTGCATATTCTGGTGGCATGTTATTTTCATCTAGTTTCCTAGTTATAATTGAGATGCAGTCTTCAACAGGTAGGCATGTAAATAGAGACTGAACATCAAAACTGACCATGGTTTCATTGTCAGCAAGACGTAGGTATTTTATCTTACTGACAAAATGGTATGAATCCTTAGTATGTGCTCTTGTGTGTCCTCTGAGTGGTGATAATATTTTGGCTAAGTGTTGCACCAATCTGTAAGTTGGCGAATCGATTTGACTCACTATTGGACGTAATGGAGCGTTAGGTTTGTGTATTTTTGGTAACCCATACAACTTGGGAGGTTTTGCACACGAAGGTATCATCGAATTGACGTCTAGATTCAATTTCTCGGAGTATTTCTTAATTAGATCGCTAGTTGTTTTAAGCGTATTAGTTGTAGGGTCTGTTTTGACCTTACGGTATGTACTTTCATCCGACAAAAGTTGTTGTATTTTAAAATTGTAATCCGACGTATCCATTACAACCGTAGCATTTCCTTTATCTGCGCGGAGAATCGTAAGTTCTGGTCTGTTGCGTAAGGTTTTTAACGCGTTAAATTCATTTTTGGGAAGATTTAATTTCGGCACTGTACTTCGACGTAACATAGACGAAATGTCTTGGCGTATGGCCTCTAAATCATCTTAACCAATATTATTTTTATACAGACAATCCTCAACACTACAGATAATGTCTTCATACGGGATTCTTGGCGGTGTAATCGCATAATTAAAACCTCTTCCTAAAACTTTTATTGTAGCGTCGTCCAGAGTTTGTTTTGACAGGTTATAGACCACGCCTTGTTTACTATTCGTGTCTGTGGTCGTTTCGTTCTTACGTTGCCATTGATGTTGGACATTTGATTTAGTTGTTAATTTTTGGTATTTATCAATATGTTTATTTTTGCATTCATTGTATTTAGTTTGTTTTGCGTTTATCTAAAGTTTCCATGCAATTCTTATAATCAAATGTCGATAAAACTGTCTTTAATTCACTGGACGAATTGTCTATGGTTTTGTTTATGAAACATAGATCGGTACGTTTTTGCTGAATCACCGTTATTAACAACTTTTTACTCGCCTGATTTAAGATCTTAGCGCTTCCTCGAATGTCTTTTTTAGTAGATATCTTGACACACGTAGGAATGAGATTATGATCTCTGCATCTCTTCAAGAAATTTAAAGCTGTTATGTATCTTGCGCGCTTGGACTTTAGATCTTCTAATCGGCGTATTTTATTTGCTATTTCCAGTCCGTACTGGTTTACATAATGATTTCTTATATTTACGCGAACACTGTACATTGATTAAAACTACTTTTACGGATTTTTTCGCGTTTTATTTATTTTATTTTTAATACCCGACGTTTCGGGTGCTTTCCAGCACCCATGGTCACGGGGGACTGAGGTGACTGACGTCCCGATGTCAAAGTTAACCCGGAGTACCTTCAGCTTTTTTAATTATTGTCTTTGGTCCGATCTACGCAGAATGAACTAACTGTGGTTTGAAGTCTTGCAGTGGTATGCTTGGGTTTAGTTTTAATTTTATTAATTATAGGATCCCAAGCAGGTGGTAATACCAAGCCTCCTTCTCTATTGAAATTAGGATGTTTTTTAATTTCAATAGCCTCACGTATCATCCTTGGTAGGAATCGGTGTTCTTTCGCGAGGATTTGTGGTCTATCAAATCTGATGTAATGGTTGGGGCCATCTAGGATATGATCGCAAACTGCAGACTTCCCGGAACGTTGATGCTTCACATCAGCTATGTGTTCTTTTATGCGGGTTCTAATTGATCTCTTTGTTTGCCCTATATATGAGAGACCACAATCACAATCAAGCTTGTACACTCCTGCATCTTGTAGAGGAATATGACACTTGACGGATGGTAAGAACTGACTAATCTTCTTCGGCGGCTTGTAGAATGTTCTAATAGAAGCTCGCTTCAAGATGTAGCCAATCTTGTCTGTGACATCTCTGACGTAAGGTAGTACAGCAGGCACACACTCGACTGTGGCCGGCTTCACTCGGTCACTGTGACGGAGGCGCGGGACCCGAAGCTTGTTGTCGTGCAGAACCTGCTTGACGTGCTGAAGCTCGGCGGCCAGGTGTTTGCTGTCACAGATTCCTCGTGCTCTCTGTAACAAAGATTTGCCCACGGTAGCTAACTGTGAAACTGTGTGTGTCAGTCACCTCAGTCCCCCGTGACCATGGGTGCTGGAAAGCACCCGAAACGTCGGGTATTAAAAATAAAATAAATAAAACGCGAAAAAATCCGTAAAAGTAGTTTTAATCAATGTACAGTGTTCGCGTAAATATAAGAAATCATTTTTTGCCTGAAGTTGTTTCAACTTATTGAAACTACTATAAAATTCATTGTTATGCGAATAATCGTCAAAAATTTTCAAATAATCGGTATAAATATTCTAATAATCGAATTGCTAAATTTTTAAATTTTTTGTTTGATTATTCAATTTTTAATTTTTAAAATTGCCCATTAATCATGAATGAAATAAAATTTAATATTTTTTATAATTTTCTACTTTCCATTTCCTAATCCAAGACCGCGCTAAAAAAAAACACTACGTAATTCCGATCTCCCGCCATTTTGAGAGCTTTCTGTGTATACTTTTGAGATTTTGTGTTTGTATTCTTATTTTGTGACTGGGACGATAACTTTTTGGACTGATTCTTCTATACTTGTTGACCTTAGCAAGTTATATACTAGATTTTGACTAAGCAAATGATCATAATATCGACAAAAGGATGCATGTATTTAGTTGTGGTAGTCGCACTTTGACTTTGACTGACATAGCCCAACGGATTAGTAAGCTGAAGTGGCAATGGGCCGGCCATATAGCTCGAAGAACCGATAACCGAGGGGGAAGAAAGGTACTCGAGTGGCAGCCTCGTACCGGTAGGCGTAGTGTAGGGCGACCCCCCACTAGATGGAGTGACGACCTGGTAAGACATGCAGGAAGTCGATGGATGCAGGTGGCTCAGGACCGTGCTTTGTGGCGTTACTTGGGGGAGGCCTATGTTCAGCAGTGGACTTGTGAAGGGCTGTAATGATGATGATGATGATGAGTCGCACTTTAAACGGTCAGGCTCATGCATTGGTTCTGAAATTACACGAATATTTTGAACGTGAGTAACAAACCGGTGTGCCCCTTTTACACAGTGACACAAGTGCTGGATCGTATCAGTGAAGCACTCGGAATTGACAAATGCACCGTTGCTAAGATCGTCACTAAAAACTACGATCATTCACGCAGTGAGAATAATTTACTTCATACGCAAAAAAAAACGAAAAAATAATAAACCAGTAACAGGTATAAATCAATTCAACGCAGATGCTATTAGAAACCATGTCTACGGCTATTTCACATGTAGCGAATGCCTTTTGCGGCGAAACTGCAGGAGAGTTTAGTGGATGCAAGATAGTACAATGGTAGTAAAGAGTTATTGAGAACCATTTTAAACCACACGGGCTTCCGAAACAAAAACGTTGATAATCGCAAAATAACTGTGGAGACGTATGACAAAAAAACACAATTTTTTAAAGATAAATGAAAAATATGACTAATTGGGACAACTTAATATTCATTGATGAAACGGGGTAAAACGCCATCCACGCTGTACCGAAGATATGGACTGACGACCCTGTAGCATCTTGCTCGAAGATGCCTATGAGAAAAGGTGGACGCCTTATAATTTTTCACGACCATACGGTATCTTCCGGAGGAGGATTTATAGAAAATTGTTTATTAGCTTTCCAATCAAAGAGTATAAGAGACTACCATGAGGAAATATATGCAGAACAATTTAAAGAGTGGTTTGTAAACCCTTTTGCAAAATATTCCTGCGAATAGCACCATAATAATGGGCAACATACCATTTTGTTCAAATTGACATAGCGTCACCCCAAGTGAATAAGAAAGCTAATGTAATGGTTGCATACCACTGCCAATACAATGGTATTTAATGCATGCCTACTGGTAAAATATGGCTGAACTCACTACCTATATTTCCATGTACTGTACCCATATTTGCAAAATAAAATATCTTTATCTTTATCTTTAATTGATTTGGGCCCAAATCAAAGGCTAGTTCTTAAATTCAATCTTCAAAATGCAAACATATTAACTCCACCTAAACACACACGAGATGAAAATATCTCATATGCTTTTACATGCTACGCAACACGACACAACATCCAGCCATTTTTCACGGTGAAGAAGATGGAAGATTTGTTGAAGGAATCCCATGTCACGAAGGAAGATTAAGAAAATATTTGAAATGAAATTTTATTCATTTCATTTATTTCATTTCATTTCAAAACTGCTGGAGAAAAGAAAGAAAATTATTATGTATGACTTTGAAAGAGACTTTCATTTTGATTACATTATTGAAAATCAAATAATATTTAATCTTAACTATGACAGCTTAAGTAGTTGTAGTGATAGTGATTGAATATTTTTATATAGTTTTAACCTTTGCCTTTAGAAATAAGCAGGAACAATTAATAGGAAGAAACTCATACATTTTGTGTTTTAAATTACCCGTTTCTAATGTATTCTGGTACTAATCGAAACAAAACTGTAAATGATTACCAACTCTAAAGAATCGGTATCGATTTTTCTTAAGAATCGAATATTGTATGTACTGGTTTTTTGGTTGGCATGCCTAGTCCAATAAATCTGGCAGCTTTCAAAAAGTATTTCTTAGATTTGGCTGACTATAGTCCGTTCCGTGCGTCGGGCTCAGTCAGTTACTCCAGTTATAATTCGGATATCCATTATCAATTATGTCCATAAAAGTCCACTGCTGAACATAGGTCCCCCACATAGATTGCCAATGTTGGTAGGCGGGCAACGGAAATTTTAATTATTTTGAATTGTTATCGGGAAGATGCTGATGCCCAACAGTTTCTACTTCCCTTTGTCGTCTTTTTTTACGGCACTGGTTGACAAACGAGCACACAGTCCACCTGATGATAAGTGCATGTTGTAGCTCATCAAAATCCACATTTATCCTCATTTAAGAATTAAAAAGCAAATCCAGTAAAAAGGGCCTCCGGTCCTCTACACTCAACATACGAAACACAGCCGACCCATTATACTACAACTACAATATAGCTACAGCGTAGGTCTACCACGTAAAAACACCACGGCCATCTTACAATAGCGACGGAACAATATGGTGTAGTGGATATACTTACACTGCTACTTCACGGTACAACTGCGACCATCTTCATTGCAAATTATGTCAAGAAGGGAAACTCCAATTATAACCCTCTATATAGATCGCTAAACTACCTTCAGCTTTCTTATACGGCTAGTAGTGAATAACGACGTATCAGATCCATATGTCGTCATCTATCATCATATTTATCCATATCCATAGTCATATATCCATAGGTAGTACAATTTTGTTTTTAAGTTTTAAAGAATTAGTAGGTAACACATAATATGGTGGTAGTTATTGGGAACTATTATACAAACTATATACACTCAATGTTGTTAACGAGTAAACTATGTTTACCTAGGACAAAATATCTGACTTGTAAGTCCAGTTTCAGCTCGTCAACAACAATCAACGCAACCAATGCGGTTGGACAGCGTTCAGAAGTTCTATACATCGTCTACTCACGTATTATTTGTATTATACAAAAAAATATAATTATCAATAATTGTAAAAAGTTTTTATGTATAGAACAAGGGCGATAAAGGAGCACATAGTCCACCTAATGATGTTGCCCATAGACATCTACATCTATCCACGATAAAGATACAAAGTGCAGATGCGTTGTCACCCCTAATGACTAAAACGTGACGCCTAGTTTCCAGTAAAAAGGATTTTATGAGAGCGTGGTCCTTAGCCGGTCGAGTTGATCCATTCGTGCTGTAACAATTATATAGCTGCAGAATGGCCACGTAATAAAAATAATAACCTACCTACGACAAATTGACGCAGTATCTTAACCACAATAGTGCTGCTGTCGTATTAACGAACTTACTAAATGCTGTTCAAATTAAAGATTATGTACAAATTACTTTTATGGGCTAATTAAAAATATGAATTTAAGAAAATATTTTTTATTTTTCTTATGTGATGTTTTATATTCAAGACTGTATTGATATGTTGGTATCAAAGAATCTGTCATATTTAAGTTCATGTAGGTGGATATACATTGGGGTTTCCAAGCACAGGCATTACTTGCTTGAATGGAGACCCCAATCAACTATGTGATTAATTTAAGTTTTGTGAAGAAAAAAAACATTTAAAGCCTATAAAATTCCATTGTTGAACCTAGTCTTCCGAATAGGTTGCCCCATATTATGGCCCTTACTCTGGTAGTTGCAACGCTACTTTCATTTGCGGCAGTTTAAGGAGGGTTGAATGGAAGGAGACGAAGACTTTTCCTATAGTACTTTTATTTTCTAACCTAAAAGTTAACTGAACCACTGTGCAATGCGAGAACACAAGAGACACAACTAGATTACTTAATTAACAAACTAACTTAATTACTACTGGGCTCTCTTAACAATTAGACCGTGAATTTTATACTATTTTGAATATTCTTATGTCACGTGCCTTAATTGAGTTATTATATGGTGCTGGTTTTTTGCTTAGCAGGTAGGTGACTTCCTGATTGCTTGCAAGGTATTGGTAGTCATATACAACTCGCTTGACAGGCGTTAATATAAATAATATATAAATAAATATGACTTTATTGCCACATTTAAAAAAATATGTTTACATATGAACGAAGTACTTAACTTAAACTTAACTTTATTTAAATTTAGGCTAGTGAAGGTGACTCAGCTTTGGCTTACGTGGAACTAAGATCCCATGAAGCACTGGTTTTAAGGCACTCCTTCCTCCCTGAGTTGTTACATGGGTGTCGTTATAATTTCGAGTTCCTCAATCACCTCTATGAATCATTCATCTATTATAGAAATTTAACATATTATTATGGTTGTAAAAAATCATGATTTCTGTAATCTCTAGGAGACATTGCTTCAGAGTTTGTAATTATACTGGTTCTCCATAACCTTCAGATCGGAACACAACAGTACCAGCTCTGCCATTTGATGGCAGAAATATGTTGAAGAATGGTACCCAGACAGACAGACTCATAGGCAGAAACGGAGTCTCAGCACTTAGTATGTAAAATTGTTTACGTATTTTAAACGCCACAATAAATATGGTAATGATGATGTAATTGGTTATAAGTGATGTTTCAAAATTTGCATGATTCCCAAATATTTCTAAATTTCATCAGTTATATTTTCTTTTACGTTATGTATTGATAACTATATAAAGTTCTTTTGACAAAATAATTGCGCAATTTCAACTTAATTTTGAGAGTGCGTAAACATTTTTAATGTACTGTGGATGTGCGACGGGCATGCGTTTAATTAAAAACTGGACTCAAAGGAGCTTGGCACGCCTGAGCAGCCTATAATTAAAAACTGACGTCTTTTATATTTCGAACTTAATTATTTTATGTACCGTCACAGTCTATCAAAAGTTTAATAAGCATCCTCCATACATTGCCTCATAGGGGGATATTTGTAATAGTGGCTACGCTTATATATATATATATATATATATATATATATATATATATATATATATATATATATATATATATATATATACAGGGTTACTGGTAATTCGACGTATTCCCGCCAAGGCATGATAGTTGGGGTCATAACCTATCAAATGAACCATAAAATGCATTATGCAAATGTGGACCAATTTCGAGATATTTAGGTTTTATTATTTTTTTTCAAAAACCCCAAAAGTCTGGTGTCAAAAATTTCTAAAAAAAAACTTACAGCTGTATTATTTTCATTTTATTATTTTTACTTAATGAAAACTTGGATACTTATTTATCAATACTACAGTGTGCAAAAAGTCTCATCATTTACGAAGTAACGCTACTAAAAGTACAACTTTTTCCAAACAGAAGATAAGTAATTAAAAATAAAAATGATTTTGTGAAAAATAATTGTATCTGATCAATTGTGCATATCATGTTAAAAACATCCCTATTTATCTAGCTACCTAATGAAGTATCAACTTTGTAGTTTGCTTACGTAGAAACGGAAAAAAAATTTAAAGAATGAGGTCAGGTAGTCGAGTTCTAAGCAGACAAAGGAATTTGTGTTTTATTTTTAACCAATATTAATTAAGGAAATGAAACAAAGCACTTGATTGAAATTAGCTTTATTTATTTTAATACGATTTACAAATTTTGCTCAATATGGGAGCCCCTATTCCGTATACAGACACGCATTCGTTTTCTTAATTCGCTTTTAATAACGTTTGAGGTTAATGTTCGTCTTATGTCGTTTGTCGCGTTGATAATGCGGTCTCTCAGTTGATCAAGGGTCGGCACTGGCACATTGTCGCAGTACACGATGCTCTTTATGTGCCCCCAGACATAATAATCCATCGGTGTTATGTCAGGACTCCTTGCTGGCCATGGAATTGGTCCTCCTCTGCCAATCCACCGATGTCGATAATTTTCGTCCAGCCACCGTCGCACAGTTACACGACAGTGCGCAGGACACCCATCATGTTGATACCACATGTTTTGCCTTGTGGCGAGAGGAACATCGTGTAACAATCCGGATAAGTCCTCCTTTAAAAATATTTCATAATTTTCACCGTTTAAATAGTTTGGCAGAAAATAAGGCCCAATTAAATTGTCGTTAATAATCCCCATCCAAACATTTAGTGAAAATCTTCTTTGTGATTTATAAGGTCTCTTTTTTCCAGGATTTCTTTGATCTTTTGGAGTCCAAAAATGTAAATTATGGTAATTTGTAATACCGTCTTGATCGAACTTCGACTCATCAGTCCACAATATTTTTCTAAAAAACATTGGATCTTCTGCATCTGCGTCCAACATAAATCTACAAAAATCCAATCTTCTAACTGGATCTCCTTCTTCCATCACATGCACTGGTGTGTAGTGGTACGGATAAAGCCCCCGCAGTATGCACTGTAGACCAGACCTTCCACTGCGATACACCTAAGCGACGGGCAACTATGTTCGTGGAAGTGGTTGGATCTTCTTGAAATTTACTCAAAATTTCTTCATCTTCCGCACGCGGTATACGGGGTATGCCACGTGGCCTGCCAGCATCACGTTGTTGCCTTTGAACATTTCCAGTCCCTCGTACTCTACGATACACTGCACTAAACACTGTGACATGGGGTGGTCTGCGATTAGGGTAGCGCTGTAGGTATTCACGGCGAGCAGCTGCAGCATCACCGTCACAATATCCATAGAGATAAAAGATATCTGCGTATTCCTCGTTGGAAAATGATTGCCTTGCATGATCTCCGCGTCTTGGTGGTTCCGCCGCCATTAAAACTTTGAAACTCAACTTCTTTAGGTGTAACAGGGAGGGATATGCGCGCGTGTGTACGATGCCTGTAATACTGATGACTGATTGAACAGTTTCTTCTTGTTTAACTAGTTTCTAATTTCACACTAAATGTAAACAATAGCGTAAGTTCAAACGCACAATCTTTTACGAGCATTCCTGCAGCTGTTGATAAGGTTCCGAGAAGCGATTGTTTGGGATTACCCAAAACATTGCTACTCGGAACTTGTCTACCTGGCCCCTTTTTTTTTCAAGTTTTTTCTGTACTATTTAAGTTACAAGCTAAATTCGTACTTCGTTGGGTAGCTAGATAAGTAGGGATGTTTTTAACATGATTTGCACAATTGGTCACATACAATTATTTTTTACAAAATCATTTATATTTTTAATTACTTATCTTCTGTTTGGAAAAAGTTGTACTTTTAGTAGCGTTACTTCGTAAATGATGAGACTTTTTGCACACTGTAGTATTGATAAATAAGTATCCAAGTTTTCATTAAGTAAAAATAATAAAATGAAAATAATACAGCTGTAAGTTTTTTTTTAAGAAATTTTTGACACCAGACTTTTGGGATTTTTGAAAAAAAATAATTAAACCTAAATATCTCGAAATTGGTCCACATTTGCATAATGCATTTTATGGTTCATTTGATAGGTTATGACCCCAACTATCACGCCTTGGCGGGAATACGTCGAATTACCAGTAACCCTGTATATATATATATATATATATATATATAATCTTACACTAGCCATCCGTTCCGACTTTTCCTGGGTGGGATCTATTAAAGTGGCGTTATTTAGGTCTAAGATGTTTGTCAAAGTTTATATATTTCATAGTGTCGATTTTATGCTTTAAAAAACTCCCATTTTTCGGATACAATATAACATACGTAGTGGAGTCACACTGGAACTATATTATAGTTGTATCACAAATGCGTCGTCTCGACCGGGGCAGGACCAGGCTCTCACAGAATATCAACGTAAAATATCAGCTCAATGCTGCCGTGTTTCGTATGGTGAGTGTAAACAACCAGAGACTCGTTATACTAGAACAAGGTATTCCATCTTAGTCCTCACGGGTGATAATGCATCTACATTTTGATTCCTAATCGAGGATAAATGTAGATGTATATGGGCCACAGCTACCACTTACCATCACGTGAACTGTGTGCCTGTTCGTCATCATATTCTATATACAGAAGTTTAGGTTCAGCCGTTTCAAAGATTAGCCCTCACAGACATACAGACAGGTAGACAGACAAACATTTTAAAAATGTCTACCCATCTCTTAATGCTGCCGAGCGTGCAGACTGTGGCAAATATACCATGAGGCAATATACGGAGGAGGCCTATGTTCAGCAGTACGCTTCCTCCATAGTTAACACCCTTTGGTCCAATAAATGGCAGTAATTTCGATACTATGGACAGACACTTCAATTTTATTAATTGTATATAGATGTATAATTAGGTAAATCATTATCAATATGGGCTTTATATATCAAAAAAGTTCAAGTTCAAAAATTATCAGTAGAATCGACGAGCGTTTCACCCCCGGTACCTCGGAAAAAAAGTAAAACCCTTGATCTCTCTCCGGTCGTATCGGCTAACCATTCCATTTGATGATGAGAGGGTATTTTTTTTACGTGCACCATGTAACGTTCTCCAATTAATTCTGGAAAGATAGCTAGATAAGACTGAATGTCTTTAGTTTTTTATCTCCTTACTAATTTTTAGTTCACTCACTGTTTCGTTTCTTTTTAGGGTTCCGTAGTCAACTAGGAACCCTTATAGTTTCGCCATGTCTGTCTGTCCGTCTGTCCGTCCTCGCTTAATCTCTGTGACCGTTAGCACTAGAAAGCTGAAATTCGGTACCAATATGTGAATCAATCATGCCGACAAAGTGGTAAAATAAAAATTGGAAAAAAATGTTTTATTAGGACTTTAATAATAAAACCGAAAAAAGTAGCCCCCTATATGTAAAGTGGGAAGTGATTTTTTTTTAATTTCAACCCTAACGTGTGATATATTGTTGGAAAGTTATTTAAAAATGAATAGGGGTTTACTAAAATCATTTTTTATAATGTCAATAATTTCGGAAATAATCGCTCCAAAAGACAATGTGTCCCCCCCCTCTAACTTTTGAACCATAAGTTTAGAAAATATGAAAAAAATCTGAAAAGTAGAACTTTATAAGGACTTTCTAGGAAAATCATTTTGAACTTGGATGGAAACAACAGTACCCACTATCGGGAGCAGTTGCAGGAGCGCGGAGCGCTGCTGGAGCGCGAACATAATGTAGGTACTCACCTTTAAACTCATAAGTGGGAACACTTATTGTGACGGACGGGAAACTACGAAACCCTAAACTGAGCGTGGCCCGACACGCTCTTGGCCGCTTTTTGTTTATGGTGTTTAAATCTCCTTTTTTTTACCAAATACGTAAAGTCTTTACAAATAAATTGAAATTTTTATTTATCAAGATTAGATAATATACTCGACGATTTTGAGCTTTTGAGCACTTTATAATCTATAAGTGCATATAAATGTGTATGAATATACGTATGTATTGATGTATCGATGTATATATATATATATATATATATATATATATATATATATATATATATATATATATATATATATATATATGAGATGATGTATATATACAGCGCCAGTAACTGAAATAGGGACCTAATTTGACTTCACAAAAATCTTGTTTTTTTTTTAAAAAATATTTCCAGTTATTTATTTCTTTGTGATTTCAAATCAAGTTTTTCTTTCTTTCTTTCTTATAGAAAGCGCACACACGCTGATACTCTCCTGTCCTGCGCGGATAGCTAGTCCCCGTTCAGACTGGCCATAGTGACTGAAATTCGTTCGGGAGCACGTTACTAATATACCTAGGCAATATTATATTTATGTTTTTCTTAATTAAGAAGAAGGAAGGAATCGGCGGATACCTTTCATTTTCCTAAAAAAAAAACTTCCCCTGTCATGAAATATTTCATCTAATTCTTAAGTAATACTGCCCTGGTGGCAGAAAAAGTCATTGGCTGATGTGTGAACATCGTAAGTGGTATTTACTCACATTAAATATCTTAATTCAATGATGAAATTCGTTAACAAATGACAAGAGACATTTATTAACAATAAAATAGCTATCTTTCAATTAATTTTACATTAGTGAGAAAACTCTTAACATCGTATTAGACCTATAATAGTTTATAACCTTTGCTTGAGGAGTGAAATTGTTCAGTTAGGATATTTGTTACCGAGGGAACACATTTAACCAAAACGGTAAGTTGATTTACTTTAAGATTTAAGCAACATGTTTAATTTTTTAAATGTTAATATGGATTACAAACGAACACATACCATCAGATTGTTGGTGGTCACAGTACACCTGATGGTAAATGGCTACTGCAGCCCATAAACAGCAGTAATAAATCTCTATTTGTTTATAGTATTGGGTGACAAGCGAGCACACAGTCCGCCTGATGGTAAGTGGATGCTGTGGCCTGGCCTGTAGATATCTACACCATATGGATGCAAATGCGTTGTCACCTCTGAGAACCAAGATGAAATGCCACTTTTCCAGTAAAAAGTGTCTCCGGTCTCTACACTCACCATACGAAACATAGTAGTTTTGAGCCTATTATATTGTATTCTGAACATAAGTGATGTGTTCAATGAATCGCACAAAGAATGGTCCTGAGCTATACTATCACTCATTGTCTTCCTCAGCCCTTACCAGGTCGTTACTCCATATTGTTCTTTATCATATTATTAAATGTATTTATTTCCAGATGCAAAAACTATTTGTCTTCTTGGCGATCTTTTTGGTAGTATATTACGCTGCTGCCACCGAGGAACAAGAAGCAAAATCCGCGATGGAGAATGACGTGCCCTTGGATAAGATGCACGACCCATTCCGTTATAATTATCGTCGTTGCTATCCCAATTTGGGAATCAATTACCCACACATGAGGTTGTTATTTGGAAATCGCCTATTCAGACATGCTATGCTACGAAGATGTTATTAAAAAGTGTTGACTCTTTGAAGTTAGCCGTCTTTTAAAACATGTGTGGGTTGTTATATATATACTCAACAGATTTTACTTCAATTAAATAATAGATGAGAATATTAATTATTGCAATAAACCCGTGAATTTTATTGAATTTATTAAATTAAAATATATGTCTTTTTTTACTTTAAAAATGTTTCATTTACAATTTAATTGAATTAATTGATTTGAGTAGTATGGTACTCGTACGGACCGCGAAGTCAATGTCGTGAGTTAAAATCCGCTATTCGATATTAACATTACAAATAACAGAAATATTTCTAACGTTCAATGTTGTTAAACGATATAATTATTACAAATATGCCTGTGACATTCTTGTGAATTAAAAATACCAACTTACTCAAATGGTTTAATATAATTTTATTGGTTGTTGTTTCTTAACAAAAAACATGTTGGTTTTTGACAAAAAATAATAAGCCAATTGCGTTAATCGCCTAGCATGTCGTAAAAGACGACTAATAGGATATTGGGTTTGAGATTGTGTAGGCGATGTTAGCTACCTGTCACTTTTTACACAATTATCCGTTTATATCCATATTTTTAGCTTGTCGTTGTCCGACCAGCTTGCTGCTATTTGGACTCTGCCCCACTCTGGGATATTTTTAGGGCAGCGAAAATAAAAATATCTATTTATATTACAGAAATAGAAAAATATATAATTAGAAAAACTAAAATAGCAGCTAAAGTACGTCCCACAGCTGGGCATGGGCCTCCTATCGTCACTGAGCGCACCTTATTGCAGAAATGAGGTCACCGAGCAGTTGCCGTATTTTTCTTACTATTCTAAGCCAGCGCTTGACTACTTTCCCATCTGATGGTAAGTGGTACCAACCAAAGATGGTAAAGCCTTTGTGGTAAATTACACTGGTTTTACAAAATCTAATTCACTCTTGCCTTGAAGGCATTGTAATAGAATACATTGGCTTACTTCTTATGTTTGCGAATATATTTTTCATTTCTCACACATACAAGTTTTCTTAGGATGTTTTCCTTCACCACCGAGCACGTGGTAAATCATCAATATCAGAGAAAAGGCTATCTGTTCTCTAAGCTCAAAAAAGTTTACTGCCATAGTCACTGTACTCAGTAGTTAGATTCTATAGATATGGAAAGAAGTTGCTAACTAGGGAAATGAGATGGCGCTAGTTATGCATTGTAATGTTAAAGATCGAATATAATTCTCAATATCGGTGTAAAAGATACTCTGCGTCAGATTGGCGAGCGCAGCACCAAAAAAGATCTTCTACATTTGTTGAATAGATTTTTTTATAGGAAAAAAATGAAGAACGAACACCCAGACCACCTCATGGTAATTGGATTTTGAGTTCCATATATATTTTAATTTATCCGAATCAATCGATTAAGAATATAAATGCACATATTTGCTTCGCCTTTCGAAATGCGTACACCTATGGAGTAGAATAATTTGATGGCGTCTGTCTTCCCGTCCGATTAAAATCTTGACGCCTTCAAAGCAAGAGTGAATAGTCTTTTGTTACGTTAAGACAGTACGATTTACTATGAGTCGTTGTAGTTAAGTATTGGCTGAAAATAATTTTAAATAAATTAAAAAGTTAAGACATGATACCAAATAGATCTCGAACTTAGAAGAATATATACTCAAAGTAAAGCGGCAAATGTTTATCATCGAAACCGAGTGATTTCATCGACAATCTACGAGTAAAAAGATCGGTTTAGCTACGTGCATTCTTGCTAATGGAATGATTCATCATCACAGCATATCAAAGTTCATTACTGAATATAGGTCTCCCTCGTGGATTGATTCGTAGAAAGAAAATTTTTCATCATAATTTGCGTCCTAAAATATAAAAAAAGGTTTTTTTATAGAATTAGTCTGACAAACGGACACATAGACATCTACATTAAACCTTGATTAAGAATCAAAATGCAAATGCGTTGTCACCCCTGAGAACTAAGATGGAATGCCTCGATTCCAGTAAAACGGATCTCCGGTTCTCTACACTCACCGTACAAAACACAGCAGCATAAAGCTGCTATTTCACGCTAGTATTCTGAGAGAGCGTGGTCCTTCCCCGGTCGAGCCGACCCATTCGTGCTACAACCACAATATAACTGCAGCGTGGCTTTACCACTCTCTGGTTTGGTAACCGCAGTTTTTATTATATTGAGTTGATAAGACAGAGATGCGGCTATGCATTTCCTCTTTTATTTCCCACTGTCGCCACTTATGACACCCACGGGTCGTTAGTGAGGAAGTTGATTCTCTTACGTCACCACTACATCGCGATACCACAATTTAAGAGTACCCTCTTAAAAATTGATGCTTATTTAAAAAATATTCTATAAAATAGAGCACTATTTAAAATCAAAATAGCTTTAGCGTATTAATATTAGAGTAAAATTGCAACTCAATCCTGCTATGTTTCGTATAGTGAGTGTAGAGAACGGGAGAAGGGCTCTCTCATTCTCTTCACTAAGAAACGAGGCACTCCATCTTAATACTCGGGGATGACAACGCATCTATAATCCGATTCTTAATTGTGGATAAATGTAGATGTATATGGGTCACAGCATTCACTTACTATCAGGTGGAATGTGTGCTCGTGTATTACTCTTGTTTTATAAAAAAATACTGTGGCGGTACACAATGAAATGAATGCGCAAATTTTAAGTACATACAATTACGGAGACATAATTTATGTGGCCTTAGTTTAAAACCACTTACTCCGCGTTCGTAGTGAAACATTACTGTCCTCAAGTATTTGCGTTTGTGCATTATTTAGATTTAAGACGTAAATAACTTAACCCTCGTGAACTAAAGAGGGTCCCTAAGAACTCCCGAGGGTTGTCAATGAGATGTGTTGAGATACGAAAGGATGCGGGAAACGCGTTTATATCCGCAACTTATGTTTAACGCTTAGTGATAAATATATTCATTTGATTCAAGAGTTCTTGTGGCTTACAGAAAATCCAATAATATAATACAAGGTTAAATTTTGCATGCAAAAAACTATAACAAATTGCATCCATTTAAAACAACAAAAATTAATGAATATAATTTATAAATTAATAATTAAATAATTATAAAATAATCGTAAAACAAAATCCTGGAGCTTTTAGAAGCCCGCGTCATGAAATTAAAAGTGAAAAAGCCAATTTAAACTCTAAAATATGTAATATAAATAGACCGGGAGCTGGTGACAGGTGACGTTCCACGATTTTGTCGTGCATGCCTTTTTAAGGCTTAATAACTAACCCTAAAATATTAAAGATTTTATTTATTTATTTTTATTCTTTATTGCACCAAAGATTTGTACAAAAGGCGAGCTTAATGCTATATGGCATTCTCTACCAGCTAAACTTGGGTAGAACAGAGAGTGAGCTATGGGCAGTAAAGTTGTCATGATCTCATTCAATTCAAAATGTACATGCTACACATACATAATATATATATATATATATATATATATATATATATATATATATATATATATATATATATATATATATATATATATATATATATATATATATATATATATATATATATATATATATATATATATATATATATATATCATCATCATCATCATTACAGCCTTTCACAAGTCCACTGCTGAACATAGGCCTCCCCCAAGTAATGCCACAAAGCACGGTCCTGAGCCACCTGCATCCATCGACTTCCTGCATGTCTTACCAGGTCGTCACTCCATCTAGTGGGGGGTCGCCCTACACTACGCCTACCGGTACGAGGCTGCCACTCGAGAACCTTTCCTCCCCATCGGTTATCGGTTCTTCGAGCTATATGGCCGGCCCATTGCCACTTCAGCTTACTAATCCGTTGGGCTATGTCGGTCACTCTGGTTTTACTGCGGATATCCTCATTTCTGAGTCTATCACGCAGAGAAACTCCGAGCATAGCCCTCTCCATAGCTCGCTGAGCGACCTTAAGCGTCCTCATACGGCCAGCAGTGAAGGACCACGTCTCAGATCCATAAGTCATCACTGGCAACACGCACTGGTTGTACAATCTAGTTTTTAGAGATTGAGGTATACCTGACGAAAAGATATGTCGTAATTTCCCGAACGCTGCCCAGCCGAGTTGAATCCGTCGATTGACCTCTCGGTCGAAGTTGGACTTACCTAGTCGGACTATTTGTCCCAGGTAAACGTACTCGTCAACAACTTCGAGCATAGTGCTCCCAACAACTACCGGCATAGGTGTGACATGGACATTGAACATGATCTTTGTTTTGTCCATGTTCATCTTAAGACCTATCCGTTGGGAGGCACTATTGAGGTCATTGAGCATAGTGCTTAAGTCCTCCAGCGATTCTGCCATAAGGACTATATCGTCGGCAAATCGAAGGTGAGTGATGTACTCGCCATTGATGTCAATACCGTATCCTTTCCAGTCCAGTAGCTTGAAAACGTCTTCCAATGCAGCGGTGAAGAGTTTCGGGGATATAACGTCACCCTGTCTTACACCTCTCTGCAGTTGGATAGGTTTCGAGCTCTGGTTCTGTACTCGGATAGCCATCGTAGCCCTACTGTACAAACACTTCAGCACTTCGATATACCGACAGTCAACTTGGCACCGCTGAAGGGACTGCAGCACCGCCCAAATTTCGACGGAATCAAAGGCTTTCTCATAGTCCACATACGCCAGGCAAAGTGGCAAATTGTACTCTTCAGTCTTCTGTACAATCTGCCGCAGGGTATGTATGTGGTCTATGGTACTGAAGCCTTTTCGGAAACCGGCTTGTTCGGGAGGCTGGAAGTCGTCAAGTCTGCGTGCGAGACGATTCGTAATGACTCTCGAAAACAGCACGTAGACGCGGCTCAGAAGGGAAATCGGTCTGTAGTTCTTTAAGAGAGCGTTGTCGCCTTTCTTAAAGAACAAGACCACCGCACTTCTGCTCCACGCCTCTGGAGTAGTGCCACCATGGAGGACGGAATTGAAGAGCTTCTGAAGGACTACAAGTACCGGTGTTCCACCCGCTTTCAGAAGCTCCGCTGTAATTCCATCCTCGCCTGGGGCCCTGCCGTTTTTAAGGTGCTGGAGAGCCATTCTAATCTCGCTTAGACTGACGTCCGGGATATCATCGGAATAGTGTCGGATAAGACTTGCTCTTGGATCGTTACTCACACTTGCGTGTGGCTCCAACGATGATGTGTACAGCTGCCCATAGAACCTCTCAATCTCACTCAAAATCTCAGGTGTCCCGGAAACGATGTTGCCACACTCAGTCTTCAGCTTTGACAGTTGGCTCTTTCTGGCAGACAGATCTCTGGCAAAGACTTTGGAGCCCTGGTTCCGCTCGATCGCTTCTTTAATACGAGAAGTATTAAAGTTGCGTAAGTCTCGCCGCATGCATTTGGAGATCTGTCTGTTCAGTTGCCTGTATGCTGTCAAATCTGTTGACGATTGCAGCCTCATCTCCCGTCTAACAGCCATGAGATTAAGAGTGTGATCGGAGAGTTTTTGTGTTCTTCTGCGGCGGGTCTTGCAGAACTTAGCTCCGACCGCATGGACAGTTTCCACGAGCTTGTCGTTCATATCGTCCACTGCATTGCAATCTTCTAGGCACTGGAAGCGGTTACGTAACTCGAGCTGAAAGGTTTCGGGATTCTGGATTAGAGCACGAGGGGGACGGAGCGTTGACTTCATTAGACGAGACCTCTCCAACTTAACGTTTAGGTTCAGTGTGCCTCTAACCATTCGGTGATCGCTGCCAGTTTTCACCCTTGCGATCACTGAGACATCACTGAACAGTTGGCGTCTGGTCGTCATAATGAAGTCAATCTCATTTTTTGTCGAACCGTCGGGGCTCGACCAGGTCCACTTCCTGTGGGGCCGCTTCTGGAAGAAAGAGTTCATCATAAAGAGTCCCTCTTTCTCCATAAAGTCGGCCAGCTGCTGGCCCCTTCGGTTCCGTTGCCCTACTCCAAATTTCCCTACCTTCAGCTCACCGCTTTCTCTTGTGCCTAGTTTTGCGTTGAAGTCTTCCATCAACACCGTGTAGTGGGTTTTGGAGGAATGTATGGCTCTGGAAATATTC
This sequence comes from Parnassius smintheus behrii, assembly GCA_036936625.1. Lineage (NCBI taxonomy): Eukaryota > Metazoa > Arthropoda > Insecta > Lepidoptera > Papilionidae > Parnassius > Parnassius smintheus. The sequence continues at coordinate 5,725,934 of JAUPFT010000015.1, read as the reverse complement.
TCATACATTTCCTCCAGCTCCTCATCGGGGTGTGCCGAGGTTGGTGCGTAAACCTGAATGACCTTCAGCGAATACCGTTTGGTGATTCTGAGTATCAGGTACGCGACCCTCGTCGACACACTCCCAATCTTTACAACGTTGTTGACGAGAGACTTGTGGACGATAAATCCGACACCTCCTTGGGACAGATGGTCGCCCTCCCGGTGATAGAACAAGTTGCCGGACTCGAGGATTGCCGTGTCCTCCCCCTCTCTTCGGACCTCGGATAATCCAATAATATGCCAGCGCAACTTGTCTACCTCTTCTTCCAGCTCCAGTATCTTCTCGTCAGTCCTCAGGGTGCGTGCGTTATATGTTGCCAGGTCGAGTCGTCGTAGGTGGCAACCGAACCTCCACCGGAGATTCTTAGCACCCCCTGCCCCGCCGTTACCATGGTCGCCACCGTAGCCAGGAATAGCGGGGCCGCCGGGGACTGGGGGCCGTCTTTTTGTGTATTTGTTCATTGGGGGGTATTTGCCGTAGTTGCCACGCTTGGCGAGCGGGTTGGCAACCGCAGTTTTTTATTACGTCACAGTTGTTATCAGGAAGATGCTGCTGCCCATCTCCTGCCTGTCCTGCCATATATATATATATATATATATATATATATATATATATATATATATATATATATATATATATATATATATATATATATATATATATATATATATAAATATATATATATATATATATAAATATATATATATATATATATATAAATATCTCCATAAATTTATATACAAATAACTATAAACATATAAAGTATATAAGATTGTCGGTGCTTTAACCCCCCCGCGCGTGTAGTGAATTTTCGTGTTTTTCCGTGATATTATACTGCATGCTATTGTAATATACGGAAGTTCAATCAAATTGAAGCTCTAATAATTGATGGCATGCACCCCGCAGCGGCCCAAGATGATCAAAGGGTTCTGAAAACCTGAAAAAAATTAAAGGGCAATTCCGTGTTTACAAATTGCATGCCGATGTAAAGAATGGAAGTTTTTGTAATAAAAACACTCTGGAAAAATTGGCATGCACCCTTCGTATGACCATGGCATGCAGTTTGGAATCACTGAAAGCCGGAGTTCAATTTTTACAGAGTTTTCCGGAAATTTTCCACCAATGGTCATACGAGGGGTGCATTCCAAATTTTCCAGAGTGTTTTTATTACAAAAAAAGGCCAAGAGTACAACCATGACTCACGCATCATTTCCAGGTGCTCAATTTGGAACAGGTGTCACCCTAGACAGTTTCCATTGTTCTGGATATTCAGCCTTTATAAGGGACATCACTGATGAACGAAGGGCTTGCGCACAATCTTTGACCAGAAAAGCAGGAATACGATTACACCAGCGGAGTGTGGCTTCAGGCATTTTATTGCCAATCTAAAATCACTACCTTCTATTTGCCTGACTGAGATGGGCATCACGTTAACGTGTGAATTAGCCGCATTTTTGACATCTAAATAATTCATAATTTCATTATGAAAAAAGAGCAAAAATATTCAGCATAGGCATTTGCTGTATCTTGACCTGCTACTTCTTTACCCTTATAACTATACGTTTCAGTATGTAGTCTTTTTTCTTTTTATGACTAACATATTTCCAAGATCGTCAATTATGCTTTTCTGTATGTATTATATATATTTTATATATGTGTATCTATATTCATAACTTATTTATATGATCTTGAGCTCCCGGGTTCGAATCTCGGGTCAACTCAAAATCGGTAATTGGTGTTTTCGGACAAGAAATTCCTTGTAGCAGCCCGAAGTCAGGAAGTTGGTAGTGTTCCAACTCCCCTGCCTTAGAAGGCACGTAAAACCGTTGGTCTTGCGCCTGATATCTCTCCAGTCGTATTGGTCAGTAAAATTTAATCAAAGAGTAAATTACGAATGGCCGAATTGTAAACTTCCCGAATAAAATTTTTGTTGCGATTTTGAACATTAAGTTGATTTATTTTACCTATTATTCAAGTTACAAGTTTTCTTAAAAAATGTAGTAAGTAATTATTGAAAAGGTTTTTAGTAAATTGGTTTTTAAAACAATTGAAAAAAATGATCTTTAGGTTATTTATGTTCCTAAATTACGAGGCCCGTCTTTCTTTCATATTGTTTTGGTATAGCAATACGGAAGCAATTTCATCTCAAACTAAATCACCTTTTCATGGTTTTGTGCTCGTTGTATTGTTACGGAGTAAGAGAATCTACCACCCCATCGTAATCTCATGAGTGTTTTAAGAGGCGACAAACATTTATACGTGGTAGAGCCACGCTGTAGCTATGTTAAGGTTGTAGTACAAATGTACCAATCTTACCAGCCTCATACACCGGCGTAAAGTAGCCAGCCTTTCCGTCTTCTACAGGATCCATTTCGGAGAGTGTGCGCAGGAATTACACAATTTAATTCCTACCTCTCCCTTCTACCATTGGACAACCAGACGTTCGGCTAGTCTCCACCCTTTCGTCGTTGACTTACCACGCATTCGAACCAAACGGTTTGTTACGTCGTTCGTCATGCGTACAGCAAAGGGTTGCAATAAGTTGCCAGCATCTGTCTTTCCGTACGATTACAATGTGGGTGTCTTCAAGGCAAGAGTGAATAGTGAGTGGCTTTTGTTGAGTCAGTGCGCTTACCACCTTAAGCTACATCACCGTTTTCTACTTAATCTCCAAAAAATCATGCAACGAGTAATAACATTTTTTCATTAAATATTTATTAACTTCCTTTTTGAACTTTTTTAGGCTTTTAATGATTCAGATATATTCTGGTATTTTATTATATGTATTTATTGAGTTTGAATATTAAATATAATTTTCGGTTTTTTAAATACTATACCAAATAATCAAACATCAGGCATGCCATTCATTTTATCTACGTGTTAGAAATCTGTGACATACGGACAGAGACTAACTGGCAGACAAAAGTATGACTTAAGCCTGCCTTTTAACCTTTGGGCACGGAACCTCAAAAAAAAGATGCAAGTTGTATTTTAGTTTACATACGGTTGAATTGAAAGGCAAAATATCTTTTACGTTTTGTAACGTGGTAATCTTTGAACGACCCGAGGGATATTGTCGAGAAAGGTTCAAAAGCGAAATGACCCAGCAAGTGTGTCTTTAACCCTGCGACTTACGCAAATGTGCGTCTGTACGCTGTAGATTAAGTTACGTACTTAGTGATCCCATATTTAGAGATATTAACGAGAAAATGTTTCCTTAAGTTCGCTCTGAAATATTTGTATTATTCATGGTTAAATTAGAAACATTATCCAGATTACTACTTACTTTTATTATGGCGAATACTACGCCGTTCACTACCATCTCGAGACGGCGAAACCGGCTCTGCTCTTTCTGACCGAGACGCAGATGTCCTCTCCAGCTGATGTCTCGTATCTCTCCTACCCGGGGTAAAAACTGGAACACTCCTTTATGCCTCGGGCTTCAGTTTGCGTTTACGTCAGAGAGAACATCTGTTCTCAACGCCTCGGCAGACTTGAAGGTTCGGACCTGTCCATCCTTTGGCTACGCGTAGACAGCGACGACCATCCACGCGTCTACGGGTGCCTCTATAGGTCACATAGCGGTAATGCCGAAACAGACCGACTCTTCGACCACGTCCAAATGGCTACAGATTCGTTACTACAGCAGATCCCCTCCGCAGATATCGTGATCCTCGGCGAATTTAACGCCCATCACGCCGAATAGCTTGGTTCACGTTTAACCGATCAAGCGGGGAGATCTGTTCATGATTTTGCTTTGGCATATGGTCTGACAGAACTGTTTACTTCGCCAACGCGGATTCCAGATGTGAAGAACCATGCACCTTCCCTGTTGGACCTTCTGCTGACCTTTCACCCGGACGGATATCAGATTTCCGTCGACGCCCCTTTAGGCTCCTCGGACCATTGTCTTATTCGGAGTGTGGTGCCACTCACGCTGAAATCGCAGTTGCATTCTGCAGGCTGCCGGCGTGTTTGGCACTATAGGTCAGCCGATTGGGATGGGATGCGGTCTTTCTTTGCATCCTACCCTTGGAGACGGGTTTGCCTTTCGCCGAACGATCCCAACGTTGTTGCGGATTCTGTCGCTGATGTGGTACTTCAGGGTATGGAACTTTTTATTCCTTCCTCTGTGGTGCCCATTGGATGCAAATCTCAGCCATGGTTTGGTTGCTCCTGTAAAATAGCATCATGTTATAAGCAGGAGTGCTACCAAGCCTGGGCTGACGCATCAGCGTAACGGGATTTAAACACCAGCGCTCTACTTCTAAAAAAGAAGTATAATTCCGCCTCTAGGTCCTTCAAAAGAGTCATTGCCAAGGCAAAGTCAGAGCACATAGGCAGAATTGGCGAGAAACTTGTTCGCCTTCCCTCTGGAACCCGTGCATTCTGGTGTCTCGCCAATGCTGCCCAGAGGAATTTCTGTCAGCCATCACTTCCATCTCTGCACAGGGAGGACTACTCACTGGCGCATACCGCAAAGGAGAAAGCCGATCTTTAAGGTTCTTTCTTTGCGTCCAACTCGACTCTCGATGACGGGGGGAGTACGCCGCCGACCATCCCGCGGTGTGAGTGCTCCATGCCCGAAGTGCAGTTCACACAGCGCTCGGTTCGCAAAGCACTCCTCTCCCTGGACACCCACAAGTCGAGTGGGCCTGACGGAATCCCCCCAATTGTGCTGAGGACGTGTGCTCCAGAATTGGCACCTTTGGTACTCCTACTCCCTAGGCATAGTCCCAAAACCATGGAAGACGGCTTTCGTCCACCCGATCCCTAAAAAAGGCGACCGCTCAGACTTGTCCAACTACCGGCCATCGCCATCACCTCCTTGTTCTCCAAAACAATGGAGTCCATTGTAAACTGCCAGCTCATGAGGTACCTTGAGGATCACCAGCTGATTAGTGACCGCCAATACGGTTTTCGCCGTGGTCGGTCAGCTAGTGATCTTCTGGTTTACCTAACTCACAGATGGGCGGAGGCAATAGAGTCCAAGGGGGAGGCATTGGCCGTTAGTTTGGACATTGCGAAGGCCTTCGATCGGGTTTGGCACAAAGCGCTTCTTTCGAAGCTCCCTTCCTATGGGCTTCCCGAGAGCTTTCTTGCAGATCGGGGCATCAAGGTCGTTGTAGACGGTGCAAGCTCCGAGTGCAAGCCTATTAATGCTGGTATTGCACAAGGCTGCGTGCTATCGCCAACGCTGTTTCCTCTGCGTATCAATGATATGTTGCAAACCAGTCACATTCATTGCTATGCAGATGACAGCACTGGTGATGCTCTTTACACCGGCCGAGCCAATATTTCTCGGAAAAACGTCTCCGAGTGCCGGGACAAACTTGTATCTAAAGTCGAGTCTTTGCTGAACAGAGTCTCGGATTGGGGGCGAATAAATCTAGTTAAGTTTAACCCCCAGAAGACACAAGTTTGCGAGTTAACCGCTAAAAAGAACCTCTTTGTCGTATCTTCTCAGTTTCAAGGCACTCCTCTTGTTGCCTCAGCCAGTATCGGAATCCTCGGCGTCGACATATTGAGTGATGTGCAGTTTCGTGGTCACTTGGAAGGGAAGGCCAAACTGGCCTCTAAAACGCTTGGCGTGCTCAGCAGAGTGGGACAGTATTTCATGCCGGCACACCGCCTGCAACTTTACAAGGCGCACGTTCGGCCGCACATGGAATACTGTTTCCATCTTTGGGCTGGGGCTCCCTAGCATCAGCTCCTTCCACTTGACCACTTCCAGCGCAGAGCGGCTCGAATCGTCAACCAATAGTCAGCTTTCCGATCGGCTCCATTCACTGGCACTGCGAAGAGATGTTGCATCTCCTTGCATTTTCTTTCGCATATACCATGGAGAGTGCTCCGAGGAATTGTTCGGATTAATCCCAGCCGCCAAATTTCGTGAACGCACTACGCAGCAAACGTCCCGATACTATCCACACCATCTGGATGCTTGGCGTCCACCACTGTACGTTTCAAGAGGAGTTTTCTTCCGCGTGCAACCTCTCTGTGGAAAAGTTTACAACCAGCGATTTTTCCGGACCGATACGACCTGGGGACCTTCAAGAAAAGAGCGTACTCCTTTCTTAAGTGTTGCGGTTGATCATGGGCGGCGGTAGTCACTTAACATCAGGTGAGCTGCACGCTCGTTTGTCCCTCTTCTATAAAAAAGAAAAGATTATATTATTTAAAATATTTGTATGGTATACAACTAAGGGTGACAAAATAGTGTCTTGATGGTAGGACTTCATTTTAGAAATACCAGTCGTCTTGTTAGGTACCACCCTCGTGTCTCTTTCTGAGAAAATGTTTTCTTAAATTTGCTCCATTGAAGTGATACGTACTACGTACTAGACTAGATGCTGAAACTTGTTCAGATGTAACATGGCCGAGAGCATGCGGGCTCAACTTTCTTAAGCCGGCCATATATGTTGGCCAAGCCTCAGCCAAAATGTTGGTCGAGTCTGAACGAGTGAACATGCTGAATGGCCCACTATCATGTGTACACGTATTGCCGAGTGCAAACGAGCACCTTTGATTTGTGCAGAAAAACCGACACTGTTCCGAAATGAGACGAGTCTCACTCACTCACTACAGCCATTCACAAGTCCACTGCTGAACATAGGCCTCCCCCAAGTAATGCCACAAAGCACGGTCCTGAGCCACCTGCATCCATCGACTTCCTGCATTTCTTACCAGGTCGTCACTCCATCTAGTGAAGGGTCGCCCTACACTACGCCTACCGGTACGAGGCTGCCACTCGAGAACCTTTCTTTCCCGTCGGTTATCGCTTCTTTGAGCTATATCGCCGGCCCATTGCCACTTCAGCTTACTAATCCGTTGGGCTATGTCAGTCACTCTGGTTTTACTGTGGATATCCTCATTTCTGAGTCTATCACGCGGTGAAACTCCAAGCACAGCGCTCTCCATAGCTCGCTGAGCGACCTTGAGCGTTCTCATACGGCCAGCAGTGAAGGACCACGTCTCAGATTCGTAAGTCATCACTGGCAACACGCACTGCTTATACACTTTAGTTTTCAGAGATTGAGGTATACCTGACGAGAAGATGTGTCGTAATTTCCCGAACGCTGCCCAGCCGAGTTGAATCCGTCGATTGACCTCTCGGTCGAAGTTGGACTTACCTAGTCGGACTATTTGTCCCAGGTAAACGTACTCGTCAACAACTTCGTGCTTAGTGCTCCCAACAAATACCGGCATAGGCGTGACATGGACATTAAACATGATCTTTGTTTTGTCCATGTTCATCTGAAGACCTATCCGTTGGGAGGCACTATTGAGGTCATTGAGCATAGCGCTTAGGTCCTTCAGCGATTCTGCCATAGGGACTATATCGTCGGCAAATCGAAGGTGAGTGATGTACTCGCCATTGATGTTAATACCGTATCCTTTCCAGTCCAGTAGCTTGAAAACGTCTTCCAACGCAGCGTTGAAGAGTTTCGGGGATATAACGTCACCCTGTCTTACACCTCTCTGCGGTTGGATAGGTTTTGAACTCCGGTTCTGTACTAGGATAGCCATCGTAGCCCTACTGTACAAACACTTCAGCACTACGGTATACCGATAGTCAACTTGGCACCGCTGAAGGGACTATAGCACCGCCCAAATTTCGACGGAATCAAAGGCATTCTCATAGTTCACATACGGCAGGCAAAGTGGCAGATTGTACTCTTCGGACTTCTGTACAATCTGCCGCAGTGTATGTATGTGGCCTATGGTACTGAAGCCTTTTCGGAAATCGGCTTGATCGGGAGGCTGGAAGTCGTCGAGTCTGCGTGCGAGACTATTCGTAAGGACTCTCGAAAACAGCACGTAGACGCGGCTCAGAAGGGAAATCGGTCTGTAGTTCTTCAAGAGAGCGTTGTCGCCTTTCTTAAAGAACAAGACCACGTACTTCTGCTACATACCACTTCTGCTCCACGACTCCGGAGTAGTGCCACAATGGAGGACGGAATTGAAGAGCTTTTGAGGGACTTCAAGTATCGATGTTCCACCCGCTTTCAGAAGCTCCGCTGTAATTACATCCTCGGCTGGGGCCCTGCCGTTTTAAAGGTGCTGGAGAGCCATTCTAATCTCACTCAGACTGACGTCCGGGATATCATCGGAATAGTATCGGATAAGACTTTGTCTTGGATCGTTACTCACACTTGCGTGTGGCTCCAACGATGATGTTTGCAGCTGCCCATAGAACCTCTCAATCTCACTCATAATTTCGGGTGTCCCGGAAACGATGCTGCCACAGTCAGTCTTCAGCTTTGACAGTTGGCTCTTTCTGGCAGACAGATCTCTGGCAAAGACTTTGGAGCCCTGGTTCCGCTCGATCGCTTCTTTAATACGAGCAGTATTAAAGTTGCGTAAGTCTTGCCGCATACATTTGGAGAGCTGTCTGTTCAGTTGCCTGTATGCTGTCAAATCTGTTGAAGATTGCAGGATCATCTCCCGTCTAACAGCCATGTGATTAAGAGTGTGATCGGAGAGTTTTTGTGTTCTTCTGCGGCGGGTCTTGCAGAACTTAGCTCCGACCGCATGGACAATTTCCACGAGCTTGTCTTTCATATCGTCCACTGCATTGTAATCTTCTAGGCACTGAAAGCGGTTACGTAACTCGAGCTGAAAGGTTTCGGGTTTCTGGATCAGAGCACGAGGGGGACGGAGCGTTGACTTCATTAGACGAGACCTCTCCAACTCGTTCAGGTTCAGTGTGCCTCTAACCATTCGGTAATCGCTGCCAGTTTTTGCCCTTGCGATTACTGAAACATCACTGAACAGTTGGCGTCTGGTCGTCATAATGAAGTCAATCTCGTTTTTTGTCAAACCGTCGAGGCTCGACAAGGTCCACTTTCTGTGGGGCCGCTTCTGGAAGAAGGAGTTCATCGTAAAAAGTCCCTCTTTCTCCATGAAGTTGGCCAGCTGCTGGCCCCTTGTGTTCCGTTGCCCTATTCCATATTTCCCTACCTTCAGCAACCGTTCTTTCTTGTGCCCAGTTTTGCGTTGAAGTCTCCCATCAACACCGTGTAGCGGGTTTTGGAGGAATGCATGGCTCTGGAAATATCCTCATACATTTCCTCTAACTCCTCATCGGGATGTTTCGACGTTGGCGCGTAAACCTGTATGACCTTCAGCGAATACCGTTTGGTGATTCTGAGTATAAGATACGCAACCCTCGTCGATACACTGGGAGTGTTTCATCTTTAAAATGTTGTTAACGAGAGACTTGTGGACGATAAATCCAACACCTTCTTGGGACAGACGGTCGCCCTCCCGGTGATAGAACTAGTTGCCGGATTCGGGAATCACCGTGTCCTCCCCTTCTCTTCGGACCTCGGATAATCCTATAATATTCCAGCGCAACTTGTCTATCTCTGTTTCCAGCTCCAGGATCTTCTCGTCAGTCCTCAGGGTATGTGTGTTAAATGTTGCCAGGTCGAGTCGTCGTAGGTAGCAACCGAACCTCCACCGGAGATTCTTAGCGCCCCCTGCCCCGCCGTTACCATGGTCGTCACCGTAGCCAGGAATAGCGGGGCCGCCTTTGTGTAATTCTTTATGGAGGATATATTGCCATAGTTGCCACGCTTGGCGAGCGGGTTGGCAACCGCAGTTTTTTGTGTTACAGTTGCTTTTATCAAGAAGATGCTGCTGCCCATCTCCTGCCTGTTTCCCTCTGTCGCCTTTTACGACACCCACGGGAAGATATGGTATTCTCAACCGCCACTACACGGCACGGAACGGAATAGATTGGAATACGTGAAGCATGAAGCTTCACGTATTCCTATCTATTCCGTTTTATGTAATAACCACGGTGGCTAATTTAGTAAATAAGTTAAATACATTATTTTATTATTAAGGAAAATAATGTTGTAATAACAATTAATTTTGATGAAACTAAGAACATTATTCTTCTAAAACATGTCATAAACCTACATGATAATAAATGTAAAAATGTTTTCGGTGTTTAAAATTATCTTTTCTAACATGTTTTAATTAATTGCGTAACATCCAACCACTAAGTTTTTTGAGCTTGAACAAATGGGAATGTTATGTATGACAACATATATGTATATACAAACACTACAGCACGACCTAGGAGAGGAAATTACTTATGTTGTAGTTCTTTCAAGGCTTGTCTTGTATTAATTAACACGACAGATATATGGGAATAAAATATTTTAAGCTTTATTGTTAATGAACCTTTAGTTTTTAGCCGACTTCTAAAATGCAGGACGTTAACAGTTCGATTGTATTTCAAATAACAAAATATATCATAACATATCTTTCTTTTTCTCTCTCTTTCTTTTTAAAAAATGTTACCACTAAGATTTTCTCCTGTATCGTTACTTTTTAATAGAATAAGATTGACAAACGAACACACAGTTCACCTAATGATAAGTGAATGCTGTGGCCTATAGGCCACATCGGCACATAGGCACATTTTACATCTATCCTCGATTAAGAATTAAAATGTAAATGCGTTGCCACTCCCGAGGACTAAGATGGAATGCCTCGTTTCCAGTAAAAAGGGTCTCCGGTTCTCTACACTCACCATACGAAACGTACATTAAGCTGCAATTTTACGCTGGTATTTTGTGAGAGCGTGCTCCCACTCCGGTCTAGTCGACCCATTCGTGCGACAACCTTTATATAGCTGCAGCTTGGCTCTACCATGTAAAATCGTGGGGGCAGTTTACATACATAAATTCTATAAGACCATATAATTTATTATTCCGTTCGGGATTCAAATTCACGGCCCTTAGCTGTAAATCACACAGAGCGGTCGATTGACAACCGATCAATGAAATCTTATTTTGATTATTTTTTTAAATTAAATAAGTCATTCGGGGTGTTCCCATTTATTGCATTTAATGTATATAATAATTGTCTTAACATTGACTTCAGAAGGTGAAATTATTTTAGTATTTTAAGTTGTTTTGTGCCACTTGTTCTTTATATTATTTTTTTTTCTTTTCTCTTTTTTTGTTAACTTAATTATGTTTATAACTTATGTTTATAAGCTTAACTCGTGAGGTTTACTTTTGAGGAAGTTTATACCATGTTGAAGTAAAAGGTTTAGCCTAATTATGCGTTAAATGCATAACATAGCATTTTTTTTAAAAAGGTGTTAAACATTAATAGCTTTCGCCTAGATACCTCCAGTCAAAGGAAATTTTCTAATAAAGGAAACTGGAAAGAAAAAACAACGACTTCAGAGTTATTAACCTGTTCTTTAATCGGGAGATCATTTCAAATTTTAATTTGTTACGTTGAAATTGAACGGTTTTTATTTATTTCATTTATTATATAATTGTAACAATATCCAGTTAGATTAACATATGCGATGATATTATAATCTGTATGTAAGAAAGCTACGGGCAAATAAGTCATAATAATTATTAATTAATAATTATATAATAAATTAATAAATAAAAAAGCAATTTTAAAACGCCTTTGCAAACTGCACTTATGAGTTTTGTTTGACTGCATGTATATATTATGTCAATATCCTGTTAGATGATATTAAATTATCGTATAGCACGTGACAATTATGATGCATTCTGAAGCAACTTCGTCCTAGTTTTAGAAGAAGTTTTAGTTCATTTTGTTAAGATATATTTACAAAATAAGAGAAAAAATTAATATTTAAAAAAAATTCTATATCGAAACGACTAATAAACTTTTCATAAAGGAGTTTACTCCTTTATAAAAAGCTGTCATCGCGCCTACAATTCCCCTAGAGTTGCAATTGTAAGTGGGCGTTCAAGTCGCATTCATACTATCTTATGCTATAATGCTTCTCGTTATGACCAAGGTAGAGCCATACTGCACCTATATTATGGTAAGAGCACAAATGTGTCTGCTCGGCCTGGTAAGTACCACGCTCTCTAAAATAATACCCCAGTATTTCGCATAATGAGTGTAGAGAATCGGAGACCCTTTTTACTGGAAGTGAGGCGACACATTGTAGTCCTCAGGTATCAAGACGCATCCGCATTTTGAATTTTAATCGTGGATTGTCTCGTGGCTGTCGTAAAATGTATCAGAAAAAAAAAACAGTGTATTTCTAATAACAATCAAAAATATAAATCTTTGTCTAGTGTGACAACTGTGGAAATATACCCCATATGAGGCACTCTAATGGGTTTTACCCTATGCTCAGCAGTAGAATTTTGAAAGGCTATAATGGTAAGATATATATGGAGCAGAGCATCAACTTACCATTAGATGGGCTATATGTTCAGTAGTCACTTACCCTCTGTAAAAAAAGGACAGCTTCTTATTTTTTATATATTTAAAGAAACATAAACTCTACCCCCTCGTACGTCGGGGTCATTTTGGCCAATATGTCGAGCACTTCCCGATATACACCCAGACTACTTCCTGCTGTTCATTAAAATGACTATTTCCAAGACATTTTGTATAAAAGGTATATTTTTGATTGACAAAAGGTATCATATATCAATGAAAGCTTTACTAAATAAGCTATCAGATTATGTATAACCTGAATATAGGTTTACTTTGAAAGTGATACTAATTTGAAAATGAAACTAAGAAAAGTGTTTTCCCCAATTTTCTGCAAAGGTGTGATAATTATAAATTAAAGCCTTTATTCCAAGTACTATTTGCTTTATTTGTACGTCCAAAGCATATTTAATAATAAAAAAAATCATAAATTTTTCGTTTACGACAAGGTCGAAAAAGGCCTCACTTACCTCTACGCGACATCGGGACAAAAAATAAGGAGGTTCACAAAAAAAAAACAAAGAAAAAACACATTATTAAATCAAATTTAGACAAAATCAATCATGCAGATATATATGGTATATATATGTATGTTATATATATATATATCATATATATGTTACAAATAGTTTGCTATCACTCGACGCCATATTATGGCGTTTGACAGATGCTCATACTATTTGAGACGCCAGAATATGGCGTTTAGACAGATGAGAGGCTACATTACAATTTTATCCTGTATAGTTTACATACATAAATTTTACAAGGACAAACATCCAATCCTGGAACAACTGGTGGTAGCCCATACTTGTTCCATGCGGGATTCGAACTCATGGCATATATAATTACTAAATATTTTACATATGTTCGCTTTGAAAACGATTTTGATGATTTTTTGTGTGTGTTGGAATGGGGCCCTCAATGGTTTACATCATATTTGAACCTGGTAGGTGCCGCTGTTGTCGAGATCCAGAAATCAACCGTGCGAAGCCGGGGGACTATCGCTAGTTAGTTTATAATAATAGATAAGAAATATATCTTTTTATTTAAGTGCAACTGACATTTCAATTAAAATACACTAGAGCAATAGAAGACGCAAGCGACAGTGAAAGTTGATTTGAGTTCCCCACCCACTTGCTACTGCGGTAACGACAGTTCTATGATTGCCGCTTAGTTTCCGTCCGGCTGCCGCTAAAGTTTGTAAAGTTTCAGCTTCTCTGTCTTAGAGTTACACTGTGCATCTTGTTTGATTTTGTATTGCTCATTCTGCAGCTTGATTTTAAATGTAAAATCGCGATACGTTTCAGAATTTTGTTGAATGAAATTTTTTAATAAAAATAATAATAATAAAATTATGTGACACCCACAGTAGGATTATCTACTGTATCGTGCAGGCAGTTTGGAAAAATACAAGTACTTTTTCCGTGTGGGATTCGAACCCGCAGTCCCAGGCGCTGCAACTCATTACTAAGTGCCACTGAGCAACGTCAGCCGTCGTTCGAATTAACAAAAGAACAATCAGTCCCCTTACGATAAGTGGGTATTGCAGTCCATGACAAACTAACTTCAAACAGAGGAGATTACGGATGTGTTGACAACGCATGTTGTTGTTAGTCTCTATACATGCTGCGACAGATATAGCCTAATATTATAAAAATGTACATTTTTTTAATAGAATAAGGGTGATAAATAAGTACACAGTCCACCTGATGGTAAGAACGCAGATGCGTTGTCACCTGAGGATTTAGAATACTTAATTTCCAGTAAAAACGGTCTCCGGCTCTCTACGCTCACCATGCCCAAGTACAGAAGTTACTAGGTACTATACTAGGTACAATTTAACGCTAGTATTCTGTGCGAATGTAAGAGTCGTACCACAGCTAAATATTGCAGTATGACCCTACCACGTATAAGTTAGTAAGTAAAGTTACAGCTTATATACGTCCCACTGCTGGGCACAGGCCTCCCCTCATTTCTGAGAGGGTTTTAGGGTAGGGAAGTGTCCGCCGCGCTGCGTGTTGGCGAACTTCACATGTCTTCGAAATATTTTTTTTCTTATTCCTCGGACAAGCAGGTTTCCTTACGATGTTTTCCTTCACCGCCGAGCACGTGGTAAATCAGCACTTAAAATTGCAATTAACAATTTCATTGGTGCCGGCGGGGATCGAACCCGGGTTACTCGCGTTCTGTTATATTTACAGCGAGCGTTAACCATCTGAGCTACCACGTATAGAGTTTGTCAATATTAACACGAGTTAGGAAGGCAAAACAAAACATGAAACGCAGCGCCGAATCGCGTGGCGTCCAATTGCTTAATAGAAGCTAGTAGTTACTAGTAGTAACACGCGACTGACGTCAAACGCTTCTTTGTCTCGAGACGTTTGTGCAAAACATTAATATTAAGTTTATTTATTTATTAATGGCTACAAGTTGCAGAGGCTCCAGGAGTTATTCAAATTGAAAAAAAAAAACGTGCACGTTAACATTGCTACGTTGTGTAAAAATTTCAAAGCGATTGGTGAAAAATTTTCGATGATTTAAGATTTTGTACAAAGGAACATTGACATTTTTCTTTATATAACAAAAAATATCAAAAATTCGTAGCAAAATCAATAAAAGTTAAATTGAATGTGTCTTTGATACACTACTGGCTAAACATTAGTCACTAAAAATAACGAACAATTTGAAAATTTCTATGTGACTGGATTTGAATTTGTCTATTAACATTATCTCATTTAATATTAGATGTTATGACGCCTTGATATTATCATTTAATAAAATTTTATTGGATTCGAAGCTTTTGCGGAGGGCTTAGTACGAAAATGGCTGATCTTAAGCGAACATTAATGCCTGCCATACCCTGCGAAGCATTCGTGGTTTCGCATTACTTAAATTAAACACATAATAATCCCCGAGAGCGCAGGTCTGAGCACTGTCATGTAATCTTTGAGTGGTTTTTAATCTCACTTTGTGCTTTATTACAAATTTAGCACGTTTATATTCAGCGATAGGCGAGCCTCTACTGAATATAGAATTCCCGTGCAGTGGCGGTGTAAGAATATCCACTTCCCCAGTTCATCCCGCGGGTGACGTGAGAGGCGACACTAGGAACCAATCAGGTGACGGGCGGCAGCGTCTTGCTAATGACGACTACAACAAAAAATAAAATGTCAACCCGCATGCCAAGCGTATTAACTTTGTATAATCACATCTATGGGAGAGGCCTGTAGCAGTGGCCTTCAATACGGTAAGTGCAACTGAGTTTTTTATATTTACTCATAATCGGTATATAGCGATATCAAGGATCTCCTGGGTGTGCGTTGTTTGTAGTTAGCAGTGGCTGCAAATGACCGCCGGTACGACATACTCCGCCGAACGTTGAGTCCCGTGATTCCGTGAGGCGTCGAGGTCACCGGCCCCTAGGTGATTCTTAGCACTTTATGCGTTCCGTGCATTCTGTGCCCAGTCGCGCATTAAAGTGCCACCTTCGCACTTCCCCCAACCCTTTTGGTATAAAAGGGGTAGGCAGTGCCCATAGTGAGGAAAGCACGCTCATAACATCACCACCATCCGCGTCGCGCACCAACATCTGCTGCCGAACGGCTGGAAAACAGATAGGGCCTATAGTAGATTACCGCTGACTGTTAGGTTAGGGATATGTCAGGAAACGATAAGGGGGAACCTCCTCCTAAATCGAGGAAACCACCAGACCGGCCAGGCGTATTGGAGAGGCCAATCGCCTACCGAGATATTTTTAATCCGGAGAGGGTGAGAGTTGTCTCATCTTACTCCCAAATACCGACCCGGAATACCTTCGTCGCCGGGTAAGGAGTCCGCACCAAGGGTGGCACTCTCACCCATCGTACCTGAGTGTACGACTGGGCGTGAACCGCTGCCCTCTCAACAACAGTGGCCCATGAAGACGCCACGAAGGCATACGCCACCTGAGACCGAGGCCTCCCTCTATGAGAAGAGGCAGCGCATCGGTGAATCATCTGAAGCATCATCAGCATCATCGGATGATGAAGAGCCCCAAGTAGCGACAAGGAAGAAGGTCCACACCTCACCTCCTAAGTCGCCATCTCCACCACAACCACCATCCATGTCACCGGACCGACGAAGTCACGACTCGGCCCAATATGAACAAGGAAGTGAGGAGTCCTACAGCTGGGGCTCGACTACCTACGCAACTCTAGCTGCATCAGCTGGGAGATCATCCCCAGTGCAAGCTACCAACCCGTCCGGGTTAGCTCATGACGATGGACAGCGGCCGTCAAGGAGCTATGCCCACATGGCTGCGGCCCCTGCAGTACCACGACCACAATCGGCGGAGGAGCCTCAGAAATCGGAGAAAGAGAAGGAGAAATCCAGATATCCGCCGATTGTTGCAGAATGCCTCCCGGACTGGACCAGGCACTTCGAGGTCCTTAATAGGAAATTGGGTCACCCTCCTAATGCCCGTCCGTTCGGAAAGGGAGTAAGATTTGCACCCCAGAGTCCGGAGGAGTTTTGTACCATTCAAAAATATATGGTCGAGCTCTTCGAGAAAGTACCAACCATGTCGTGGTACTGTTATACCCCGACAGAGGAGAAGCCCACTAAAGTGGGCATCCGGGGCCTGCCAGTGGGCACCGATACTAAGATGATTGAGGAGGCTATCCGGGCAAAATGCTTCCCCATCAATTATGTGAAGGCCATACCACCACGTAGGGGCAGACCGGGCTGCCTCTACTATGCACAGCTGGAGCATCTGAGCCTGGAGCGGCTACAGGAACTTTACCACATCAACGAGCTCCTCTACATGAGAGGAGTCGTCGTCGAAGCCTGGCAGAGAAAGACGGGACCGGCACAATGCCACCGTTGCCAGGCTTTCGGAAATGCCACTGCAAACTGCTTCAGGCCAGTGAAATGCGTTCGCTGTGCTGGAGAGCATATTGCCAGCCTTTGCCCAAGGGGGTAGGGAGGAAGAGCCAAAGTGCGCAAATTGCGCTAAGAACCATACGGCCAACGATCGCCGCTGTCCGGTCCTGAGGAGGATTGCCGGGAAGCAGGGGATCGTTCTACCTGGGATACTCCCGGAGAACCCTAAGAGGATCCCCCAGAGTCGCCCAAAGGCTGTTACCATACAGGAGGATGGGTGGGCCACCATCACCAGAGGAAAGGGTAGGCAACCAGCCGGGAGGTGCTGTGTATGTACGATCTAAATACACAGCACCTCCCGATTCTGATAACCCTTGGCAATAAGGCAGTGACTTCACCGCCCAGAGCTGTCAAGACCAAGATCGACTGGAGGCTCTACTACCAACACCTGAAGGAGAGACCTCCAGTCCATACACCGATCAACTCAGCGGACGACGTAGAGGCCGCTGCAACTAGAATAACCACGTGCATCCAGGATGCCCTCAACGCGGCCTCTACGATCGTCCCTCTCACGGGGAGAAAAGAGGAGCTGCCGCTAAGAATACGCGTGCAGCTAAACCACAAAAGAGCGCTGCGAAAGCTCTGGGCGCGCATTCGCTGCCCTAGAGTAAAAAGAAAATTAAACACCTTGTCAGACGAACTGTCGGTGGCAATACAGGCCCACAGAGGAGAGGCCTGGGAGCGGCGCATATGGAAGGCTGATGAACATCATGCGTCGCTCTACAAATTGAACCGGCCATTAACGAAAACTCGACCACCTGTTTGCCCGCTGACCAACAACGCGGGCATTCAACGTTACGATGCCATGGGCAGAGCGGATATCCTAGCTAAGCACTTCGAGGAGCAGTTTATGCCAAACCCAGCAAGTGCGGAGTTCCTGGAAATCCATACTCGGAAAGAGAGCCGCGTGCAGGAGCTCCTGTCGTCGCCCGCGCCAACCGCTTGCAGGAGAGTGGTTCATCTCCCCCGCTGAACTGCGGAGGACAGTAACCCGCCTGCAATCGAGGAAGGCGCCGGGGCACGACGGGATTACCAACGCTGCACTACGACAGCTGCCCAATAGAGTCCTTGTAGAGATAGGTCGGCTCTACAGTGGCATATTGCGGACATCCCACTTCCAGGAGGACTGGAAGAAAGGCAAAGTTATCGTCTTGCCGAAACCCGGGAAGGACAGGCGTAGAGCTGCCAACTACAGGCCGATCACGCTGCAACCGCATATAGCTAAACTGTGCGAAAGATTACTGTTAAGACGTCTCCGCCCGTGCATCCAACTTCGGGCGGAGCAACATGGATTCAGGAGGGGTCGCTCTACAGCAACACAGCTGACCAGAGTGCTGCACCTGCTTGCGGCCGAGCACAACCGCGGCCGCATATCGTTGGGCGTCTTTCTCGATATCGAGAAGGCGTTCGACCGGGTGTGGCACACAGGATTACTCTTCAAATTAGACGATCAAACAAGCATCCCTCCTGCTATATTGCGGCTAGCGGCGTCTTTCCTGGAAGGCAGGAAGTTCTACGTCTGTGTAGAGGACGCCGAGTCCGCAACAAAACCCATTACAGCTGGTGTGCCACATGGCAGCTGTCTGTCTCCAGCCCTGTACGCGGCGTACACTAATGACATTCCTACCCTGGCAGGACACTTGCACGAATGGGAGGACGACGTCGAACTAGCGCTTTTTGCGGATGACAGCGCATACTTCACGTCGTCCAGAAGAGCCCACATCGCAGCTGCCAGGATGCAACGTCTGCTGGACCTGCTGCCACCATGGTTGGATGAGTGGAGGATGGCCGTCAATGTTATCAAGACGACCGCTCTACTCACTCGCCGCTATAGAAATCTACCACCACCGCTAACCCTCGGAGGCCAGGAGATCGCATATGAGAAGGCCCTGACCTACCTTGGATGCCGGATTGACAGGATGTTGCGTATGACTGCACACGTTGACTTTGCTATACGCAAAGCTCGATGTGCGTGGGCAATGCTCCGCCCTGTCCTGACATCCAAGTTACCGACAAAGTCGAAGTTAAACATCTATAAAATATACATACATAGAGTTTTTTACAGTCCCTCTCTCACTGTCGACTACTTCACCACGTTAGAAAATATTCTTAACTATCTTACACCTATCTATTGTCACAGTATTATTATGGGTGATTTTAATACCTGTCTTTTAAAAAACAACGCTAGATCAATAAAACTTAAATCTATTATTGAAGCAGCAAATTTAAAACTTCTTCCTACTTCTGCCACACACTTTTTCCCGAACTGTGCCCCTTCTCTTCTCGACATAATGTTTGTATCTTTACCTGACCATGTTCTTAAATTTGGGTAACATGCTGCTGATTCTTTTTCCTATCACGACCTTTTATACTTGTCGTACAAAATCCGTCCCCCTAAAGCTAAGTCAAGGATACTACTTCAGCGTAACTTTAGTGACTTGGATTTGGAGCAGCTTTTAAATGACGCTGTAAAGATTGATTGGAGTGTAGTCGTCAATGCGTCTACTGTTGATGAACAGGTTGCTTTGTTCAACTCTCTGTTAATTCAGCTTTACGACGTTCATGCTCCTGTTCGTCCAGTGCGTGTAAAGCATCCTCCCTCTCCTTGGCTGACCGATGATATAAAAAAAATCATCCACATTAAAAATTGTGCCAAAGCTAAATACAAGTCAGTCCCTAGCGATTTGAATAGAGAGAAGTATAGATTAGTACGGAATCGTTGCAACAATCTGTGTAGAAAAGCACAACGACGCCATATCCATGAATCAGTACAAGATCCTGATCCTGCTAGAGTCTGGAAATTTCTTAAGTCCTTAGGAGTTGGGAAATTACGACAAAATCTCACACACCATAACCTTGATCTCAATCAACTTAATTTGCATTTCTCATCTTCGTCTTGCATTAACGATAAAGCAAAACATAATACTTTAGATTCTCTTTCGAAAGCTCCCACTCCGGACACCCCGGCTTTTAATTTTAGCCAATTTAACAGTTGTGATGTTAAGAGAGCCATAATGTCCATCCATTCAAATTCGATTGGTAGTGACTGCATTAGTCGGAAAATGGTCATCCCTCTCATTGATCTCCTTTTACCTATAATCACGTCTATCCTTAATAAATCACTGAATTCTGCTTTTTTCCCTTCAGCTTGGAAAGACGCATTTGTAGTTCCTCTTCCGAAAAAGTCAAATCCCTCTAGTTTTTCCGATTATAGACCTATCTCTATTTTGCCTTTCTTTTCCAAAGTTCTAGAACTTCTTGTGCACAATCAATTAAGCACCTATCTTTTAAAACTCAATCTTTTAAATCCCTTGCAATCCGGTTTCCGTCCTGGCCATAGTACGACTACTGCACTTTTACAAATCACTGATGATATTCGGTATGGTATGGAGAAACATAAGCTTACTATTCTCACGTTGCTTGATTTTAGTAACGCATTTAATACTGTAGATTTTGATATCTTGTTAAGCATCCTACGCTCTCTCAACATATCTCCAACTGTAGTTGACTGGTTTCGAAGTTACTTGCTTGGTCACCGACAGCGAATTCAGGTGCAAGAGGTTTTTTCCACCTGGATTACTACAGCTGCTGGTGTACCACAAGGTGGCGTGTTGTCTCCTCTCCTTTTTTCAATTTTCATTAACTCTATAAGTCATAATTTGTCCTCTTCCTACCACTTGTATGCTGATGATCTCCAAATCTATACTCAGTCCTCTCTTGAAGATCTATCTAAAGCAGTTGACACTATTAACGCTGATCTGGCTTGTATTTCGAATTGGAGTAAATGTTATGGTTTAACGATTAATCCTAAGAAAACTCAGGTCATTGTCATCGGTAGTTCTAGATTAATTGGTAAAATTGACTGGTCTTCCCTACCCCCTATTTTACTAGACTGCACTCTAATCCCTTACAGTAACAAGGTTAAAAACCTGGGGTTATATCTTGACTCCTGTATGTCTTGGACCTCACAGGTTAATGAGGTCAGTAGAAAAATGTTTGCTGCGTTAAGCTCTTTACGTAGATTACGTAATTTCCTTCCCACAGCAACTAAAGTTACGCTCGCCCAGTCTCTTCTTCTGCCTATCCTTGACTATGCTGATATTTGCTATCTTGACATTACCGAGGAGCAGCTTAATAAGCTTGAGCGCATTCAAAATTTATGCATTAGATTTATATTTGGGCATCGCAAATATGATCATATCTCCGAATTTCGCATACAGCTCAAATGGCTCCCGATCCGCCTTCGCAGGAATACTCACATTCTCTCCGTGTTGTATAGTGTGCTGTTTAATCCTTCTACTCCTCCTTATTTAAAAAACCATTTCCAGTATCTTTCTCTTACCCATAATCGGTTCCTTCGATCCTCCATCAATCTTTCTCTCTCTACACCTTTGCACTCTTCTTCTTTTTTCAAGAAATCCTTCACCGTAACCGCTGTGCGATTGTGGAACTCCTTACATCTCCATATTCGTCGTGCTAAATCTCTTCACTCTTTCAAAATTCTTGTTAAATCGTATTGTTTAGAACGCTATTAGATAAATTACTTTACCTTTATCTTACTCTTTTCATTTAATCTATTATATGATATTTATATATAACTTTCACTTACTTTTATTTGTATGTGTTATTGTATTTTTTTATTATTATTATTTTGTATGCCCCCCTCTATTTGTAACTTTTGTTTGCATCATTCCTCTACGCAAAGGTTGTCTGGAAGAAATCACTTTCAGTGATAAGACCGCCTATTGTACATACTGTTACGAGCTTAGGGTTCGTGACAGTAAAAATTGCCGATAAAATTACCTAAATTAACATTTTAATTTACTTTACGCAAATTAAAGTTAAAACACTAATAATTAAACACACTAATTCACTTAATTCCGCCCGAAGCTTCGCTTGTGTCGCCGAGTTGAACTCTGTCTCGATCGCATCTTGCGCCACCTATTTATTTAAATTAGCAAAATATCCGGAATGTTCAAGTAAACACGCGTAAGGTACCGAGAGTTCGAGTATAGATTTTCTAGAAACTTAGTTCTTCGGGTGGCGCTGTCGGTCGAGAGATCGGTGATGTCATTCTCTGCAAAGCTCCCCTCGCTCTCGTTCCTGACACTAGATGGCGCTAGTTGACTTATTCACACAACAATACTTTAATTAGTTTTAACTATATTGATGTTTCTGTATTGTGGTGTACAAAAAAGAAGAAATAAATAAATAAATAAATAAATAAGACCCCTGCTAACATACGCTGCTCCGGCCTGGTTTGCACTCCTGAGCGATCATCAGAAGCGGCGACTTCAGGCCCAGCAGAGTTTGTCATTACGAACTATAGTCGGTGCGGGTCGCTACGTCTGGAATGACGTCATAGCGGACAACCTAAAGATAGAGAGCCTGCAAGAATTCGTGGTCCGGCTGGCGCGCGGTATGTTCGACCGCGCCGACAACGAACCACATGAACACCTCAACGGATTCGCGCCGTTGCACTCACGGCCGCCGGACGGGCGACCCTATCCAAGAGAACTCCTCCCTATATAGATTAGGGAGTCGAGTAAACCCCACAATGCCGCAGAAAGGCCAACTCCGACAAAATAATTTGTGTTAAACACAAACTAGAGATAACCACCTTTAGTGACAAAATTAACCTACCGCGACAAAGTCGCTAAAACAACACGCCCTACCACCAAGGCGCCCAGGACCGGCACATTGTAGTGTGCCGTGAGGAACATCCGGGTAAAGGGGTACACCCCGAGGCCCGAGACCTGCACGGCATTATGCCCTGCAGAAGACAACAACGACGACGGTGTATAGCTACAACGCTTTTATTGTATTTTAGTTGCCATCTAAGTGTCTACTAAGATAGTAACTGGCTGGAAATCTGGCTAAAACTTTAATTTATCCGACACGTTTCCTGTTTCTGTGTTTGTATATATTGTGACTTTTCTCTTAACTGCTATAATGTGGAGCATATACTTGGTAGAGCCACGCTGCATCTATATTATGATTGTAGCACGAATGGGTCGGCAGGACCCGGGAAGGACCACGCTCTTACAGAATACCAGCGTAAAATAGCATCTTAATGCTATCTTGTTCGTATGGTAGATGTAGAGAACCGGAGACCTTTTTTAAACTCGAAACGAGGCATTCCATCTTAGCTGTCAGGGGAGAAACTGCACACACACAGCATTTACTTGTCATCATCAGGTGGACTGCAGGCTCATTTGTCACCCTTGTTCTACAAAAAAAAAAACGATATCCAGCCATAATTAGCGAGAAAAATATCGCATTATTTTCTCCGTGTGTTATTGTAGTTTCTGTTCTTTCGTTCAGTATTATATATATATATATATATATATATATATATATATATATATATATATATATATATATATATATATATATATATATATATATATATATATATATATATATATATTATCTCTGCATCGGCCGAGGAGTAAGAGGATTGTCAAAGACCCTGTATTACCGATAATCGTGTAATTTAAAGGAAATAAAACCACATATAATACGCAAATTAATTATTTTTCATTAAAATTATTTTTTTTACATGAGTTTTTTTGAAAAAAAAAAATATTTCTATACGCTTGGATACTGATTCTGATAACGCAGTTAACGGGAACCACAGGGTTTTTGTATATATTTTTGTATGTATATATACATATATCTCCCATTCTTATCACTTCGACGTTTCTATACCATGTTAATATCAGTCCCTTTGTTGCATCAAAATAAAATTTTCTGCGAACTTAATCAGTGATATTAAGTTCGAATCACTATGTTTATTTTTTGTTCATTTTAGTCATTTTTCCAATATAGGTGTTTTGTGCCTGTTTTTTTTTACTTTTGAAATGGTATCTGGCTCTATTCTCATTGTCATTATTATGTTTCGTCGAAATAAACATAGTGGCATGTGAAAATCCATCCCTCTGTTTTTATGAAAATGTAATACTGAGCGTATATGACGACTCCTGACTTTTTTAGTAGAGCAGAAAAATTGGACACCGTCCACCCGAAAGAAAGTGAATGCTGTGACCATAGCCACCTAAATCTATCAATGTGCAGGTTCGATGTCATTACGAAGTCACTGTGGCCTAAGAAGACTCGTTATTGATAGAATAGTCTCCTCGGTTTCCGTCATTAGCTCCACGAAATACAGCAATGTTGTACTGCTATTTTACGCTGGTATTCCGTGGTGCGTGGCTATTCTCTGGTTGAGCTCACACACTCGATTTACGGCCATATTATAGCTTTGGCCAAAAGAAAGTAGTCAAAATAGTATGTTTAGATAGCAACTCCTGGATGTTAGTCTATGAACCACAGCATCCCCTTACCATACTTGACTGTGTGCTTCTTTGTCATCCACTATAATTGTGTTCAAAAAGAAACCTTCTTCCTATTCTCTTATTCACCAGCCTGAAAAGTCCACTCCTAGGTACAAGTTTCCCGTTGAAGACGTGTTTAGCGTGCCATAGTTAACGTAGGCTAAATTAAACTTTAAAATGTTTATTATTAATTCGCCCTACACATAGCAATTTTCATATTAAAACATGAGAAACGTCGATAATTAAAGAATTTAAAATTAAATGCTATATATAATTAAATGCATATAATAAAAACGAATTTATATCTGTTAATCATACGAAACGATCAGGAATGAAAAAAGTTAAAATGAAACGCGATAAATCCGTAAGAAATAGTTTTAATATTCTTAAAAAAGCAACAGGCTACTCCCTTCTCTACGAATACGTCGCTTTTTTACGAATCAACGAACGAAGTGAACTTAAAAATCGTGTGTTCGAATCCTCTGATTGACTACCGTCGTCAACCACTCCTATCAAAATTTAACAGTTTACTCGACAGAAGTGGGTGTTGTGGCACATATACTCCTACGCATTACATTGATATCTATTTTCGATTGAGCATCAAAATCCAAATACGTCGTGTTGCCCTCAAATAATATTTTGTGATGGCGATGGTGATGAGTTCAAGCGTCTCCGCAGCTTCAAGATTAAGCTCCCACTGCCGTTGTACCACTACACATAGATATAGTGAACTTTACTAGCTCTGGTCTTGGTTATAAACGTAACGCCTCGTTAATCTGCCATTCTCCATCTGTGTTCACCCTTTTGATAATAATAATTGCTAATATTTTATGTAAAAAAGTATTATTCTTTAAATAAATGTTTCTTTATAAAATTTGTAATAAATTATTGTGTTATAAGTTATTGGTACCATTTTCGAGAATAAATGTTTAAATACAAAAAAGGTTATAATAGAGTGGCAGCGACGAGACCTCCTTGAAGAAGTATAAATGACGGGCTTTGTTACTCCAGTCATTCAAATTGCAGCGAGAATTGACCTGATATATGGAGATCATTTCTCGTACAACACTGTATAAAGTAGTTTTTAGCTCTTGTTGTGTTGCAAATTTATTGTTTTCATTAGGATATTTTCAGTAATTTCTTAACTTTTCCGGTATTAATATAAATTATGAACATTTTGACGACTCTATAGCGTAGTGACTAAGCGTTGATCTCGGCTCAGCGTAGCGCGCGTTCGAATACGCCACGGAACAAGTGCTTTTACGACCTACCAATAACTGTTCTTGGTCTGAATGTGTGTCCTTATGCAATTTATGTATGTAAACGTTCACAATACACGAGAAAACCCTACTGTAAGAGTAATTTTTTATAGAGTGGGGTGACAAACGAGCACACAGTGCTCCTGATGCTAAGTGGATGCTATAGCCCATAGACAGCTACTTTTATCCTCGATTAAAAATCAAAATGCAAACGTGTTGTCACCCATGAGGACGAAGATGAAATGCCTCGTTTCCACTCATCATACGAAACACAGCAGAATTGGCACTGCTATTTTATGTCTGTGAGAGCGTGGTCCTACCCCGGTCGAGCCAACCCATTCGTGCTACAGTTATAGTTGCAGCGTAGCTCTGCTACGTAAAAAATATAACACGGAATAGGGTCTATTATATCTATGGTATTATAAGGAATAGGTTTTTACTATAAATTGGTCTTACGGTAAATTCATTGAGTATAGAACCAAGAACGTTTATAGAAACTTTGTTAAATCACTATTAAGAATCAGTCAGTTTTCATCAGCGACGGCAAAAAGACATACATCATGATAATCTGAAATTTAAAAACCGATGACAATACATTCATTTTATGTCTATGACCTAGTATTCCCACCACACATACATAGTATCATCATCATTACAGCCCTTCACAAGTCCACTGCTGAACATAGGCCTATACTATGTCGATATACATAATATATCGACATTGATCAAAGTTCATATACGATGCTTGTTGTATTTCTTTAACTCATATTCGTTATCGCTAATATGTACATACCGCTAAAATTACAGGTACACAATATAGTTGCAGCTAATCTGTGATCCTTGAATTTATATTATATTTGAATTTATAACACAAACATAACTCCAACATCTCACACGTGATAATCTTCAAGGGACCTATGGGTTATGCTCGTATAATATTCAGATACGATATAACCACGCAAATATGTTCCCTGATAACTTATGCAAATGTTTAGTAGTTTTGGATTAAGTCAAACATTTGCATAACACATGTTTGGTGGCGGAAAACATTTATTTGGATTATTGAAGCTGTGAAAGACATTGTTTCATTAGAGTTTAAGTACAGTAAGTTAGATGAAATTTTGGTAATTCAATGGTAAACAATTCCACAAAGAAGTTGTGTGAGGAAGAGAACTCCTAGTAAATCGAACAGTAGCGTGAGTTTTGTCGCGATGTAACCGGCAATGCATGCGTGCATAATTTAGTCATTGTATAGAATATAAATACACGTGTAGTGGCGGTGTAAGAATAACCATTGTCCCATATCATCTCGTTGGTGTCGTGCGAGAGGATAGAGGCAAAGGGCACTAGCGTCTTCCTAATACAACTTAAAATTACAATAAAACCGTGGTTGCCTACTACAGTAAAATTCTCCCTTATGAGGTACGGGTGCTAATTTTCAGCAGTTTAATAGGCTGTGACTGTTAGAATACCCAGTCGTTCAATAGAATGCCGGGTTTGCTTAGGCAATGTATAAAATATGTAATCTATCGTTTACCATTACATACCTCTCTTAGGTATTGTATGTAATACCCAGATAATGTATAGAATATCATGAGAATATCAGGTAAAGTATAAAATGTGAATAAATAAAACATATTTTCTTTACTAAAAATCAACTTTACTAATAATTACAATCAAATTTGGCTAAAAATTTATTTTAAAGTAACATAAAGCAATTGCAAACAAAATTGTTTAATTAAATGTCAATCATTCGTACAAAAGCGTTTGCTTACGCTGGGTGTGTATTAATTAATTAAAATAATGTTAAAAAATTTTAAACACGAAAACTTAATTAGCTTAGATAAGGTTAGGTTTAGTCACCGCCTCGAACGGGTTCCCGCCTTGTCGTAACTTAGTAGTCGTGGCTTGATCACCCGCGGTAAACTAAGAGGTACCCAGATCGCTGGCCTGAGGTGTAGGGCCAGCCCGTGGAGGCCACTCCGAGTGGACTTGGCAAGCCCACTTTGGATGTGTGTCAGTGAGCTGCGGCGAGAGGGGTGCCCCCTTCCCCTATCGCTGCAGTAGAGGTGGAGTTGATTCGTTCAAGCCTCCGCGACTCTGACGGGGCCGCACCGTTCATTGATGCGGTGGTGGTGGGGCTGCCGGAGAAGAGGAGTTTCGATATTACGGGGCGCCGATCTCCCTACCTTCCGCAGCAAAATATTGGTTGGCAACGGAGCCATAGACCAGATCTGCCACTGAGGTCAGGAAGGCTAGTGCTTCTGAGTGCTCGTTTTACTTGGCCCCATGGCATTCGCGCATCGGACACGGGGGTGTCCGTTGCGTGGGTGTAGCTGGAGACCGTGGAGGAAGGCGTGCCATGTGTTCTTATGCGCCTTACCTTAGAATGAGAAGGGGGTGAAGTAGTAGTCCTCTCCCGAGGAGGAACCGGGTTCGAGCAGCCAGCGGTGTTTGTGCCGCGGATATATGCGAAAGCGTTCCCGTGGTCCTGCCAATATATTATGAAGAAGGTGGAACACGATGGGGTTTGAGTTGGTGCGAGTCCGACATAACCCGTCCTTGCCACCGTGAGGCGGGTATGCATAGGCGTTTCTCCATGTATAATTAAAAAAAGGATAGATTTAGTCATTTCTTGACTGGGGACGTCATTTTCATAAATTAGTATCTTAAGACAAACCGTGAACTGCACTCCTGCTATCCTGTTACCTCTTATTCATTGCCGGTTAAACTTTCAGTGTTTTACAAAACGCCTAGGCAAAGTATGAAATAAATAATATATAATCTAGAATACCTGAATGTTTCAGGTATTCTACAATGCCTTCATTTTCTGCACAACACTGGATTATACAGAGTGGCGGTAACAGTGATATATGTCTATATATATATATATATATATATATATATATATATATATATATATATATATATATATATATATATATATATATCTGACAAAGTAAGAGTTAACCTTCGTGACGGAAGTCAATTGTACTTGCAACAAGCAAAAACGGCTCTGCTAAGAAACAGTGTAGTATGCATGGTTCCTAAAATCTATAATAAAATTCCTCTGATGACTGTCACTCACAAGTCAATCACTGAACAGAAATCTTTTTAAACATAAATTCAAAACCCTTTAATTGAAAAATGCTACTACACTGTAACGGACTTTCTCAATGATAAATTGTGACATTATATATAGAATTGATTTGAACATACACAACATTTAATTATGATTATTATAAGTGATAATTTAACTGACTTTATATTATATGAATATATTTTGCCAATGTTAAATGTAAACTAACAAACTAATACTTTAAATTTTACACACCGTATATCGGTAAAACATGTTGATACTTAACACTAACACCAAGAATATATCTCTGCCCATGCGTTGTATATCTCACACATGTTTTAGTAAATAAAATATCTTATCTTATCTCTCGATATATATAAATAAATAAAATTAAAGTGTTCGTTTGCAATGTCAAAATAACCACTTTTTATTATATGCATATGAAAGTATATACGATACGATACTAAACCTATAACAAAAACACAATTTGTAAAATTTTTGCCTGTCTGTCTGTCTGCTTGTTCCGGCTAATCTCTGAAATGGCGGAGCCGATTTTGACGTGAATTTCACTGGCAGATTACAAATGTTATAAGGAATAGCTAAGGCCACTTTTATTTACGAAAAAGAATTAGGGTTCCGCACAAAAACATTAAAACCCTAAATTACACGCTGGTGAAGTCGCGGGTAAGCGCTAATTTTTAAATATATGTATATCGAAATATTCTTAACAACCCTATTCGTTCCATTATATCGTAATCCATGCCCAGCCGTGCGTAGTTGCTTTTCGATAAAGGTAGTTTCTTTGTATATAAAAGGTCAGACATTTTCATCGCGGAAAGTTTATCAATTGAAATGTTATAAGGTTGAATAAATATCGAAAGTCACATTAGTTATTTGATTTCCTTTGCTTTGCTTCGTGAATTATACGAAAAGTGATTTTTAACAACTGATTTCTGAGGACTTACCTCTTTTTAGATCTGTATTAAGCTTTTCGAATTTCTAATAAGAACTTTTATAATTAAGCTTATAATAATAAAGTTCGTCTAGACTTCGAAAACTAATTAAACAAGTACATTAAAATATTCATCCTCCATTTTTCTCCCTAAAGAAGGATTTTTCTTTTGTGTGGATTATCTCTGAAGTATAACCTATTTAACAAACAAATAATCACTTATCTACATAAAATGCATACGCGTTGAAAATACAACTTTCGGGTTTTTATGTCGGCCAAAGAGAAAGATTACTTCAATAATTCACGGAACTAGTATTAACCAACATGACAGAAGATAAGCACATTTCGGTTCCGCACATGGTACTTCACTGCTGGTCGCAGACTCATTCGATATAAGTCATAAAATTGTAACAAGGAAATGCGCAGAAGAAGAAAGAATTACCGATATAGCACAACAGATTGGTAACCTAGAGTAACAATGTCAGAACAATGTCGTAACAATCGATATTTTGCGCATTGTTTTCGAAAATTGCGTAATCTGTCGAAATGCTGAAGTCAATTGGCCAGTTCGAAGCTGCGATTTGAATCCGTTGAACTTTTTTTATAAGGGACCACTAAAAACAAATGTTACGCTAACCTTCTAGAGACGAGAGTCTTTCCATCTTACTATTCCTCGATATCATCATGTACATCCATATCTTAATAAGTCGGACATATTAAGGATGTCATTGAGGAGAGATTTACATCTAGCCACGCTTCTGTTCGGATGCATAAAATCAGGAAGACCGGAATACCTCTTTCAAAAATTAAAATGGAGAAGAGCAGATGATTGTCGAAGCATCAGAACGGGTACACCAATTCTGGCAATCCCATTTTACCGAACAGCCGCGTTTCGTGGTAGTTTTAGATACATGGCCACTAAATGTTGGAATAATTTACCACCAACTTTACGGAAATCCAAATCTGTAAACGGTTTTAAAGCTCAACTTAAAAAACACCTTTTAGCATTTCAAAAATCATGATTGCACGTGCAGTGGCAGGTTATTTCATAAGTACTGTTTAACAAATATATACGAATAATTAATATGAATATAGTACAATCTAAAATGTAATATATTTTTATGTGCGAGTGTGTATATGCACGGGTATGTATATGTATTTTTTTTTACAATTATGGTTATTCTTAAAAATGTACACTTTGAGTGAATGAATTATTTATTTTTTAATGGAATATTAGCACCGATAACAGCGCGGGCGCAATATCCAATAAATACTATTCAGGGCTCCGCTGAAAATCAGCGCTGCTGCAGTACGTGTGGTAGTATATGCTGAGTCGGAATCCTCTTTGGCATCACTCACTCTTGCCGAGACTTATTTTTAATTATGTTTACCATCTTGTACCTTGTGTGTTTTTATGTTTTTATTAACTTTTAAATGTATATTTTGTGAGTGTATTGATGCAAATAAAACTTATGTCCATGTCTATGTCTATGCCTACGATGACGACTTGAAACATGAAATTGAAGTTGCCATTGCCGAAATGAAGGCCTCAAACAATAAAAAATTAAATGAAAAAAATAGACCTATCGAATGCGGTATTGTAAGGCTGGCTAGCAATGGCAGTCATTTGAATATTGTCTTCCATTACTAAATGGAAATATTAAACCTTTTAATAAACTTACAACTTTGATAAAATATTCATTAATTTTTTATAGCCAATTCAAATTCGAAATTTTAACCACCCTTGAGACGTCTATAGGCTACAACATCAAAAAATAACATCTGGTGGACTGTGCGCTCATTTGTCACCCATATCTCTATAAAATATAAGACCTGGTAAGATATGCAGGAAGTCGATGGATGCAGGTGGCTCAGGACCGTGTTTTGTGGCATTACTTGGGGAGGCCTATGTTCAGCAGTGGAGTTGTGAAGGGCTGTAATGATTATGACGATGTATATATATATATATATATATATATATATATATATATATATATATATATAATATTTCAATGGAGAACATATCTATAAATTAAAAAAATTGAGAAAAAACAAACAAAATTTTTCAAACAAAATGGAGCGCGCTAATTAATAATAATCAAAAAAAAATCCCATCGGATTGTGAGAGTGATGGAATAGAGAGTGCCCCTGTGCTTGCGCATACACTTGGGTTTTATAATCCTGTCCTGCGTCTATGGCTAGCCTCCGTTGAGGCAGGCCGCCGTAGCCGAAATTCGTTCTGGAAGACATTATTATTATTAAAAAAAACTGATGAAAAATTTAGAAACAGAATTAAATTTCTATATTTTATTTGCTTTTTGTCAATCACGCGCGCCACTTAATAAATTAAATTGCTTGGCCTAAAATAAAAAACGTTGCTGAACACAAGCTATGATGTTACCTGGCAGGACAACGTCTTCCGGGTTCAGCCAGTATTCTATGAAAAAATGAAAGCTGTTGCTTTAAGTTTTGTCTATATTATTAGGGTTTCGTAACTTAGAGTAAAAACGTAACATTTATAAGATCTTTTTGTTGTCTGTTCGTCCGCTTTCCCTGTTTTCTCAGAAACGCGCAGAGATATCAAGTTGAGATTAATGTGAAATACAAAGGAGCAATTTTATTGTAAGAAAAGTAAAGGAAAAATATTGAAAAATCGTTAATTTTTTGTATATTTCATTAAAAAAAATCTTTTGCGATTACAAACTTGTATTTGTATTTTGAGCACAGACCTCGACATGGACCAAAATGTGGGATAACATTTTAACTGCAAAATTAAATTTGTCCTTCCATATATTTTACATTTTCCTTAGAGAAATGTTCGGTGCCTACCTTGCCATTAATTGTCAGGAAAAACTATCTAATACTTGCGTAATTAAGTTCATAAGAAATCTTTAGGACCCAAGTTCTTGCACATGTCCATATTTTTATCTATATCGTTTAGACACGACTCTACAGATTTTTTTGCTGCCCAGGAGTCCGTCTCCGTAGGTATCACCTCCTTACCTATTTCTACCGCCAATATCAGTGTTCCGGCCTGAAAAGTACAGAGAATCATTATTAGTACAGAAAATATTGAAACATTTTTATTTATTTATGGCCACAAGTTGCAGTGGTTCGAAGAGTTTTACAAATTTAAAAAAAATGCACGTTATCAATTGGTACGTTGTGTAAGAATTTCAAAGCGATTGGTGAAAAAATTTCAAAGATTTAAGATTTTGTACAAAAGAATATTGACATTTTTCTTTATAAGTATATGAACAAAATGTCATAAATTCATAGCAAAACCAATAAAAGTATTAAAAAAACTGGCCAACCACGCTCAGTGTAGGGTTCCGTAGTTTCCCGTCCGTCACAATAAGTGTTTCCACTTATGAGTTTAAAGGTGGGTATACATTTTGTTCGCGCTCCAGCAGCGCTCCGCGCTCCTGCAACCGCTCCCGGTAGTGGGTACTGTTGTTTCATCCAAGTTCAAAATGATTTTCCTAGAAAGTCCTTATAAAGTTCTACTTTTCAGATTTTTTTTCATATTTTCTAAACTTGTGGTTCAAAAGTTACAGGGGGGGGGCACACATTGTTTTTTACTTTTGGAGCGATTATTTCCGAAATTATTGGCATTATCAAAAAATGATGTTAGTAAACCCCTATTCATTTTTGAATACCTTTCCAACAATATATCACACGTTAGGGTTGAAATTAAAAAAAATCACTTCCCACTTTACATATAGGGGAGCTACCCTAATAAAACATTTTTTTCCAATTTAATTTTACCACTTTGTCTGCGTGATTGATACACATATTGGTAAATTTCAGCTTTCTAGTGCTTACGGTCACAGAGATTAAGCGAGGACGGACAGACGGACAGACAGACATGGCGAAACTATAAGAGTTCCTAGTGGACTACCGAACCCCAAAAATAGTAAAGGGGTTGGACCATTCATTTTTAGGGTTCCGTAGTCAACTAGGAACAGTTGACTACGGAACCCTAAAAATGAATGTCTGTGAAACACTGCAGGCTAAACATTAGTCACTAAGCACAACGAACAATTTGAAAATTTCTATATGACTGGCTTTGAATTTGTCTATAACATTATCTCTTTTAATATTAGATGTTATGACGCCTTAATATTCTCATTTAGTAAAATTTTATTGGATTCAAAGCTTTTGTTGAGGTTTTCGTATGAAAATGGTGGATCTTAAGCGAATACTAATGCCTGCTGTAGCCTGCGAAGCATTCGTGGTTTTGCATTATTTAAATTAAACGCGTAATAATTCCCGAGAGCGCAGGTCTGAGCACTGTCATCATTAGGTACTTTTTAATATCCCTTTGTGCTTTATTACAAATTTAGCACGTTTATATTCAGCGATAGGCGAGCCTCTACTGAATATAGAATTCCCGTGCAGTGGCGGTGTAAGAATATCCACTCCCCCAGTTCATCCCGCGGGTGACGTGAGAGGCGACACTAGGAACCAATCAGGTGATGGGCGGCAGCGTCTTCCTAATAACTAATAATGACTAATAATGACTAATAATTAAAAATAAAAATGCAGTTGCCAACCCGCATGCCAAGCGGTGCAACAATGTATAACCACATCCATGGAGAGGCCAATTGAATAATAATATCTATACGGGTTTTATCGCGTTCAATTAACTTATTTTTAATTGCTTTACAGCACCCGTGGATACGGAGGGGACAGAGATGTTTAACGTCCTAATTTCATAGTGAACCCGGCTACTTTAAGTTTTAATTATAATATTGGGACGTCAAACATCTTAGCCCCCCCCCCCCCTAAAAGCGATAAAATCTGTATACATAGTGCAGTGCAAAAATAAGAAATCATTATGGGCTTTAATAGGCTGTAACTGTAACGGAGTATAGGCTTTTAATATGTACTCATAGTTGGTGTATGGTTACAACGCCTCTTAATGTATATTCGTTGCCATCTCAGTACCTTCTAAGATAGTAACTGGCTTAAAATCTGACTGAAACAATAGTTTATCCGATACAAGTTTTCAGTTTCTATATCTGTATATATTGTGACTATTCTCTTAGCTGCTACACCGGAAGCTTATACTTAGTAAGGCCACGCATACTTAGTAAGGAAGCACGAAGGAGTCGACTCGACCCGGAAAGGACCACGTTCTCACAGAAGAAACGAGGTATTCTATCTTAGTTCTCAGTAGTGACAACACAATCATACAGATTACGATAACAGCGATATATATATATATATATATATATATATATATATATATATATATATATATATATATATATATATATATATATATATATATATATATACATAATATATACTCGTATACTATAGGTACATACAAATAAATAAAATTTAAATGTTCGTTT
This sequence comes from Parnassius smintheus behrii, assembly GCA_036936625.1. NCBI lineage: Eukaryota > Metazoa > Arthropoda > Insecta > Lepidoptera > Papilionidae > Parnassius > Parnassius smintheus. The sequence continues at coordinate 5,690,739 of JAUPFT010000015.1, read as the reverse complement.
CAAATGTCAAAATAACAACTTTTTACTAAATGCATATGAAAGTATATGTCCGTCTGTCTGACTGTTTGTTCCGGGTACTCTCCGAAATGGCTGAACCAAATTTGACGGCACTTTCACTGGCAGATAACCAGTATTATAAGGAGCTCGTAAGTGTCTATCAAAAATTTTAATAAACTCCCAGACGATAAAAATGTAGGAAATAGAACTAATTTTATAAATAAACTAATGAAATTTTCAATTTATAAACGCTACTACACACCAAACGAATACTCAAATGATAAATTTTAAATGCCTACCTAGTATTTGAATTTTATTTCATTTCAAAAATACCTACAGTTGCAATATTACATAGTGTATTTATCATTATTCTTCCATTATAATGGCCCTTCTCTCTCTTAATTGTCGTGCCCCGCAGGGCCCATATTGATCTTATAGTTTTATATTAAATATTCTCAACACCTTAACTGTAAAATTATGGATACAATAAATAGTATGAATATGAATGGATAACTAAAGCCACCTTTATTTAAGAAAAAGAATTAGGGTTCCGCGCAAAAATATTAAAACCCTAAATCATACGCGGGTGAAGTCAGGTGGAACCGCTAGTTTTTAAATATATATATATATATATATATATATATATATATATATATATATATATATATATATATATATATATATATATATATATTAATATTTTTAACAACTTTCTATTATATTGCAATCCATGTCCAGCCGTGCGTACTTGCTTTTCGATAACGGTAGTTTTTTGTATATTAAAAGGTAGTTTTTTGTATATTAAAAATGTTCATTGTGGAAAGTTTTGCAATTTAAAATTTTACAAGGTTGAATAAATATCGAAAGTCACATTATTTATTTGATTTCCTTTGCTTTGCTCCATGAATTATACGAAAAGTGATTTTAACGACTGATTTCTGAGGATTTACCTCTTTTCAAAACTGTATCAAACTTTTTGAATTTCTAAGAAGAACTTTTATAATTGAGAATAATTACGAAATTTTATAATCAAGTTAGACCGAATACGAAAACTAACTAAACAAGTATATTAAAATATTCTTCTATTCTCTATTTTTCTCACTAAGGAAGGATTTTTCTTTTGTGTGAGATTATCTCTGAACTATAATCTATTTAACAATCAAAGAATCATCTACATAAAAATACTCGTTAAATATAGAACTTTCAGATTTTTGATGTCTGTTAAAAAGAAAGACTAAATATTCTTCTATTCTCTATTTTTCTCACTAAGGAAGGATTTTTCTTTTGTGTGAGATTATCTCTGAACTATAATCTATTTAACAATCAAAGAATCATCTACATAAAAATACTCGTTAAATATAGAACTTTCAGATTTTTGATGTCTGTTAAAAAGAAAGACTACTGCAATAACTCACGGAACAAATATCAACCAACATGAGAGAAAAGAGCACATTTCGGTCCGCACATGGTGCTTCACTGCTGGTCGCAGACTCACTTGGCGAGTTATGCAGAGGTTTATGCTTCGTTTTTCTACGTAATAAAGTTGCAACAAGGGAGTGGGCAGTAGAACCAGAATTATGGATATAGCAAAACAGATTGATAACCTGTAGTAACAAAGTCATAAAGCTAGAAAACTGGTGGATGTGGAATGTGAAATGTCTGGTCTGCGCTATGTTTGGCGACTCCCGGTCTCTTTATATACGAAGAAGTACGAGTATGTATGATATACAAGTTCCGTTTTAAATGCTTAATCGAGGATAAATGTAGATGTTTATGGGCCACAGCTTCCAATTAACATCAGGTGGACTGTGTGTCCATTTGTCACCCTTTCTAAAAATATAAAGGAGGATGTTCGTCTAAATGCAATTGTTTAACTCGAAATCTATTCGATCGATAACTATGAAAATTGGTATATTTTAAATTATGTATTTTTCAACGGAGAATTTTTATATTTATAAACTAAATATAAAATGTAGAATCAAACTGAATTTAATTTTTTTATTTTATTTGCTTTTTTTCAATCACGCGCGCCAATTAATAAATTAAATTGCATGCGTTAAAATAAAAAACGTTGCTGAACACAAGCTATGATGTTACCTGGCAGGACAACGTCTGCCGGGTTCAGCCATTGTCCTTCCATCTATTTAACCTTTTCCTTAGAGAAATGTTCGGTGCCTACTTCACCGATAAATGGCAGAAAAATAACTTATCTAATACATACGTAATTAAGTTTTCAAGGATAGCCAAGGGCGCAAGTTCTACTAGCAAATGTCCAGATTTTTATCAATATCGTTTAGACACGACTCTACAGGTTTCTCTTGCGCATAGGAGTCCGTCTCGGTTGATACCACCCCCTAACCGCCTAAATTTCTACCACCAAAAGCAGTGCTAGTACTGCTGTGTTTCTGTCTGAAGGGTATAGAGCACCAGTATAACCACAGGCTGTGAGATAATTTATCTTAGTCTTAAGAGACAACGCATCTGAATCCTTCTCTAGCCACTTTGAATTAAATGAAAATTAAAAACAAAACACATAAAATGCGCATATCAAAAATTCTGACCGGGACCAATTATTTGTGTGCCATGAAAATACTAGGTTCGTTCTGAATACGCGCCGGCGCGGCGGTCCGCAACGCCCCAGGCGAACACTAACCCACTTCGCTACCCAGCCGACTCATATAATATGTACACATATGTACAGCGGTGTAAGAACATTCACTACCCTATATCGTGCAGTGGATATCAGCATAGGTGACAGAGGGAAACTGAAACAGAAGATGGGCACCAGCGTCTTCATGACAACCAATCAAAATACTGCAGTTGCCAACTTGCATTCCAAGCGTGGCGACTATGGCAAAATCCCCCTATGAAGTGATCTATGGGGGAGGCTTATGTTCAGCAGTGGACTTTTATAGGTTGTAACGGATGGAATGGATATGCACAGTGGAACTTCAAGATCGAATCCAATTTACGTTATCGTCTCTGTACGCAGTAACAGGTTAAACGCAACGCGTGTACCCGGCTACCGATTGCAAGTAACATGGTTACGTGACTGGCGTGCAGATAGATCATGTGATGCCTCCGTTATGGACTGTACCCGGTTAGATTTTAGGACAGAATGTTAGTGTTGTATCAAAAAAAAATCAAGGAAAAATCGTTTTTGCAATAAAATCCTAGCACATATTCAATGTTTGTCATGTCAACAAGTTTAAAAGTTTAATTGATAATAAATTGTACAATAAGTGGTTATTATAATGATAAGGATTACATGAGTAAAAACAACGCTAAGTATGGCTGAATAAATAAATATATTCAGAAAGTTGTACAAAATGATTTAAAAATTGTTACGTTTAAATTAGCGAATCAGCAAGATAAATACACATACACACACACACACACACCCACACACACACACACACACACACACACACACACACACACATATATATATATATATATATATATATATATATATATATATATATATATAATTTTCAGGTTCTTAAAAATTATATAATCTCGCCAAGTTTCTTACTAGAATGGGGTATTTTCCGAACCAGTGGTAAATAAATAAATTATTCAATAAGTGGTTTTTTAATAAGGATATTGAATAAAAATTATTCTATGGCTTTAGCCACTTTTATTTCAAAATCCCGAAATATAGACAGGTGAATAAAGAAGATAGTAAGAATACATAGAAAGAAGGAAGAATATTTATTGGTATAATCTGGTATTCAATTTATTCATTATATGTAGTATGCTGCTAATCAAAAGTCCACTGTTGAACTTAGAACCTCCATAGATCGCCCCCAGGGGAATATTCACAGTAAGGCCTGTGTTATGGTTGTTGATGAATGAAAAATATGACGAATGGGTCGGCTCAACCAGGGTAGGACCGCACTCTCACAGAATACCAGCGTAAAATAGCAGGTCAATACTGCTGTGTTTTAGGTGAGTGTAGAGATCTGGAAACCCTTTGTTACTGGAAACGAGGCATTCCATCTTAGTCCTCAGGGGTGACAGCGCATCTGCGTTTTGAGTCTATGGGCCGCAGCATCCACTTACCATCAGGTGGACTGTGTGCTCGGTTTGTCACTCTTATTCTATTAAAAAATTCCCACGCTTAGCTGGCGGGTTGGCAGCCGCAATTTTTTTATTAATCTGTGTTTGTTATCCGGGAGAAGCTGCTCTCCATCTTCTATTTTATGTCTCTATCACTTCTTACGCCACACAATAAATAAAATGGATAGTTAATTTACTTACACTTTTTCGACATAAGCCGTATAAAAATATTAACTAAGGATATATAGTATGTTCTTTTGTATTTAATGCTGTTTATTTATCATACGAACAACGAAACGGACAACAATCAAATTGCACAAAAAACTGCTCATAAATGTAACAGTTGTGTGCCAGATTTTTATCCAAAATAAGTTGACACATCATTTTTTATTTACTGCCGGTTACCGTTACTGGTATAGTCTATTAAAGTCATACAGGCCTCCCAGTAGATTGCCTTATTTTTGGGGGACGCCACTCGTGGCGAGCGGTTTGCAACCGCAGCTCTTTATTTTGAATCGTTATTAGGAAGATACTGCCGCCCATCTCCTGATTTGATTCCCTCCGCCGCCTCTCACGACACCCGCGGGATGATATGGGGTAAGTAGATATTCATACACCGCCACTACACGGTAAATGATTTTTACATTATAACATATATTGAGTATAAGACTTTGCTTGACTATATTTATGAAATACTTAACTTCATAATAACATATATTTAGTATGTAGTCGTAGTGTATAATAGATTGCGTTCATTAACCCAATGAAACCAAGTGGTTACTACACGTTGCTCTGTAGAGGTAGATCGATGTACTCGACTACCGCGGTCCGCCCTACAGCAAAACCGCACTGAACATTCATTAAGTTGATTTGTTGCCGTAATAACGCGTATCAGCTTCTAACCGAGTGTTTTGAACAAATTAGATAATATTTATTTCACAACCAACGGTCGATTTCGTTTGAATTTTACCTAGGAGTCTGTCTTGGTTGGTATTACCCTTATATCTATTTATGCTGTGAAATGGCATATAATAGCCGAAGGGAATAAAGCCAGTATGATTACGGTCTGTAAATTCATTAAGTTGATTTGTTGCCGTAATAACGCGTATCAGCTTCTAACCGAGTGTTTTGAACAAATTAGATAATATTTATTTCACAACCAACGGTCGATTTCGTTTGAATTTTACCTAGGAGTCTGTCTTGGTTGGTATTACCCTTATATCTATTTATGCTGTGAAATGGCATATAATAGCCGAAGGGAATAAAGCCAGTATGATTACGGTCTGTAAATCATTATGTCTTAGTCCTCAAAGATAACAACACAGCTGTAGCGTATACAACATGTAACAAAAATCCCGTGGTTCTGTTATTTGCCTTATCAGCTTATGTTAGAATCAGTATCAAAGGGTGTAGAATTAAAAAAAAACACATTTAACGAAATTATTTTAATTAAAAAATAACTTTATGCTGCATTAGCCGAGGAGTAAGAGGATTGTCAAAGACCACGCATTACCGATACTGGTTTGAGTTAGAGGAAATAAAAACACATACAATTTGCAAATATTTTTTTTAATTGAATTTAAAAAATATGGTCGAGTTTTCTGAAAAAAAAATTAAAACCATGCGCTTGAATTGATTTTGGTAATACAGTTAACGGAAACCGCAGGGTTTATGTTACATGTTGTAAAGCATGTTACATTACGTTTGCACTGAGAAACATCCAACAAGTAATGTTTGGAAACAAATCGCATAAAATAAATCACACGACATGTTTTGTTGATGGTGACGTTCGCACTCACAAAAAGTGTGTAAAATTTTCAACAGATATTCAAACCCACACTTTTTACTTTAAACATGACAATATTTCTACAAATTTGTTTTCAAACATTTTGTATCTGTAGTTATAAAGATATAATATAGTTAAAACGTCGACAGAGTATAGCATTCACTGTCTACGAGTTAAAATATGTAATGTACAATAAACTGTCAAACATATTTCACTACGACATGTTCTTTGACTATGCAAACGCTTTTTGATACATTGACAGAAAACAGTGTTTAAAACATGTTTTTTTTGTGAAAATCGCGTCAGTGCAAACTCCCGGTTAGGATTTAATAAAATGCACACCAAATTTGCAATTTTAATTATCATTTTTATTATTATTATTGTTCGATTTTTTTCTTTTAATTATTTTTTATTTTAAACTGTCTGTAAGTGTATTAATTATATTATATTTTGGTTCCGTCGCTGTCCTTCCATTGTTGTTAAGGTTAAAGCTTAGTAGTTTTAGAACACAATTTACGTATAACTTAGTAATCTCGTGGATTTTTTTCTGTTTGTTTGCTTAATTTGTTATTACTTACTGTTGGGATTTATTTATAATATATTGGATATGGGCCACTGCTTGAACTACTCGATGGAGTCGAAAGAGGCCAAACTGAAAAACAGCGGCTGTGGTTCGCCATGCCAAATGCTGAGTGCGACCTCGCTTTTCGTCACACTCGGCAACGTCTATCCTATATTCTTTTTAATGATAACTCTAGAAATAAAACAACTATGTACAATATGGCATTGTGCCTATGTGTCAAAATAAACATTTTATTTTTTTCTTTCTTTCTTTCTTTACTTGAAGTTGACTGCAGGCAGACCATGGATATGTTGCCAGGCGAAGTTTGTTTTATCGTTATTGAGTTATTCTCAGTAAGATGCTCTGCACATTTCCTAATTCAGTTGCCGTCGGTTGTCTTTATTGACAGCCTCGAGATTATAGCAGGCAGTGGATTCTCCTGTTATGTGTTAATATAAAAGTTATATGTTAATATAAAAGTTTTAAAAATTATTGTAAAATTCACTGAGTACATCTAACTTAAATTCCTTTATTCGCTCATTTCAGCATGAATTTTAAGCGTATACATAATTAAGCATTGTTAAGTGTCCGTCCGATGTGGATAGTTCTCTAGTGGGTCGCAAAGACTAACATACAAGCTGCGGTGAGCCGCTAAGTAAACATCAGTTTAGAATATGAATGAACTATAAGTAATTATTCAGAACCCTGCGTTCTCAATCTGGAAGTCGATGATAGAAAGTAGGGCGAACTGAAATCTAACGGTGCTTGAAATCCCATAAGGAGTATAATTATATATATATATATATATATATATATATATATATATATATATATATATATATATATATATATATATATATATATATATATATATATATATATATATATATAATAAACTTATTAATCCGATTGACCGTGTAATGGTGATGTACGAATATCCACTACCATACCTACTCGTTACTACCGTGGATTGATGCAGCATCGTTACCAAGCCGCCAGGATAGAGGAAGCCTACGTTCAGTGAAAGACTTTTTAGAAGAAAGGTTGGCACCAATGGGTTGGCACCAATGGGTTGGCACCAATGGGTTGGCACGAACGGACTACGATGACGCTCTCAGAGAATACCAGCGTAAAATAAGAGCGTAATGCTGCTGTTTTTTGTGTACTAAGTGTAGAAAACCAAAGAGAGACCTTTTTAACGAAAAATGAGGCATTTCATCTTAGTTCTCAGGGGTGAACGCATCTTCATTTTGATTACTGATTGAAGATAAATGTAGATGTCTACGGGCCATAACATCGACTTTCCATCAGGTGGATTCGCTTGTTACCTTTATTCCATAAAAAAGCCTACCAAGGCTGAAATGAATGAATGAGAAAAAAGGGACGATGGGACTGCAATCCGAGACGACGCCAGATGTTAGACGCGGAATGGTTAAAGGAGGCTTTACGTGCTATCTGAATCACGGAAACTTCCTGAATCCAGACTGCTACTGAGGATTTCTTGATATAAAAAAACGACGGGTTTCACTCCGGGAGTGCCGGCAGAAGTGAAAACTTAAATATTAACGTTGTGCATTTTTGATATTTTGGAATGGTTAGGGAAAGATTTTGCACGAATTGCTTTAATTATCAGTAGAAAAGTACTACCATTTATGTGGTAGAATACAATATTTATTTATTGCGCTATCGTACACAAACATGACAATTATATTAAATTATATTACATTAGCGCAAGCGGCCTGCACCGCCTAAACGAAACAGCAGGCCGCCGCGCAGTAGAAAGAGAGGGAGATACTTCCCCTCGTACGGCTTCCGTATAACGCATTTTCGATCAGGGTCACGCGTCCTAACGCGAGTAGTAGTAACAATTTTTACCCATTACAGAAAAAGTGTCCAACGCCGCTAAAGAAGTTTTTACTTCCAAAGCCTAACAACTCGTTTTCACCCGACCCGGAATTCGAACCTAGACAAACATGATAAACAGCTTAATTATTAGGCTACTGTCGCTACTTTTGTCCTTGTGGTGAAGATGTATCGGTAGATAGTGCTCAATACGCCATTTGAGGTCTCCTTTTTTGGTGATGTTATGAGATATTAGAACCTCAATATGAATTTATTGTTTAGTTAAGAAAGAAACGTGAAGATACATCAGAAATCTTAGGTGATATTTGTCTTGGTATCATCTTTTAAGATTTTCTTGTGTCCTACATGTTACAAAAACCCTGCGATTCCCTTTAAGTGCTTTATCAGAACCAGAAATATTAATATAAATTTAAATAAATTTTTATTTACAAACTGTGTGTAGTTTTTTCAAAAACCCAATTTTACCGATGCGCATTACGCACACAGTTAGAAATATTAAACCTAATACAAATTGCAAACAAAAAAAAATTTAATTTTCATTTTCAAAATACTTCTGATAACGCACTCTAACGGAAACCGCAAAGTTTTTTTTAAATGTTTTATATTATAAATATTTAATTAAATCAAATAGTTCATAACTATTAAATCATTTTAAATCACAATGAAAAGGGTTGAGGGTCCAAATTAGAAGATAAACGTGTTTCTTCGTTTGTTGCATGACCTCTGAGACTCTGAATTAACGCAAAACTCCTTTATTTTTGATATAAGTAAACTTGCGTATTGTAGACAAAGCAATCGTAATTATAGGTAATGTAAATATATACTTATTAACACAAAAAAGGCGTACAATTAATGAGCGCTGTCAAATCCTTCATTAAAGAATAATATCAACTCGTGACTGAAAAATTGAAAATATTTTTGGAAGAAATATTAACAATTCTTTGTATGTTTTCTCTGTATTTCAATTGCTTAACGAATGAATACAGTTTACTCAAGAATGTGTTTATAGATTTTTTTATACAATAAAGGTGACAAACGGACACTAAGTTCATCTGATGGTATGTGGGTGTTGTGGCCCATAGACATCTACATCATTCTTCGATTAGAAATCAAATAGCAGTTGTGCTTTCACCCTTGAGGATCAAGATGCGATGCCTTCTTTCCCATAAAAATTGTTTCCGGTTCTCTACATTCACGTAGATAAGAGAAAAGAGAGAGTACTTTCACACGAAACATAACAGCATTAAGCTGCTATTTTACTCTGATATTCTTTGATTTGATATTTATTCGTGCTACAACATATCATCATCATTAATCGATCATTATGCAATATTACTTAGCAAACTTCATAATTAATGTTAATATGAATCCATTTCAAACTACCTACATTAATTCTAAAATTGAGTCACAATAAAAAAGTGGGTACGCTTGACGCTCCCGGCAGTTGATTACGAACAGTGGTGCGGAGAAGGTTATAATAGTCAAGTCTGTTGTGAAATAAGGTGATTCTAAAGGTTGTGCGTAAAGTTAAATTAATGTATAGTCTTCTTTGTGAAAGTATAGTGCATTATAAAGTATTATATACAATTTAAGAGTGAAATTAAACAACTAACATAGTGATTACACAGTTAACTAAGTGAGTCGTCGTAGTTTTATTGGAGAAAAGCTGACAAATTCAGAAGTGGGATGAAATGACCCACACGTAATTGCAAGACATCGTGTCTTAAAGTCTATTTGGAGTATACGTAAAGAAGATTGCTAAAGTGAGTTTACTATGAACCAAGGTCAGTGACTTTTATTCCTCTTTAATAATTCGTAATAAATTTGTATGTAAATACATCCTGTGTGTGTTAATGTCAAAAGTAGTAGCCTGTTTTAGTCATCGAGCTGCCACGTGTAGTGTATACAGTTTGACATAATGCAGTACAGTGAATAAGATTTGACTAAGTAAAAAAAAACTATCAGGCTTGATTGGAACAAATCGAATAGAATAAGATAAATTTATTCTTTTTTACTAAGATTGCTTAATATAATTTCACAACTTGTTACCATAAAACCTATTAAAGTGAAATTGCAATATCTTTGCTATCATATCTAAGCTCTAGTATTACTGATCGTCGTAGTAGGCAAAGACGCCATGGTAGACAAAAACAAAAACGGTCCCCATCAACCCGTTGTCGACACTACGATCATCATAAATCTCGACATGGTAATGACCATCGATCTCGAGGTAGAAATCTTAAAAGAAGCGTTTCAATAAGAACTCCGCCGTTGCCCAGGGTTCGAACAGTGTCACCACATATAAGGATTAGCTTAAATGATATGCCTCACAACGTTACAAGTGTGAACCTTCAGTCCCTACCTTATGTTATGGAACCACCAGTTACTTCAGGTTTGCCAAACAGCTCAATGGCTGTTCCTGTTACTCCTATTGGAGGACAAATGTGGTCTAATAATATAATGGCAAATTTTAATATTATACCAGAATTAGATCCTTCTGTTGATAGCCAGAGCAATTTAATTTTTAAATTTAGAAAATTAATAGTAAAAGTTTGTCATAGTTGTAACTGTTCCTCAATAATAAACTTTTTCGGTCAATTTACCATTATACGCTCTTTATATTCAATTAGTACCTGGTTGACAGAGCTTTGCTCGGTATTTTTCGCTCGGTTTTTTTTAATTCGTTTGTTTTGGAAATTATATTTAGATACAAATTACATACTGATGAAATACAAATAATATTTTTTGATCTTAGCGACATAATAGAAAAAACTGAATTGGTTATTTGAATAAAAAATCATGCATGCAATTAGTTTAATTTATATTTTCGTGTTTTTAAAAAATACTAAAAGAGGGCTCGAAAAACAAATTTTCTCAAAAAAGAAACAAAATTTGAAAAAAAAAATTAAAAAAAGTCAGTCAGCCGGTCTGGGCTCGAACCGGGGAATTACGATTCTGTGACCGCCCAATATACCAATTAAGATATTTATAATCGTTGTAAGATGTCAAAATTTACCTTCTTATTCTAACGATATTGTAGCAGTTTTTCGTTGCCTAAAAACACGGACAAAAGACATTTTCTAAAAATAAATCCTAGCTAGATCGATTTATTGCCCCCGAAACTCCCTGGACACTAACTGTTATGAAAATCTTTGGAGCCGTTTCCGAGATTCTGATTATATATATGTATATATATGTATGTGCGTGTATGTATGTAACGTGCAGTTTCGTGGTCACTTGGAAGGGAAGGCCAAATTGGCCTCTAAAAAGCTTGGCGTGCTCAGCAGAGCGGGACAGTATTTCATGCCGGCACACCGCCTGCAACTTTACAAGGCGCAGGTTCGGCCGCACATGGAATACTGTTCCCATCTCTGGGCTGGGGCTCCCCAGTACCAGCTCCTTCCACTTGACCGCATCCAGCGCAGAGCGGCTCGAATCGTCGACGACCGAGTGCTTTCCGATCGGCTCGATTCACTGGCGCTGCGAAGAGATGTTGCATCTCTTTGCGTATTTTATCGCATCTATCACGGGGAGTGCTCTGAGGAATTGTTCGGATTAATCCCAGCCGCCAAATTTCGTGGACGCACTACACGGCAAACGTCCCGATACCATCCACACCATCTGGATGCTTGGCGGTCCACCACTGTACGTTTCACAAGGAGTTTTCTTCCACGTACAACCTCTCTGTGGAATAGTTTACCACCGGCGATTTTTCCGGACCGATACGACCTGGGGACCTTCAAGAAAAGAGCTTACTCCTTTCTAAAGGGCCGGCAACGCACCCGCAATTCTCCTGGTGTTGCGGTTGATCATGGGCGGCGGTAGTCACTTAACATCAGGTGAGCCGCATGCTCGTTTGCCCCCTCTTCTATAAAAAATATATATATATATATATATATATATATATATATATATATATATATATATATATATATATATATATATATATATATATATATATATATATATATATATACAAAATTCATCTATTTATATACCTACCTACCAAAAATTATCTACTATACAATAATCAAACCGAAATTCGAATCTAAGGAGGACTAAATTATTTTGAGGGTATATTAAATCTTGGAGAAATGTTATGGCTTCAAGTTCCGATAGATGGCGGTACGGCCATCTCGTTTACGTTAGATGTAAAACACATACCCAGATTGGTGATGGGTAGGAGCGCCAGCAATGCGAGAAGTCTGGCACTGTGATCGTCAATTCACAACGGGATAGGTCCACGGTAAAGCTCCCATGTCCAGCTGTATACTTTTTATCATCGTCATTCATCACGGTGATGATAAAAAGTATAAACTATAAAAGGTAAACACTACAGCGAAGTGTCCAGCTGTATACTTTTACGGGCCGATAAATAATGTTGAAGTTGCCTACTTGAAATCTCTGGTATGATCAGCAAACAAGGATCAAACTCTCGCAACATGTCAAATATCACTTCACGTGTTTAGTATACTCACGACGGAAAATGTTGCATTTTGACTGGCGCAATTATTGTTGGAACGCGCTTTATTGTAATTTTGGTATAGAATAGAATTAGTTTTATTCAATATAGATTACAATACAAGAATACTATTGAAAGTCATTTAAGCTATGACCATGGTTTGGAAGAAAACCTCTGTCCTGGAAAGAACCAGACAAGAAGCGCAGCGGGACTTTTTGTAGTAAGACTTCTTTACTTTAGTACTACGTTAGAAATTTTATTTAAAACTTACTACTCAATTTTATGATATTGTGTAATAAAAAAACTTCACCTCAGTCCCAGCTAGCGACATCTAGTGAGCAGAAAATTATTAACCATCATTGCCGCGTGGTGATGGCATAAGAGAAAACATAGCTCAGTCTCTTTCTTCTTGAGGGTGTTGTGTGAAACTACTATTGATAGGAATCCTTTTTGTTAAGAATACGTCTGGGCAGGTCCAACCACTTTACTATTTTTTATATTTACGCGAACTATTTCTTACGGGTTACATATTATCGCTATATAGATTACATTATATATAGATTACAATACAAGAATACTCATTGAAAGTCATGTACGCTTTGACCCTGGTGGAGACGCCAGTAACTTGAGGTATCTTCGATAAAGATTTAGTGGACTGTAATTTTGGTGCATACGGCAAAGGGGAAAATAAATAGGTGGGATCGCACGCACTGTCCTGATAAGGGCTGCCGCGCCTTCCTCCTGAAGTGTCTGCTATACAGCTAGCTCGCCACGTGGTTCGGCGCACACGCACTCTCGGAACAGTCTCGTGAAGTCCCACACTCTCCACCTTTGCCCTTACGGGGGCGTCTCACACTTTTATGAGTTACAAAGACACAATGTCTGATGCGGTGAATATTAAACATAAACAGGAGAACTCAATGTTCATCCTGCGCGGTTTGCAGTTAATGTACATAAGACGCGACGGGTGGCCGTGCGTTGCGGATGGCGTAATATCACTTAGTATAATGACGCGCGCCGAGATCCTCTTTTTCCTCGGCGGCAGCGCGTGCGGTAGGAAAGGGAAGGAAGGAAGGAAACAAAAAATATGCACTAGTCATGTTGATAAAGTGGATTGTTAACTGGCGTTACCATTTCCTCCCGCCCTTAAAGGGTCACCTTTAAAAGACAACCGTAATATAAAAGTAAAAGGAAAACAAATAAATAAGCGGTATATAAAGTGAGAGGATGCGCTCAATGCGCATGTCTCATCTACTAACCTTACTTGGTAAGCGAGAAAATGTATACATAAATATAATATTGCGGTTTAATACTTTTTTAATATATATAAATATAAACTTAATTCCTAATTTAGATAAATAATTATAATCAAAATAATCGTGATTTATTGTCTTGGGAGAGGGCAAATACGAGCAACAGGACGGAGATATGTTCCCTTAGTAGTTCTCACGATGCGGCGTGCTGAAAGGATCCAAAATCTTTGACGGAGCAATGACAATAACAATTCAGGCCCAGCGTGTAAATTTTTAATATGATAATAGTCAATGATCATGTTCACTACATGATCACTGCGCGGGAGTATAATTGGATGTTTTTGCGTGTAATCTAATGCGGAGTTCGAAAGACGACCACCAATGCGGATTAAACCATTCTCAATAAAAGGCCTTAAACGATTGAAAGCGGGCGAGCAAGGTTTGTTACCTTCAATATTTAAATATTCCACTGCAAAATGCTGTTTTTGCAGGGCGCGGAGGATTATAACCTCAGAGAAACTGAGATCATCAGCAGTCACTACAGTAGTGCTGCGGCGGGGCAATAATTTAGCAAACTTACACACGTACGTAATTATACGTAGAAGTTTACTCCAAGAAGAGATGCGGAGTGCGAGCTCATAAATCGCAGAATTACAGACGGATGTGCACACAGTGTGCGACAAAATCTTCTTCTCAGGCATATTTGCAATAACCTCATTGTCTAAAGTACGAAGAGGCCATTGAGATGGATCTAACGAAGTCCACTGAGGCCCATGGAGCCACAGGGGGTTTGAAACTAATTTATTTGGCGTAACGCCACGTGAAAGTATGTCAGCGGGATTCTCAGTACCTGCGACATGATAAAAGTTATCAGCGCGAATATTGTCAGTAATCTGAACAACGCGGTTTGCAACAAAGGTCTGCCACTTGTGTGGCGAACTCTTTATCCAGTACAGAGCTACTTTTGAATCTACAAAGGCATAGACTGATATTGCAAGGTCAAGAGAATAATTGTCGAGTACTCTGCGAAGCAATTTTGAGAGTAAAACCGCTCCACAAAGCTCAAGGCGTGCAATAGATAGTGATTTCGTCGGTGCGACTTTAGTCTTTGCACAAATCAACTGGACGGTGTTACCATTGACGCTCTTTACATGTATGTAGACTACGGCACCGTATGCGTGCTCGCTGGCGTCGGAAAACCCCAGGAGTGACGCAGTACAAGTTTTGGATACACCAACATGTCGCGGGATACGTAAATCATTAAGAGCTGGTAATTCAGCACAGAATTGCCTCCACATCTTAATAATTGGCGGTGGTGGTATGTCGTCCCAATCTAAATTAAGTTGCCAAAGCTGCTTTATTAACAATTTGGCGTACGCGACTGTGGGAGCAACGAAACCCATTATGTCCCACAGGCGAGCGACAGTAGATAAGATGGCGCGCTTAGTGCACGTCACATCAGCGGGAACAGATATCTTAAAATAAAAGGCGTCACTATCGGTAGACCAATGCAAGCCTAGTATTTTATGTGGCATTGATTTATCGAACTCTACTTCTCCTGTAATTTTATGGGAAGTAGGGAGGTCATCTAAAACAGATCGACGGTTGCTATGCCATTTTATCAGGTCCCATTGGGCACCCTTGA
Source organism: Parnassius smintheus behrii (assembly GCA_036936625.1). Classification (NCBI taxonomy): domain Eukaryota; kingdom Metazoa; phylum Arthropoda; class Insecta; order Lepidoptera; family Papilionidae; genus Parnassius; species Parnassius smintheus. The sequence goes on along the minus strand of JAUPFT010000015.1, from coordinate 5,675,109 downwards.
ATAAGTCTATCAGCTGCCGAGAGGTCTCACTGGCCTCGGATTCACTGGGCATAGAGAACGCGATGTCGTCCATATATAGCGAAGTAAATGCGATACGACTCGCAAGTGGATACTTTGCGCCGTCGTCATCAATGAGCTGTCTTACCGTGCGCAATGCATGGTATGGACTCGAAGTTAAACCGAAGGACACGCGATTGAAGTGGTATAACACAAGTGGGTCTTGTGGACGGAAGCGGTATAGGAAGCATTGGTAACGACGATCAGAATCGCGAACAACTATTTGCAGAAATTGTTGGCGACAGTCGGCTGTCATAGCGATTGGATGTAAGCGGAAAGTTAAAATTATATTGAACAAGTCGCCTTGCAAATTTGGTCCTGAATGCAGAATATCATTTAATGATCGCCCAGTGCTAGTCTTACTGCTAGCATCCAGGACGATGCGCAGACGCGTTGACTTCTTATCTTTTTTTTTTATTTATTTATTAAAGCATCACCAACATTTGTATACATTGTTAAATTATAATTTACATACATACATAGATAGGGTATTACTTTAAATGCTACAAACTATTATAGGTGATTACAACACGCACTGGAATAAACTTCAAGAATATTACATAGTTACAGAAAACCAAAGCGTTAAAAAAAATGCAAAAACTTAATCTATTACATTTGCATAATGTTTGAGTAGTTCTTTTCTGAGCTTGTTAGGTGAGTCGGAATTAATATCAAAAGCGTGGGGAAGTTCATTGATCAGTTTACTTAACCTAGAGATCGGGGAATTAGCGCCAAATACTGTTTTACGAAGGGGTGATCTAATAGTAGTTACTCTCTTACGGGGGTATCTATGAGGTACGCGAAATTTTATCTTATTCAACAATTGAGGGCAGTTAATTTTATTATTCAATAATTTGCTTACGAAGAGTAAGTCGGATATATGTCTGCGATTAGCCAAGGACGTAATTTTGAAAAAAGATAGCTGTTTTTTATACGAAGAAAGTTTCTTTTGCGGACAGTTTTTTTAGGAGTACACTATGTGAAATGCGATCAAAAGCCTTACTAAAATCCGTGTATATGACGTCAACTTGTTTATTGGCATCAAGTGCTTCATAAAGAGTTTCAGTGAAGCTTACCAGATTAGAGTTTGTTGATCTACATTGAACAAACCCGTGTTGCTTATCACTAAGTAATTGCTTAAAATGATCTTGTAGAAATGGACATATCAAAGCCTCAAAAATTTTAGCAAATGATGACAGTATTGAAATTGGCCTGTAGTTTTTTACTGAATCTTCATTTCCCGATTTATGAATAGGAATAACCTTTGCAATTTTCCATTTAGCCGGGAACATGCCTGTTGAGAGTGATTTATTGTAAATTAATGACAGGGGTGATACTAAATATTTAGCACATGCCGCTATAAAAACGGGTGGGATCCCATCAGGGCCGGGACCTTTATTACAGTCAATACTTTTTAATTTTTTTAAAAGTGATTCGTTATCGATAACAATAGGCGAAAGATGTAGACTATAGTTTTCTAAATAATTTAAATAATTAGAGAGAACGTAATTATTCGAAGCATTGTCAACCCCATCAGTATATACAGATGCAAATTGAGATGAGAATAGTTCACATACTTGTTCCCCATCTGTAGCAGTTACATTTCCGTCAGACATTGAAATAGGGTATGCACTAGTACCTCCGCGTTTGTTTTTTATGAATGACCAAAATGATTTTGAATTACTGGCTATTTGCTTCTCCAAGTTACTAATGTAACGATTATAGCACTCTGTTGCCATTCGTCCACAACGAGAACTTAATAATTGTAACTCTAATTCATCCATAGGGTTTCGATATTTTTAAAACCGACACCTGATTTTATATTTATCTTTAAGGGTTCTAATAAGATTTTTATCAAACCAAGGTGGGTATTTATTATTTCTTATTTTCTTCTTAGGGACAAACTTTGCAATAATGGCATTAATTTTGCAATAGAATGTTTCAAGCATGACATCTACACTATGATGACCCTTAAAAATATTTTCCCAGTTGCACTTTGACAATTCTTTATTTATCTTTTCATAATCCCCTTTGTAAAAGTTTAACTTAATAATATTATTATTAAAACAGAGTTTTGTTTCATTAATCAACGTAATATCAACCTCAAGAGGTGGATGTAATTGATCAGTAATACTTAATGAGTTATGAGAACGGCTCACAGTACAAGATGGCAAGTTAGATAAAACAAGATCGAGAATTCGGTTCTTCTCTCTCTCTTCGCGTAAGACTCCATGATGCGGTATGACATATATTGGAGCGGGTTCATGAGAGTCATACGGCGGTGCGGGGGATATATAATTTTTAGCTAAGTATTCCTTTATGACGTCATCATATGCTAACCTTAATGTAGGCGAGGCTTGAAGTTTCCTCTCCAAGCACATGAATCGTCGTCGAGAGGTTTCATAAGAATCTCCGAGAGAGTAAACGTCATCCTTAAATGGCAGGCCAACAATATATCTACCAGTAAAAGGATCGCGGGATGTCGTAGATTTATAAAACTCTTCACATTCAATGTCTGAAGGACACTGAATGGGCGGTGCGGAGGGTGGCTGTTCAAGCTCCCAAAATCGTTGCACTAATTTGTCAACGATAGGAGACTCTAGAACTGAGCAGCACGTTAAAGAATGATTTACCTGAAGTGTCGGCACTGAGCCCATAATAACGTAACCAAATACCGTACTCAAAGCTGAGGGCCCGGACAAGTCGTTAGACGAATAAATTACGTCTGGACACAGTAAGTGCGGGAAAAGGGATGCGCCTATCAAAACATCAATTTTATTAGGCATGCTATAACATTCATCAGCGAGTCTTATGCCATGGAAGTGTGATAAGACAGATGTGTCTACCACAGCAGTGGGCAAAAGTTCGGTGATTTGATCAACAACTAGCGTTGAAATATTGAAGTTAATATTCGAGTCGAATCGTGAGAAAATTTTAATATCAATCGATTTCGATTTTACAATTTTTTCAACTCCACCGAATCCCTTTACTACAGTACATTCGGTATCGTGTTGTTGAACGCCTAAACGATGACAGCACTCTTTAGTCATAAAATGGCTTTGAGCCGCGGAGTCTAATAATATACGAATAATTTGTTTCTCTCCCTTAGCATCGTAAGCAAATACTTGCGCGGTTGATAATAAAACAGTTCTCTGCGAACGACTTGCGCGCGCGGGAGGCGGTGAACGTTGAGAAACATTCTTGAACGAAGTACACAGCGCGACGTCTGAACGCGCACCTGCGGTGAGGGGTGGCGAGTGTGCGGGCGCGGGGGTGGTAGACTTCAGTGTAACAGGCTGAAGCGGTGGAGAACGCGCCAGCGCAGGGGAAGCATTATCGCTTCTGCGGTGGAAGTGCAACAATGTGTGATGTTTAAATTTACAAACTCGACAACTATAATTTGAAGAGCAACTAGACACTCGATGACTTAAACTGAGACAATTCACACATGCATTGTTACTCTTTACGCATTTAAATCGTTCCTGCGGCGTCATTTTATTAAAGTCTGCACACTTAAATAGGTGTTGATGCACAATATTATCGCACAGACACTTTGAGCAACTAGTCGTCGTGCTTACGTACGCCTGATACTTCGGCGACGAAGTATTATTACAGCGACGATTATTACCGTTACCTCGTCGATTGTTTGGTGCGCTATTAGAATTTGTACTAGAATCGGTGCGTTGCAAAACTTTGGAGCGGGTCTTAATAAAATTTACTAAATCATCAAAGGTAGGTACCATCGAGTTATGACTATATTCGAAAGAGCGAATGGTATCCGGGTCCAGCTTCTTAAGCGCGATATGAAGAACAATTGAGTCCGCGAGATTATCTAACTTTAAATTTTGTAAAGCGCGCACTGCACTTATAAAGTTATCAGTAAATAAATCAAAATTATTTGCGGTGGCCGATTGCAATGGCTTAAATTCGAACATCTGATTAATATATGTAGATGCTAGCATACGCCGGTCTTCATATTTGTCAACGAGTGCTTGCAATAAAATTTTATAATGTTCAGCGCAAGGAGTTATACCTGAGCATACAGATAGGGCTTTGCCCGTTAGTTTACCTAGCAAATAGTATAATAACTTTTCAGCGTCGGTAAGCGATGTGTTGTCATGGACGGTTGATTTAAAGCTAGCATAAAATAAAGGCCATGAGCGAATGTCACCCGAAAATGGCATAAGTTCGATAGGCGGAAGTGTGAATCTGGCTTTAGATGGTGTACTAGTACTTTGTAAATTAGATTGCGAATATTGTAAATAAAGCCTATTTATTCTACTGCAAAGAGACTCAAACGCAATGAGGCTGTTATAATCAGGTTTAGCAATAGGGTTTATTTTTAATAAATGTGAGTTATAATTATCTAAGACCTGTTTAAACTCAATACGTAAAGCATTAATATTAGAACTTCCATCAAGAAAACGCTCCATCGTGGAAGTGTTTATGAGGATGTCCGAGGACATATCATATATTTTTTGCACTATTTCAAATAAAGCATCTCGTTTAGCTAACAATAAAACCAACTCAGCATCAGGTGTGCCCTCATTATCCGAGGAATCGCTATTATTCGATGCTATTTGTTTTTTAGGCGGCATTACAACTTAAGTTATGCGGCGTAAAATAATATAATTATAAGCGGGTAGTCTGTAAGCGACCTCGCTACGCGGTTGAATTATTAAATATTAGTTTTGTTAACGATGAACTTTAATTGTTAACTTTTATAATAATTATGAAGTTATTTATAACGAATATAATGCTTAAATATATGTGCAAATAGTAAATGTAATTTAACAGTACAATCTATAGATGTAGTTAAAAGTTGATGACGTGATGTGAACATACAACAAATAATTTATATAGATAATTATATGCTTATTCATTCTATGAATATAGTTTTAAAATTACTATGAATGTCACCTATTAGGACCTATTCTAGTGTTCTAATAAGGGCGGGGTTAATCCGAAGTCGGATTAAAATATAAATAATTAATTATATAAACGCTTATTACGATAACGATCTAATAAGGGCGGAAAGTCAAGGTCAATCCAGCGAGAAGTGACCATTAAAAATGGAGACGCCAGTAACTTGAGGTATCTTCGATAAAGATTTAGTGGACTGTAATTTTGGTGCATACGGCAAAGGGGAAAATAAATAGGTGGGATCGCACGCACTGACCTGATGAGGGCTGCCGCGCCTTCCTCCTGGAGTGTCTGCTATACAGCTAGCTCGCCACGTGGTTCGGCGCACACGCACTCTCGGAACAGTCTCGTGAAGTCCCACACTCTCCACCTTTGCCCTTACGGGGGCGTCTCACACTTTTATGAGTTACAAAGACACAATGTCTGATGCGGTGAATATTAAACATAAACAGGAGAACTCAATGTTCATCCTGCGCGGTTTGCAGTTAATGTACATAAGACGCGACGGGTGGCCGTGCGTTGCGGATGGCGTAATATCACTTAGTATAATGACGTGCGCCGAGATCCTCTTTTTCCTCGGCGGCAGCGCGTGCGGTAGGAAAGGGAAGGAAGGAAGGAAACAAAAAATATGCACTAGTCATGTTGATAAAGTAGATTGTTAACTGGCGTTACCACCTGGTTTGGAAGAAAACTTCTGTCCTGTGACGAACCAGCCAAGAAGCGCAGCGGGACTTTTAGTAGTAAAACTTCTTTACCCGAGCTTGGGAGTAAGCTGGCGAACGCGTGACGAAAGCGTAACGAAGAGTGTATAGGGTGAGGCGAACGGAAGTTGAGTGGGGGATATAAGCAAGAGAGAGAGCAGTGTGCGTGCACATTTTCTTTTTTCTCTCATAGCAAGTTATTATATATAGTTATATATGTATAGTTATACATATACATATATATATATATATATATATATATATATATATATATATATATATATATATATACAGTTTCTAAAGTATTATATACATACAGAAAACAAAGCCTCAGTGAATTACTCTTATTTTTTTTCGCAATATTTAAATGTTTTTTTTTTAATTTTCTGCTTTAGAAATATCCATAGTTTGGTTTATTTATTTTCTAATCTAATTAATACAGAATATAACTAATGTTACATAAAGAAACATAAAACCTTACATTTGATTAAATTAAATTAACTCCCCGACTATGGAATCAGTCAAATAGTACATCTCATTTCAAAGTAGCGTCGCCCTGGTGGAAGAAAAAGTTGTGAAAAACATTATCAAATTGCCTAAACATATTAAAAACACATATTAAACACATACACGATTTCTCTGGTTCCGCACCCTTCCTTCCTCATCTTCTCTATTGACATCAAATACCTTAGTACCCCCCGTAATCACGGGTGTTGTAAAGCACCTGAAACGACAAGAATTCGAAAGTTAAATTAAAACTCAATAAAATTCGTAAAGTTAGATTCATTTAACACATAAAATATTATCTACCCAATTCCAAATCTAAGTATGTTTCGAATGCCGTTACGAAATAAATCGAAAATTGCCCTAAATTACGTATCTATGTCGGCTTTTACGATACATAAAATTATTGATGAGGCTTTTCGCTTAAAAGCTCGTCGAGGCTTATTACAGTTTTCATGTTTGTTCCAGATTGGCCGTTACTGCGTGCGACGGGGCGCGTTAATGGCGCGGTGACGCAGCATGCGCCGCGTGGCCATCGCCGCTTTACTGCGGCTACTATTCATCACAGGTAGTACAAAAGCCGCAATGTAACAATTGTATTGTATAATTACGAATAAGTTTATTTCCTAGTCACGTTTTAGTGAAGTACAGTGAAATTACGCGTTAGTGAGTTTTACGCAGGTGATACTTATTTTGGTTATTTTTGTTTTCATCCATTACATCTTTTAATAAGTCTAAGATTCCAATGCTGAACATAGGCCTTCTCCATAGATATAAGATTATTATGAAGATCCTGTTACCCATCTTCTGTTTCAGTTTAGTTCAGTTTACTATCTGTAAAAAATATGGCACTCAAAAAAAATTGGATGTTTTAAAATAAATATTTCATATTTTAAGTAATATTTTAGCAACATATTCGTCTACTTTAATTTTTTTTAAATAATACTTTTTTAAGACTCATAATATAGTAGGATACTGTTTCATTGCAATTTCAATTGAAGCGAGGATTGGCAGCCCTTAATTTCAAGTCGTTTCATCAACCCTAACCGACATAAAAAACATACATAGAAGCCTTAAAGTAGCTGCGCGTTCAACGTACTTTTTGAATGATCACTCCGCAGGACAATGTACAATAAAAATAAGCATCTGTTAAGTATTTATGTATACCGAACGCCCCGCCCCGCAGCATGCGCGTCGTTTAGTTACCACACTCAGCCAGTTCAAGTGAAAAGCCTTCGGCTCTTCGTGTGGCCTAGCAGCCCGTTCGACATTTATTTTGAGTGTTTTATTTTTAAAACAAACGTAATCTTCACATTAGGATTTTCTACTGTATCGTAGAAACTGCCTCCACAATTAACATTATTGTTTTTAATAGAATTAGGGTGACAAACGAGTATGCGTTTTCACCACTGAGGACTAAGGAGGACTGCCTCGATTCCAGTTAAACGGGTCGCCGGTTCTCTACACTCATCATATGAAACACAGCAGTATCAAGCTGCGTATGTGTGAGAGCGTGGTCCTTCCCCGATCGAGCCGACTCTTTCGTGCTACAACCATAATATAGCTGCAGCGTGGCTCTACCGCGTATAAATTACAAATTACATACTTAGCATAAGGATTGACATTCGGACCCAGAACATTTATGTGCAGGCCATACAAAAACTTTCCACGCTCATTACCAGTTCACACTTAGCCTGGAGTGGAGTGTGGAGTGGAGAACCTTCGGTGGTGCGTGTGGTTAGCGGCGCGTTTGATACATATTTTGAACATCCGCTACTCGGTACAATGTATGACAAGAACGTGTGAAAATTAAAATAAAATCTAGTGCATCACTATTACAATGAAATTATTTCATTATACAAAAGTCACACCCATAATTCTTATCACTTTAGCACATGCCTCCTTTCATTGACGGGAGGGCCATGGAGCGGATTGTACGACGTGATGCTTCTATGCCGTGTTGGTAAATTTAACGTATTTTTTTTATAGAAGAGGGGGCAAACGAGCATGCTGCTCACCTGGTGTTAAGTGATTACCGCCGCCCATGATCAACCGCAACACCAGGGGAATTGCAGGTGCGTTGCCGGTCCTTTAGAAAGGAGTAAGCTCTGTTTTTGAAGGTCCCCAGGTCGTATCGGTCCGGAAATATCGCCGGTGGTAAACTATTCCACAGAGAGGTTGTACGCGGAAGAAAACTCCTTTTGAAACGTACAGTGGTGGACCGCCAAGCATCCAGGTGGTGTGGATGGTATCGGGACGTTTGCCGCATAGTGCGTTCACGAAATTTGGCGGCTGGGATTAATCCGAACAATTCTTCAGAGCACTCTTCATGGTATATGCGAAAGAAAATGCAAAGGGATGCAACATCTCTTCGCAATGCCAGTGAATTGAGCCGATCGGAAAGCACTCGGTCATCGACGATTCGAGCCGCTCTGCGCTGGATGCGGCCAAGTGGAAGGAGCTGGTACTGGGGAGCCCCAGCCCAGAGATGGGAACAGTATTCCATGTGCGGCCAAACCTGCGCCTTGTAAAGTTGCAGGCGGTGTGCCGGCATGAAATACTGTCCCGCTCTGCTGAGCACGCCAAGCGTTTTAGAGGCCAATTTGGCCTTCCCTTCCAAGTGATCACGAAACTGCACGTCACTCGATATGTCGACGCCGAGGATTCCGATACTGGCTGAGGCAACAAGGGGACTGCCTTGATACTGAGGGGATACGACAAAGGGGTTCTTTTTAGCGGTTAACGCGCAAACTTGTGTCTTCTGGGGGTTAAAGTGGACTAGATTTAGTTGCCACCAATACGAGACTCTCTTCAGCAAAGACTCGACTTCAGACACTAGTTTGTTCTGGCACTTGGAGACGTTTTCTCGAGAAATATTGGCTCAACCGGTGTAAAGAGCATCACCAGTGGTGTCCTCTGCATAGCAATGAATGTTACAGGTTTGCAACATATCATTGATATGCAGAAGAAACAGCGTTGGGGATAGCACGCAGCCCTGTGGAACACCAGCGTTAATAGGCTTGCAATCGGAGCTTGCACCGTCAACAACGACCTTGATGCTCCGATCTGCAAAAAAGCTGGTGATCCAATCGCAAAATTTCTCGGGAAGCCCATAGTAAGGGAGCTTCGAAAGAAGCGCTTTGTGCCAAACCCGATGGAAGGCCTTCGCAATGTCCAAACTAACGACCAATGCCTCCCCCTTGGACTCTACTGCCTCCGTCCATCTGTGAGTTAGGTAGACCAGAAGATCACCAGCTGACCAACCATGGCGAAAACCATATTGGCGGTCACTAATCAGCTGGTGATCCTCAAGGTACCTCATGAGCTGGCAGTTTACAATGGCTCCATTGTTTTGGTGAACAAGGAGGTGATAGCGATAGGCCGGTAGTTGGACGGGTCTGAGCGGTCACTTTTTTTAGGGATCGGGTGGACGAAAGCCGTCTTCCATGATTTTGGGACTACACCTAGGGAGTGGGAGTACCGGAAAAGACGCGTTAAAACCGGTGCCAACTCTGGAGCACGCGTCCTCAGCACAATTGGGGGGATTCCGTCAGGCCCACTCGACTTGTGGATGTCCAGGGAGAGGAGTGCTTTGCGAACCGATCGCTGTGTGAACTGCACTTCCGGCATGGAGCACTCACACCGCGGGATGGTCGGCGGCGTACTCCCCACGTCATCGAGAGTCGAGTTAGACGCAAAGAAAGAGCCTAGAAGATCGGATTTCTCCTTTGCCGTATGGGCCAGTGAGTCGTCCTCCTTGTGCAGAGATGGAAGAGATGGCTGACAGAAATTCCCCTGGACAGCCTTGGCGAGAGACCAGAATGCACGGGTTCAAGAACTATTCTACTCTTGGGTATAATTTCAGCAGCAAGTCTATTGCCATTTCTGGTATTTTGCGTATAAACCTCTTTTGCTTGTCTGAAATAATACATGTTTTGTTTTACAAATTTTTCAATTTCAAAAATGTACAGGAATGGGAGTGGTAGTATTTTTAGAGATACAAATAGCGGCCTGCAAGGCTCATCAGGTGCAGTGCCACATATTGCTCTAATACATTTTTTTTGGGCAATGAATGCCTTTTTTGCATCTGTGCTATTACCCCATATAATTAGCCCGTATCGCAGTACGGATTCCACATATGCAAAGTACGCAGTAAGTGCTGTTTTTTTTGTGGCTACTTTGCTTAGTTTATAAAGTGCGTACGAAAATCTATTTACTTTTTTACATACATGTTCAACTTGACATTTCCAATTTAGTTTTTGATCAATCCATATACCTAGGAATTTTGTCATATTTGTACTTTTTAGTGTTTGTCCTTCAAAATTAATGCTCATTGTCTGGTATAATATGTCATTGAAATTTATAAAATAAGTATTGTCAAGATTTACAAGTAGGTTGTTATTTTTAAGCCATTCTATTATTGTTTTTACAGTACTGTTAATATCATTAATGTGATCTTTAAGTGATTGTTTACCATCTGTTTCTACTATTACAGATATGTCGTCAGCAAATAAAATGCATTTGTGTTTAGTTACATCCGGAAGATTATTTATATATACTAAGAACAACGGTGGTCCCAAAACGCTACCCTGTGGAACTCCATATTTGTTTTCTTTAAAATCTGATTTGTGATTTAGGACCACATGATTACTGTCTGGTTTGCTTATTTCAACAGATTGACGTCTATTTTGCAAGTAACTTTTAATCCAACTTAAAGCAGTGTCTCTAATGCCACATTTTTTCAATTTTACCAGTAATGAATTATGTGAGACAAAATCGAAAGCCTTCGACATGTCAAAGAAGAGTGCAGTTGTATAATTATTAGCATTAAGGCATGTTAGTGTCTCATTTACCATATCGAAAACAGCATGTGTAGTAGATTTTCCCCTCTGGAACCCATACTGAGTGGGATTCAGGACATGATACTTGTCAAAGAACGATGTGAGTTTAGTATGCATAATTTTTTCATATACCTTTGACAAAATTGGCACGAGTGCAATAGAGCGGTAATTGTTCAAAATTGATTTTTTGTCTTTTTGAATATAAAGGCTTAATCAAGGAAAATTTAAGTTTATCAGGAAAGATACCAGAGATTATTGATAAGTTTATTAAAAATGCCAAAACCCTACCTATTTCTTTGTTGCATGCCTTAATTACTTTTGTACAAATGCCGTCATACCCTTCTGAGTCACTATTATTCAAGGTCATTATTACTTTATTTATATCATATTCGTCAACAGGGTGTAGATAAATGGAATTATTTAAGATTAGATTGGATTTATTTTTTGGTATATTATTTTGGATATCTTTGTTTGTCAATTCAATGAAGAAGTTATTAAAAGTATTTGCGATATGTGTAGGAATAGTAATAAATTTGTTGTCATATTCAATAAAGTCAATGTGATTATTATATTGCGGCTTGGTATCTATTTCATCCTGTATGACCTTCCAAGTAGCTTTGCAAGTATTTTTGCTGTTTATCACATATTTATTATTAGTTATTTTTTTAGAACATAGTATGCATTTTTTAAGTAGTTTAGAATAAACTTTGTATTTGTGTTTATTTTGAGGAGTTTTTCTCCTATAGTAGTTTTTTCTTAGGACTCTATTTTTCGCGCAGCTATTCCTGATTCCCTTAGAAATCCATTTTAAATAGGATTTTGAAGAAAGTGTAACTTTTTTATATGAGAAGCAGAGTTTGTAAAGAAGGCATAGCCAAACATGAAATTTATTAAACGCAGCATTAGTTTCTGTTTCGCTGTAAACATCGGAGAAAGAAAGGCTCGCCAAATATTTTTTAAACTTATCTATATTTTCAGAAGAATAGTCCCTCCTATAGGTGTATAAGGTTTTTGGGAGAATAATCTTTGATATAGTACTGAAACCAAAAATTTGCGCAGTACCGTGGTCCGATAAACAGAGAGGGAGGTTAAGTCCACTTGCACCTTTAATATTACTAAATATATGGTCAATACATGACAGGTCTCTAGTAGGTTCCGTGATATTCTGAGTGAGATTATAATTTTGGAGAATATCTAGTAAGTTGTTGGTCACATTATTTCTTATTAAAGTATTTATGTTGATATCTCCCACGATCACAATTTTTTGCTTCGAGTTCGAGAGAGCAAATATTTACTAAGCACAAACTCCAGTTTATCGAAAAAACATTCAAAATGCCTTTTTTTATAGCAGTTGAAGAACGGTATACGCAGACAATAATTATGTTGTGATAAGGTATTTTTATTGAGCAACATTCAAAATGAAAGTTGGCTGAAGCCTCGTCGAAAATGGTTACTTGCTTGAATGCTATACCTTTTTTTACCATTATGCAGGTTCCACCCCTTTTCTTGTTTCGTGAATAGTGGGCCGCAAGTTCGTAATTATGTATATTGATATTTTTTTCCTCACCATACTTTATGAAAGTCTCTGAAAAACAAAGCACATCCGGGGACAAATCTTGATTTAGTTCCGAGAGAGTCACTTCCATAAGTTTTTTATTGAGGATTGAGGATAATCCCCGTATATTTTGATGAAGTATTACGAATAAATTGTTATTATTGTTAGGAACGAAAAAATTCATGTATTTTGTTTTCGAGTTTTTGTTTTGTTTTATTTGGTGATTCTTTTGCTTTAACAGGGAAGTAATATGGTATTGTGCCTTTTTATATACTTGCATGTTCGCGCTATTCTTTGAAATGTAATTGATCTTATTTGAATCCTTTTTTAATTTTAGCCCATTTTTAATATAATCGTGCTCATATTTTAGATTATCTATTTCTATATTCAATTTAGTACAAATTTTATTTTTAGACGATATTGTATTTAAGCTGGTGCAGTTATTCAGTAATTTGTTTATGTCAATAAAAGTACAATTTTTATAGTTTTTTTACAATAAGTTTGATTTTAGCATTAAGTTTATGAACATTTAGATAATTATTTTGTTGTACGCTTAACAAAAATGTTTTACAGTGCTTTAAGTTACATAGCGTATTGCATAAGTTAGTTAAAAAAGGTAAGGATTTTTGTCATTACAACCTGCAGATAATATCAGTATGTCATTATTGTTTAAAAAATCTTGTAAATAGGTGCAGCTTCTTAGTACTTCTGAGCTCGATGCGAATGGTTTTACCATACCAAAGACGGTGTAGCAATCATTATGTAATCCAGTACGTGATAATTTTAATTTCGCTGCCAGGCCTCTAGCCTGTTGATCACCGATTATATGGATAATAGGCTTCCTCATCTTTTTTTGATAAGCAGAGTTATCTAGCGACGAGGCTGGAGAACTATCATGGATTTGATGACTCGGGGTGCTTAGATCGCCAGCGCTTCCTCGATGACTTTTTTCTTTAGTCCTAGATGGCGTGCTACTAATTTGTTGTAAATTATTAGAGCTACATTCCTCCTTTTCATCTTCCAGAAAATCCAAGACTGTTTTGTTTATACTCTTTCTGGTTTTTCTGGTCGTGGTATTTTTTTTAAGGTTGGGCTACATATATCTGCTAAAAATTTTGTTTTTATTTCATGTTTGCAAAGTAATTGTTTTTATTTTGTATTTTCTAATAAAATATTTTCTATTTCAGCTTCAGCAATTTGTAGTTTTTCTTTTAGTTCTCGATTTTGTGTCTCAAGATTTTCTATTCTATCTTCCATGTTTAACTTTCTCAAATCTGGGCAGCTATTAGTTTTGCTATTTTGCGTTAATATGGTCAGTATATCCGAGTTTTCATCGTCAGTTAAGATCTCGAACGAGTTATTTGTAGGAACATTTACTGACAAATTGTTTCGCGCATTTAAGAAACATTGGTCACATTTCCATTTTGCTTTATTATCCTCGGTCATCAATGAAAACCTCACAGAAACATTTGCGCAATCTATATGGTAATTTTGTGTACAAAAGAAACAGCATAAATAACTGTCACGTTTCAATATTCTTTTATTGCATTTTATACACTTTACTGCCATCCTGTCCCTCCGTCAAACACTTATCGCGTTTTTTGAATAAAAATAGCAATTATCAATCCACAAAAACAACAAAGTATGGAACACGGCAAGTAGATTTGAACCACGAGTTCACGGTTATGTTAACAGACCAAGTCGTTGATACCGCAAGGCTACGATGTAATGTATCTTAATGTCGAAATTTAGTTATATATATTTCTTGTCACATGTTTAAACGGGTCTTTGGCGGTTATTATGAATCATCTTAATGGAATTTCTTGTCACTACCACCACTTTATTATTAATTTTATCACTTTTTGTCAATCATAAGGGTCACTGAAAATTTTTATAAGATTGTTATTAATTTATATTATATTTTTTCCACGTTTTTTACACTTATATTCACTATGATTATGTACTAGTTACCACTTATTTTTTGAGTATTTTTATAAATTATGTGGTATTTTTTAAATGTTTATGGTATTAACACCAAAAGAGCCACCTGGCCACCTGCACTCACCAGACGTCGGTATTCTGCACAGAACACCTAATATAGCGGAAATATTAAGTGTTCTGTGGTATTCTGTGAGGTCGTGGTACCACCCCGGTTTGAGCCGGCCCATACGTGCAACAGCAACAGCCGCGTGGCTCTACGACTGAAAAAAATATCTCCTCGGAATATGTATTTTATGGACAACCTCACGATAACGGCTATAATGAAGATAATGACGACGACTTTCTACCACTAGGTAATGAGATGAAATATTTGACATATTTCATAGAGGGTGAAGTTAGTTTGTTACATAGGTGTAAAGATTAGTTTCTTTTTGAAATATCGGTTATGTTTTATATTAATTAGAATAGAAATAGATAAAACCTACTTACGAATGTACCAAAAAGTAAATGAATTAGAAAAGAAAAAATGTGAAAAATTCAAGGCTACAACATTGAGGCATTGTTTTATTTGCAAGGCGTACGTGAGGGTAATATAGGGAGACAAAAACACAAATTCGTATACTATAATTAATAAATTAAGAAAAAAATAGCAAACAACCTTAGGCAATAATTGGGAACACTTCGAAAATTTTACTTAAAAAACTAACTTCACTACATCATACGAACACAGTCTAAATCCATATTATGTTTTTATTATACTGTGACACTAATGTACTTACTATAGGTAACTAATGTAATTACTATAGGTCATATCAACTATCAAAATGGCGTCGATAAAGCATCGCCCTTTTGATATTTTACTATTTTATTGACTCGTCAAGGGCAATCGTATGACAGAGCCATCTATGCACAAAAGGCTGTAGTTTTTGAGTTATATCAAAGTGATCATATCAACCGGATACACATATTAACCCTCACGTACTGTAATAAATAAATGTAGATACCCTCACTTACTGTAATAAATAAATGTAAATAAATAACTTTTGAAAAATTAAAACGCAACTTTTTAAATGATGATGACACTGTGTGATCGTCTGCTTAACAAAAAAGTTCTCTATGTATCAAAAATCTATCTAACAAAAAAGTTCTCTATCTATCTAGCGATATCTAGTGAAGGTAAGATTGATGCGCCGATGCGGATTGAACTCTGGTTGCTCGCTTACTGAGGTTATGGTTAGTGCATAGAGCTATCACGGATAATAGTGTTAAATAAAATTCACATGCAAACAGTGACGGCTACACTTATAAAAATCTAATGGAATGCTTGAAGTAGGAGTAGGTGGGACAAATCGTATATTGATACAATATCTAATATTTGGGTACAATATTCAATATATATATATATATATATATATATATATATATATATATATATATATATATATATATATATATATATTGCAGACTAATATCTTATCTACTATCTTTGCCTGACATATGTGGACTATGAGAAAGCCTTTGATTCCGTCGAAATTTGGGCGGTGCTACAATCCCTTCAGCGGTGCCTATCGGTATATCGAAGTGCTGAAGTGTTTGCACAGTAGGGCTACGATGGCTATCAAAGTACAGAACCAGAGTTCGAAACCTATCCAACTGTAGAGATGTGTAAGACAGGGTGACGTTATATCCCCGAAACTCTTCACCGCTGCGTTGGAAAACGTTTTCAAGCTACTGGACTGAAAAGGATACGGTATTAACATCAATGGCGAGTACATCACTCACCTTCGATTTGCCGACGATATAGTCCTTATGGCAGAATCTCTGGAGGACCTTAGCACTATGCACAATGACCTCAATAGTGTCTTCCAACGGATAGGTCTTAAGATGAACATGGACAAAACAAAGATCATGTTTAATGTCCATGTCACACCTATGCCGGTAGTTGTTGGGAGCTCTATGCTCGAATTTGTTGACGAGTACGTTTACCCGGGATAAATAGACTAGGTAAGTCCAACTTTGACCTAGAGGTCAATCGACGGATTAAACTTGGCTGGGCAGCGTTTGGGAAAATACGACACATCTTCTCGTCAGGTATACCTCAATCTCTGAAAACTAAAGTGTAGAACCAGTGGGTGTTGCCAGTGATGACTTATGGATCTGAGACGTGGTCCTTCACTGCTGGCCATATGAGGACGCTCAAGGTCGCTCAGCGAGCTAAGGAGAGGGCTATGCTCGGAGTTTCTCTGCGTGATAGAGTCAGAAATGAGGATATCCGCAGTAAAACCAGAGTGACCGACATAGCCCAACTGATTAGTAACCTGAATTGGCAATGGGCCGGCCATATAGCTCGAAGAACCGATAATCGATGGGGAAGAAAGGTTCTCGAGTGGCAGCCTCGTGCCGGTAGGCGTAGTGTAGGGCGACCCTCCATTAGATGGAGTGACGACCTGGTAAGACATGCAGGAAGTCGATGGATGCAGGCTCAGGACCGTGCTTTGTGGCATTACTTGAGGGAGGCCGATGTTCAGCAGTGGACTTGTGACGGGCTGTAATAATGATGATGATGATGATTATTTACTACTTCAACTCTTCTTTCTTAGATATACTCGGTTCAGAGTATCAAAATATTTATCAATATCTTACTAACATATACATATTTAATAACAATCTTTATTTCAGACCAAAATTAATCCATAGCAGTGTTAGTAACAAATGACTTAGAAACTAGTGTTAGTAAACATTAAAGTGAGGACAAACTTTTTCAAAATCGAAGATTTTTAGTTCTCCGCTACTGTTTTTAAAATTCTGTTTTGACAATCTCTCCAACTTTCTTAGCAGCGGAGCTGTTTTCTTGCGTATTTTCGCATGAAAGCCGTCCATGCGAGCTTGCATAAAAATTTCCGACGCACTACAGTACCCAGGCAGTCTCAACAATATTCTGAAAGCGTTATTATATTGAACACGCAGGACATCCAGCGACCTTTTGGTGTAATTGACCCATAGATTGCTCGTATACAGACTCTGGCAGTAAGCCTTAAATAGGGTAATTTTAACTAGGTGCGTACATCGAGCAAATCTACGGGCCAGCATGTTACTCCTGACCCCTAGAGCCCTGCGTTACCTCTCAATATCTACGATTATCGATTTTGCGTGGTAGAACCACGCTGCAGCTATATTATAGTTTTAGCACGAACGCACGGATTGGCTCGACCGGGGAAAGTCCACGCTCTCACAGAATACCAGCGTAAAATAACAGCTTAATACTGCTGTATTTCGTATGGTGAGTGTAGAGATCCAGAGCCCTTTTTTACTGGTCACGAGGCAATCCGCCTTAGTCGTCAGGGGTAACAACACACCTGCGTTTTGATTCTTGATCGAGGATGAATGTAGACGTCTACGGGCCACAGCATCCACTCACCATCAGGTGGACTGTGTGCTCGTTTCTCACCCTTATTTTATATATAAAAAAAACATCGTCTTTCAGATCGTCGGCGAGAAATTGACCTAGATATTTGAAGGACGTCACTTTATTAAATATAACAATATATCTATAAATCTAAGAAAACCCAATCCATCAGAAATCGCATATGACCCTGTGGTGCTGAGTTCTTTATTTATATAATAAGGGTGACAAACGAGCACGCAGTCCACCTGATGGTAAGTGAAAACATCATACGGAAACTTGTATGTGTGAGAAATTAAAAATATTTTCGCAAACATAAGAAGTAAGCCAATATGGGCGATTACAATGTCTCTCAAGGCAAGACTGAATAGGCTTAAGTTAAGCCAATGCACTTTACCATCTTCGCCTGGTACCACTTACCATTAGATGGGACATTAGTCAAGCGCTGGCTTAGAATAGTAACAAAAATATGGCAACTGCTCGGTGACCTCATTTTTGCAATAAGGTGCGCTCAGTAATGGGCCCACAGCCCATAGACATTTACATTTATCATCGATTAAGAATCAAAACGCTGATGCGTTGTTACCCCTGAGGACTAAGATGGAATGCCTCGTTTCCAGTAAAAAAAGGTCGCCGGATCTCTACACTCAACATACGAAACACAGCAGTATTAAGCTGCTGTTCTACGCTGGTATTCTGGGAGAGCGTGGTCCTTCCCCGGTCGAGCCGACCCATTAATGCTAAAAGCTAGGTAAAACCATAATATAACTGTAGCGTGGCTCTACCAAGTATAGAATTAGTACTGTCTTCCTTACAGTGTTACATAAAAACGTATATATTAACTAATACATAGATATTGAAATATATAGATTCAATATCACGTATTGAAATATTATAATATTATTATTAATACATATATAGGATTTGATATAGAGTAAGAATGGTATTACCCATGCCTAGTTTGAAGTTGTTGTCTTTCTCTCTCTCTCCTTCGCTTCACTAAATGCCAGCAGAAAGAGATAAGAACATAGGTAATTAATACTTAAGTTAGACATGAAATTCTCCAATTTTTAACGAATCTATTTCTGAATATATTAATAATTCAATTGCTAAATTTCAAAATTCTGCTGACCGTCTCCTTGAAATTAGTCCACATTATGCACTTTGCATTTTAAAATCATGCCTTTTTGTCCCGAAATTTACGTATGTGCTCCGTTGCTGCTCCTTTTGGAATCACCCAGACCTTTTGACACAAGTGGACAACTTAATCAAAATAAGTTTAGAATCGATTCTTAATATACACATGAACGAACAATCTTGGACCCAAGCATCCCTACCCATCCGTTATGGTGGTTTAGGAATTCGCAAAATTTCCAGTGTCTCTTTACCAGCCTTCCTATCTTCTGTCCACAGTTCAGCAAATCTCATAAGTAAAATTTTAAGGGCATCCCCTTCAAACTTTGAGATTGCTGGCCTGGAAGAAGCTAGAAACGCTTTCTTAATTACATGCCCTGGTCAAAATTTTCAATTTCCTCTAAATTCACAGAGGAGCTGGGACGACATAAACTGCAAATTGACTTATGACAATCTTTTGAGCTTTAGTACAGGTTCGGCGCGTGCTAGGCTTTTGGCGGTGGGTACGCATGAGGCCGGCTACTGGCTTCACGCGTATCCTTCGTCAAATACAGGAACATTTCTTGAGCCTGACACGCTCCGAATCGCAACCTGTCTACGGCTTGGGGTTCCGGTCTGCGCTCCTCATAAATGTCCGTGTGGCAGTGACGTCGACAAGCTAGGATATCACGGGCTATCATGCCAAAAAAGTGCAGGTCGCTTCTCGAGACATGCAGCACTTAACGATATCATACGCCGGTCTCTTGCCACCGTCAACGTGCCAAGTCTACTTGAGCCGTCTGGTATTGCAAGAGACGATGGCAAGAGACCGGACGGTATGAGTTTGATTCCATGGAGGATGGGCCGGGTGCTGGTATGGGATGCAACCTGTTCAGACACGCTGGCCCCTTCCCATCTACGTGGAACCAACAACAGAGCTGGTGCGGCTTGTGAAGCGGCAGAAAAGGCTAAAGTTTGCAAATACAGGGGTCTAGGCTCCGAATATATTTTTGTCCCTTTCGGTGTCGAGACCCTTGGTCCGTGGGGTCCTAGCGCTATAAGCCTTTTTAAGGAAATAGCAAAAAGGTTAATCGACGTCACAGGAGACCGAAGAGCTGGCAGTTACCTCGGACAAAGAATTAGTCTAGCTATTCAACGGGGAAACGCTGCCAGTATCTTCGGAACCTTGCCTAAAGGACCTCTTTTTTAATAATTTAATTTAGTTATTATAATATATATTTTTAAGGTTTTTAGTATTAGAAATAATGTTTATAAATTTATGGGTTAGATTTAATTTAAAGTATATTTATCATTGTATATTGATAGTTAGACATTATTAATGATCATGAGTAAGACCGTGATAGTATATCTTCGTTCATATCAAACTTTTTACGTCGTACGTACGTAGAGCGTCATCTTTAAATACCCATAAAAGCGGAAGATTCATCTTATGTGTATGGCAAGTTTATGTATATTTCACACATATTTTACATTACATTTTTATGAATGCGCATAACCCTGCTTTTAAAGCGAAATTATGATAATGGTTTACATTAAATAAGATTAAGTGTTTATGGCGGAATACTGTCCAAGTTTGTTACAAAACAAAACAAAGATTTTTTAAGTATTGATTTAAAGCAGACGGTATTACTTCTTTACTAACTAGCCGCCAACAGCGCATGCATTGTTCTGATCCAATCTTAGGTTCTAATTCAAATCTTTAAATAGATACATGAATTATTTAATCCACAGTCTCCGTAAGGATATGGCTATTGTAGGAGAGGCATTAGATACATTTGTTCAGAAAAAACTCGAACATGTTACCTGAATAAGACTGTTGGCAATTAGAAAGTAATCAATAAACTTCAAATTAATAAATGTCTAAACATTTAATGAGAAATTCGAAAAATCAACCAATACCGGGTGGAGTTTGAACCCACGACCTAAGCGAGCCGTGCCGATGCTCTAACCAACTGAGCTGTCTACCAAGTCTCACGGCCACGGGAGTTATTTCTAGTTAGTCCTGTGTAGTACGAGAGGTCAGTTCCAAGCATTTTTGTCTGACTTAAATTGAAAAGGATCTTTCGATCTAACATTTCTTTTGGAATCTTATTATAAAAGCGCATATCGCCACCCAAGAACGCATTTTATACTTTGTGTAACCAAAAGCAGGTATTGTGATTTTATTTTTATTTCTACTATTAAAATTGTGCAAATCACTATTATTTACATCAATTCGATGCAATCAATTTCTTTAAACTGTTCTCTAAGAGATACTCGGGCTCTTAAAAAGTACATAGATCTTATTTTACGCTTTTTATTTAATATGCACAATTTTCATATTATTCGATTAGCATTGTACAAAATGTTTACACGTTCAAGTGTGTTAAAAGTGTCTACAGTATTTATCAAATGGGTGACGACATATTCGAACACTTTGTGTTCAAAAACACACTTCCAAAAATCGAGATTTGCAGTGAACTTATTGAACATGTTTATCTATTAGGTAATAATAATAATAGTAAGTAATTATTATAAACCCACACAGTTAAAATTCTAATAATTACTTACTAGAATAAATTATTATGGTATCTACCTATCCTTACCATTATCTAATTACAATATTCCTTGCAAGATCAGCATAATGTATTCGTGTCCATTCTGAGCACCCGGAAACTTATTTTATTCTTTGGAACATGTACTCTGTGGCGGCATTCAAACCACGGTAATATTATCTATACCTACAGTATTCCAACTCCATACAAACGGACGAAGCGAGAGCTATGCCTACGCGCCTCGATCTCGGCATGCGCTCGGCATGCAGACAGTCGTGACTGCCGCAGTGATGATTTTGTGGAATATATAATATAAAAAATGGAGGAAATAAATAATAGAATAGAAATAATAAATCCGAACTTCATTTAAAACCAAACATATAAATTGTAAAATAGCTGCAGGTATCTATAACCAAGTAAAAATACTCCTTTTCTCCACCTTGTCCATGTTTCCCCAAACAATTTTTAATTAAGCTTTATATTAGAATGCGGATTTATATACTTAAAATTTTAAAAATAAAGCATTTCGTACGTCTCAGCCAAGGCGCAAATATTTTTCTGTCGCAAATTTATAAAACCGATTTGTTATTCAAACAAACATGGTTTTTTAATTAAATCTACCGATCAATAAACGACACGCATTTATTGAACACTTCCTATTCAATTCACAAAGTACCTATTTTATTTGTTTATATAAAAAAGTATATTTACAATCATAAAACTAAATAGAAACACAAAATAGGCAAATGTAATTAAAATGCTGGACGCAGGCAGTCCTATCGCATGTTTACGTACCGCGCGGCTGTAGGCACTTATTTCAAAGATACGGCCGAGTTACAATACTGTATAGATAATATTACCGTGTTCAAACAGTGTCAAATGTAGTGCGTGCAGCGCGGCTGCGACGATTGAATGCGATATTAATAGAAGCCGCGGGCGCGTGTATCTTGACCTTGTACTTCCGAATAGCTGCAAAATTTCTTTGACAGGTCAGTATTCGACCTTTGATGATGCCGACAACAAGACGCCGCGCACTATCAAAGTGCCGATGGTCAAAACTAGGGATGCACTGTTTTTTCCTTTAATGGATATTTTCATCCGCTATGTATGTTTATGGTATTGTTCGTGATGTGCATAAGTCCAATTTTCCAAATTTTTTTTATATATTTTTTTTTCGTCTCATAGAGTCCCTAAGCGTATACCCGAACTCCTACACTCCCTGAAACGACACTCATTCCCAACTGCAAGACGCAAGAGTCTCGCAGGCTTAGTCTTGTTCTTGCTTAAATTTTGCACGGTCAGTCTTGGTCTTGGTCTTGCTAAAATTAGGCGGTCTTGTTCTTGCATTTTTGCAAGACCAAGACCAAGACCGATTTTGGGCAACACTACGTAATATACGAATTAAATAAGCATTTTTTAAACAAAATAATCTTAATGAAATGGGTTCAAAAGATCATAAATAAAATGACGGTAAAATAAAGGTTTAGTAAATATTCTAAAGGCTCCATTTAATCTCTCTCTCTCTCTCTCTAGTTGGACCAAAGTATACACGTTGTGCAAATTTGATTAAAATCGGTTAAGAAGTTTAGGAGTTCATCGCGGATAAACAACGTGACACCCAATTTATATATAAGATATTGTGTAATTTTCGCATTTAAAAAGTAAATAGATCCATTATAAGTTAAACCTCAGTCTTATTCTTAATTTCCACGTGAAAATGCTATTTTAGAACTAAGTTTTAGGTCACCTACCGTTACAAATAGCAAGCAGGAGTTCTAGCAGACACATTAATAATGTAATTTCATGCGAAAATAGAAAAGGAATGGTTTACTCTTTCTTAAAATTTATTTCTTAAATTACCGACACTATAAATATTTTACGAGATATAGTTATCTGTACAAAATCTATTTTATTGTAAGTTTCATCTTTTTTTTTTGTTTAATTCTTCATTCGTGTTATCTACACACTACACAAGACTATCCAGTTATTACCGGAAGATATAAACCGATACAATCTTATAGATCTCATATATATGGCAGTCACCCTCCCTATCTATGAAGCCAGAGGTCAATTTAGCCAAAGCCGGCATCTATCCTGTGTGTAGTAACAACGGTGCACAATAAAACTAAAATAGAAAAGAAACTTTTTTGTACGTTGCAGTTATATCGGTAGTATAGTTGTAGCACGAATGGGTCAGTTCGACCGGGAAAGACCACGCTCTCACAGAACACCAGCGTAAAATAGTAGCTTAATGCTGCTGTGTTTCGTATGGTGAGTGTAGAGAACCGAAGACCCTTTTTACTGAAAACGACACATTTTGATTTCTAATCGAGGATAGATTAGATGTCTATGGACCACAGCAACTGGACTGTGTGCTCGTTTGTCACCCTATATATCAAAAAACACAATAGAATCTAATGGAATGAAGTAAAAAAATTTTTGTGTAAGGAAAATTAACATATAATAACATCATCATCATCATATTAGCCCTTCACAAGTCCGCTGCTGAACATAGGCCTCCCCCAAGTAAAACCACAAAGCACGGTCCTAAGCCACCTGCATCAATCGACGTCCTGCATGTCTTACCAGGTCGTCACTCCACATAGTGGGGGGTCGCCCTACACTACGCCTACCAGTACGAGGCTGCCACTCGAGAACCTTTCTTCCCCATCGGTTATCGGTTCTTCGAGCTATATGGCCGGCCCATTGCCACTTCAGCTTACTAATCCGTTGGGCTATGTCGGTCACTCTGGCTTTACTGCGGATATCCTCATTTCTGAGTCTATCACGCAGAGAAACTCCGAGCATAGCCCTCTCCATAGCTCGCTGAGCGACCTTGAGCGTCCTCATACGGCGAGCAGTGAGGGACCACGTCTCAGATCCGTAAGTCATCACTGGCAACACGCACTGGTTGTACACTTTAGTTTTCAGAGATTGAGGTATACCTGACGAGAAGATGTGTCGTAATTTCCCGAACGCTGCCTAGCCGAATTGAATCCGTCGATTGACCTCTCAGTCGAAGTTGGACTTACCTAGTCGGACTATGTGTCCTAGGTAAACGTACTCGTGAACAACTTCGAGCTCCCAACAACTAGACAACAAGAAAGGCGACAACGCTCTCTTGAACAACTACAGACCGATTTTCATTCTGAGCGTCGTCTACGTGCTGTTTTCGAGAGTCATTACGAATCGTCTTGCACGCAGACTCGACAACATCCAGCCTTCCGAACAAGCCGGTTTCCGAAAAGGCTTCAGTACCATTGACCTCATACATATCCTGCGGCAGATTGTACAAAAGACCGAAGAGTACAATCTGCCACTTTGTCTGGCGTATGTGTACTATGAGAATGCCTTTGATTCCGTCGAAATTTGGGCCGTGCTACAGTCCCTTCAGTAGTGCCAAGTTGACTGTCGGTATATCCAAGTGCTGAAGTGTTTGTACAGTAGGTTGCTATCGCGAGTACAGAACCAGAGTTCGGAGCCTATCCAATTGCAGAGAGGTGTAAGACAGGGTGACGTTATATCTCCGAAACTCTTCACCGCTGCGTTGGAAGACGTTTTCAAGCTACTGGACTGGAAAGGATACATCACTTACCTTCGATTTGCCGTCGATATAGTCTCTATGGCAGAACCACTGGAGGACTGTAGCACTATGCTCAATGACCTTAATAGTGTCTCCCAGCGGATAGGTCTTAAGATGAACACGGACAAAACAAAGATCATGTTTAATGCCCATGTCACACCTATGCCGGTAGTTGTTATAATAACAGTACAGTGTATAATAGTATTAGTAAAATTATTGTTTTAGTTTTTGAACGTATACTGGCTGTGTAAGAACATTCACCGCTCCATATCTTCTCTTGGGTGTTGTAATAGGCGATAGGGGAACACAATCTAGGAGATGGGCATCTTCCTAATAACCGAATTCCAGTAATGGGAGGCAGTGCCGAGTGTATGCTCAAGCACAGACGCGCACGCTCACGCACACGCATACACACACGCACACACACACGCACTTCGGATCAAATCCTTATTGCTCGGATGTCCTTGAACCTTGAAATTTTACGGCTAGCCAATAAACTGCCTTTTATACGATAGGGATTACAAACGGGCACAAAGTCCACCTGATAGTTAGTGAATTTTGTGGCCCGTGGACATATTTATTATATATCTACCCTCGATTAAGAATCAAAATGCAGATTCATTATCACCTCTGAAGATTAAGAAGGAATGTCTACGAATGACTCAGAAACTGTAATCGTACTGATATATAAGTCATTGAAGTAATGCTTACTACGTACTAAAACAGACACCGTGAACGAAATCTGTGTGACATCGCGGTACGTGATCGGAGTCACAGAGTACCTATTTATGTCTTAGACTAATTAAGTTTGAGCCTGTGGGCTCTCCACGTGTGTTGCAAACAACCAAGTTTCGACGTTATTTCTACCCAACTGCTCCAGGAGGATGTCTATGTCTTTGGCACGTTATATAGTCTTAATAGTACTGACAGACGTGCTCAAAATAGGTATGCTGATGAGCTTGCTTAAAATTAGCATGCTCTGCAACTGTTGGCATTTGGCAACAATAAGCACGCTTAAAGCATACTCAAAGCAAACTTTAGACGGACGTGCTATTTAGCACCAGGATCCCGACCAAAATGAATGTACAGATATAGTGACAGAGCTATCCATACAAAACTGGATAAAATAATCGCATTGAAAATAATCCATTTCAGACGCACTCGGAGCACGCGCTGTATTTCCAGCGCCTCACTTAGCATGCTCGAAAATCAAATGTCGGTTGATTTTTGAGCTTTGAGTTGCATAATGTAAATACATAAACATAAAGTAAAACTTAATTTTGTTCCAACTACCATTAAAATAGGCAAATTATAAACACTGCTATTGTTTTAGAAAGATGTGTTCTCCTATAATTGGTAGTACACAGTAATTTATAGATGTAAAGCATGTGCTAGAAGTAATTTAATATGTAGTATATATATATATATATATATATATATATATATATATATATATATTGCATCTGCAAATACAAAAAGGAAATGAAAGGATTCTATTAAAATAAATTACAACAGCATTTTGTATAAAATTTTACGTGGTAAAGCCACGCTGTGGCTATATTATAGTTGTGGCATGAATGGGTCGGCTCGACCGGGGTAGTACCACGCTCTCACAGAATACCAGCGTAATAGCTTAATGCTGCTGTGTGCTGCGGTAGTGTAGAGAACCGGAGACATGTTTCATTGGAATCGAGACATTTCATATTAGTCCTCAGGGGTGACAACGCATCTGCGTTTTGGTTTTGATTGAGGTTAAATGTGGAAGTCTATGGACCATAGCATCCACTTCCCATCAGGTGGACTATGTGCTCGTTTTTCACCCTTATTCTATAAAAAATCATATATCTCACTCAACATACGAAACACAGCAGTATAAAGCTGCTATTTTACGCAAGTATTCTGTGAGAGGTAATTGAGCATAGTGCTAAGGTCCTCCAGCGATTCTGCCATAAGGACTATATCGTTGGCAAATCGACGGTGAGTGATTTACTCGCCATTGATGTTAATACCGTATCCTTTCCAGTCCAATAGCTTGAAAACGTCTTCCAACGCAGCGGTGAAGGGTTTCGGGGATATAACGTCACCCTGTCTTACACCGCTCTGCAGTTGGATACGCTTCGAACTCTGGTTCTGTACTCGGATAGCCATCGTCGCCGTACTGTACAAACACTTCAGCACTTCGATATACCGACAGTCAACTTAGCACCGCTGAAGGGACTGTAGCACCGCCCAAATTTCGACGGAATCAAAGGCTTTCTCATAGTCCACATACGCCAGGCAAAGTGGCAGATTGTACTCCTCGGTCTTCTGTACAATCTGCCGCAGGGTATGTATGTGGTCTATGGTACTGAAACCTTTTCGGAAACCGGCTTGTTCGGGAGGCTGGAAGTCGTCGAGTCTGCGTGCGAGACGATTCGTAATGACTCTCGAAAACAGCACGTAAACGCAACTCAGAAGGGAAATCGGTCTGTAGTTCTTCAAGAGAGCGTTGTCGCCGTTCTTAAAGAACAAGACCACCGTACTTCTGCTCCACGCCTCCGGAGTAGTGCCACCATGGAAGATGGAATTGAAGAGCTTCTGAAGGACTTCAAGTACCGGTGTCCCACCCGCTTTCAGAAGCTGTAATTCCATCTTCTTCTGGGGCCCTGCCGTTTTTAAGGTGCTGGAGAGCCATTCTAATCTCGCTCAGACTGACGTCCGAGATATCATCGGAACAGTGTCGGGTAAGACTTGCTCTTGGATCGTTACTCACACTTGCGTGTGGCTCCAACGATGATGTGTACAGCTGCCCATAGAACCTCTCAATCTCACTCAGAATCTCAGGTGTCCCGAAAACGATGCTGCCACACTCAGTCTTCAGCTTTGACAGTTGGCTCCTTCTGGCAGACAGATCTCTGGCAAAGACTTTGGAGCCCTGGTTCCGCTCGGTCATTTCTTTAATACGAGCGGTATTAAAGTTGCGTCAGTCTCGCCGCATGCATTTGGAGATCTGTCTGTTCAGTTGCCTGTATGCTGTCAAATCTGTTGACGATTGCAGCCTCATCTTCCGTCTAACAGCCATGAGATTAAGAGTGTGATCGGAGAGTTTTTGTGTTCTTCTGCGGCGGGTCTTGCAGAACTTAGCTCCGACCGCATGAACAGTTTCCACGAGCTTGTCATCCATATCGTCCACTGCATTGCAATCTTCTAGGCACAATGGACTCAATGGTGTCTCCCAACGGATAGGTCTTAAGATGAACATGGACAAAACAAAGATCATGTTCAATGTCCATGTCACACCTATGCCGGTAGTTGTACGTAACAACTTCGAGCATAGTGCTCCCAGCACTATGCTCGAAGTTGTTACGTTTACCTGGGACAAATAGTCCGACTAGGTAAGTCCAACTTCGATGAGAGGTCAATCGACGGATTCAACTCGGCTGGGCAGCTTTCGGGAAATTACGACACATCTTCTCGTCAGGTATACCTCAATCTCTGAAAACTAAAGTGTACAACCAGTGCGTGTTGCCAATGATGACTTACGGATCAGAGACGTGGTCCTTCACTGCTGGCCGTATGAGGACGCTCAAGGTCGCTCAGCGAGCTATGGAGAGGGTTATGCTCGGAGTTTCTCTGCGTGATAGACTCAGAAATGAGGATATCCGCAGTAAAACCAGAGTGACCGACATAGCCCAACGGATTAGTAAGCTTAAGTGGCAATGGGCCGGCCATATAGCTCGAAGAACCGATAACAGATGGGGAAGAAAGGTTCTCGAGTGGCAGCCTCGTACTGGTAGGCTTAGTGTAGGGCGACCCCCCACTAGATGGAGTGATGACCTGGTAAGACATGCAGGAAGTCGGTGGATGCAGGTGGCTCAGAACCGTGCTTTGTGGCGTTGCTTGGGGGAGGCCTATGTTCAGCAGTGGACTTGTGAACGGCTGTAATGATGATGATGATGATTCTGTGAGAGCGTGGTCCTTCCCTGGTCGAGCCGACCCATTCGTGCTACAAGCTATAGTACTAGTACTGTCTTCCTTACAGTGTTACAGAATGACGTATAAATTAACTAATACATAGATATTGAAATATATAGATTCAATATCACATATTGAAATTCAATACATAGATAGGATTTGATATAGAGTGGGAATGGTATTACCCATGCCTAGTTCGAAGATGTTCTCTCTCTCTCTCTCCCTCTCTCTCTCTCTCCCTCTCGCTTCACTAAATGCCAGCAGAAAGAGACGGGAACAGAGGTAATTAATACTTAATTAAAACGTAATAAATGATCAAGAGTAAGATCGTGATAGTATACCTTCGTTCATATCAAGTTTTTTACGTTGTGGGTACGTAGAGTGTCATCCTTAAATACCCATAAATGCGGAAGATTTATCTTATGTGTATGGCAACTTTATGTATATTTCACACATATTTTGCATTAAATTTTTTATGGATGCGCATAACCCTGCTTTTAGAGCGAAATTATGATAATGGTTTAGATTAAACGAGATTGAACGAGAAGTGTTTATAGCGGAATACTGTCCAAGTTTGTTACAAAACACAACAAACGATTTTTTTAAGTATTGATTTAAAACAGGCGGCACTACTTCTTCACTAACTAGGCGTCCGCCAGGGTAGGACCTCCCCCTCCCCTTATCTATTTCTGCCGCCAACAGTGCTTGCGTTGTTCTGTTCCGGTCTCAGGTTCTAATTCAAATCTTTAAATAGATTCATGAATTACTTAATCCACAGTCTGTAAGGATATGGCTATTGTGGGAGAGGAATTAGATACATTTGATCTGAAAAAACTCAGACATGTGACCTTAGAAACTAATCAATAAACTTTGTGTCTTATTAGCAACCGGTTCAACATAATCTGTTAATAAGATCTATATATATAAATATCACATATATATATATATATATATATATATATATATATATATATATATATATATATATATATGTATATCACATCAATTGTGATTACTAGGTTCCATTTTAATTCATTTATTCGCTGCTGATATTAGACATATTTTTTTTACATTTTTCCGTAGTTGCTACGCTTGGCAGGCAGCTAAACAACTTTTATGTTTTACGTAGTCATTCTGCGTATTTTACGACTAGTGCAAACGCCATAGCTAGGTCTATCGATAGTCAAGAGATATTTCTATCATTTTTCAAAGTCGACGTTTACAACGTCTACGATTCAGAATGGATGTGTAACTACAAATATTTTACGAGGTATAGTCTCTTACGTCACCACTATGCGGCGCGTGGTACACGGCGTACGGCACATGGCATATAGCACACGGAATATAACTCACGGAACGTGGAACACTTAACACGGAACGCAACATATCATCACAGGACGAATGACAAACGGCACACAGCACATGGCATACGGCACACGGCATTAGCAGCCCACGTATAGATGAGATTGATATTTAACAAAAAGTTTTACATATCACCCTTTAAACAGCATTTTATTTATATTTCTTTTTAGGTATACTTTAGCAAGAAATTAACGTAATATACGAATAAAATAAGTATTTTTTTAAACAAATAAATCCGACTGAAATGGGAGTTGTTGATTGTTTTCTGATTTCATGTTCAAAAAGATCACAATTAAAATCAAGGTAAAATAAAGGTTTAGTAAATATTCCAAAGGCTACACTTATTTAGAAACAACTAGCTTGCCAGACAGACGTTGTTCTATTCTTTTCGACGACCCTTTGTCATGTCCTATTAAAAATCCTTAAATACGCAAAAATAAATTATGGGTTCTCATGTGCAAAAAAGAATGTCCTATCTGTCTCTCTCTCTAGTTGGATTAAAGTGCACGTGGTGTGCAAATTTGATTAAAATCGGTTAAGTAGTTTAAGAGTTCATCACAGACAAATAACGTGACACGTAATTTATATATATTAAGATATTGTGTAATTTTCGCATTTAGAGAAATAAATAGATACATTATAAGTTGAACCCCGGTCTTATTCTTAATTTCAACGTGAAAATGCTATTTTAGAACTAAGCTTCAGGTTACCTACCATTACAAATAGCAAGCAGGAGTTTTAGCAGACACATTAATAATGCAGTTTCATTCGAAAATAAGAAAGGAGTGGTTTACTCTTTGTTTAAATTTATTTCTTAAATTATCAACACTATAAATATTTTACGAGGTGTAGTTATCTGTACAAAATCTATTTTATTGTACGTTTTATCTTTTTTTTGTTTAATTCTTCATTCTTGTTATCCACACACTACACGAGACTGTCCAGTTATTACCAGAAGATATAAATCGATACAATCTTAATGATCTCATATACATGGCAGTCACCCGCCCCGCCTGTGAATCCAGAGGTCAATTTAGGCAAAGCGGGCAATATCCTGTGTGTAGTAACAACGGTGCACAATAAAACTAGAATAGAAAAGAACCTTTTTGTACGTGTTAGACCATGTTGCAGTTATATTGGTAGTATAGTTGTAGCACGAATTAGTCAGTTCGACCGGGAAAGGACCACGCTCTCACAGAATACGAGCGTAAAATAGTAGCTTAATGATGCTTTGTTTCGTATGGTGAGTGCAGAGAACCGAAGACCCTTTTTACTGAAAACGAGGCATTCCACCTTAGTCCTCAGGGGTGACAATGCATCTGCATTTTGATTTGTAATCGAGCATAGATTAGATGTCTATGGACCACAGCACTGGACTGTGTGCTCGTTTGTCACCCTATATATCAAAAAATACAATAGAATCGAATGGAACGAAGTAAACAAATTTTGGTT
This sequence comes from Parnassius smintheus behrii, assembly GCA_036936625.1. Taxonomy (NCBI): domain Eukaryota; kingdom Metazoa; phylum Arthropoda; class Insecta; order Lepidoptera; family Papilionidae; genus Parnassius; species Parnassius smintheus. Next base: position 5,643,165 of record JAUPFT010000015.1, on the reverse strand, counting down.
TAAGGGAAATTAACATATAATAACATAATATTAATAAAATTATTGTTTTAGTTTTTGACCGCATACTGGCTGTTTAAGAACATTCACCGCTCCATATCGTCTCTTGATTGTTGTAATAGGTGATAGGGGGACACAATCTAGGAGATGGGAATCTTCCTAATAACCGAATTCCAGTTATGGGAGGCAGTGCCGAGTGTATGCGCAAGCACAGACGCGCACCCTCACGCACACACATACACACGCACACGCACACGCACCCTTACACGCAC